>CAXKVI010000027.1:0-392256 GCA_964058755.1 Campiglossa producta | reverse complement strand
AAACCCATTCGAGACATGTGTAGTGAATTCAAGTAAATTAGTTGTGGTCGATTTACCCTTACAGAAACCGTGCTGGGAGTTGGCAATCAGTGTTGATATAGAAAACGAAAGGTGATTGGTGACGATAGCTTCAAAAAATTTAGGAATAGCAGAGAGCTTCGCTATTCCGCGATAGTTTAGTATAGATGTTTTACTCCCACTTTTATAAAGAGGTATAAGAAAAGACTCTTTCCATGAAGCCGGGAAAACGCCGCGCTGTAGAGAAAGATTGAACAAATCGGTCAGTGGCAGGTATATGTGTTCTGCACACTTTTTAAGAAAACATGTCGGTATTAAATCAGGGCCAAACTTGGTTGACTCCTTTAAGGATTTTAAATGTGACAAAACATCTCCTGGATCTATACTAGGAACATAAATTGAGTTACATGAATGTGGACGATATGGGTATACAATTTGTGATGAATTAGTTACAGAAGAGTAATTAGACTTGAAAAATTGAGCAAAGTAATCAGCAATCACTAGATCGTCGCTGGATATGTTATCATTAAATTTCATTGTTGAAGGAAACCCTTTTACTCTGCGTTTAGAGTTTACGAAACCATAAAATGACTTAGGATTGGAAATAATGTTCTGTTTAGTTTTAAATAAGTAATCGTTGTAACATTTTTTGTTTAATTCTAAATATTTATGACGCAAAAAAAAAGGCTATAAATTGTATTGTTGAAATGTAAAAGGTTATTCTCAATGTCATCTTGATATCGAGGCCAAATAAATTTAGATAGTTCAAAATTTAACTTTTTAAAGCTGGCTTTAGAAAAATCAAATTTTGTATTAGAGCCAGATGGTTTTTTAATAACATCAGGTTCGTTATCAATGATTTCGTAAACAATATTAAGAGAGGGATGGTAAACGTCTTCGGGCAGAACAAGGGGATCACAACGGTTTATAAAAAATTTAGACAAGTCATCAACGAAGGCTAAATCTAAAGTTTTTCCAAACTTATTCTGGATAACATTAATCTGGTTTAGACAAAGGTTGATCATCTCATCCAGAAACTCCTTGTTACTCAATTTGGTTGAAACTGGTACAATATTGTTGTCAATAGTGCTCCATGAAATGTGTGGTAGGTTAAAGTCACCTAAAACAATCATGGAGTCAATAGGCCTAATCATAGAATTTACAGCTTTTATCAACGAAATGTGGTGCATATACACTGATAGATCAGACGAAGGTGGAATATAACAAACAGCCAAGTAAATATGGCATTTATTTAGAAGAACTCTAATACACTTAAACTCGATGTCATCAATAAGGGGTATATTCACTTCTTCAGATGGTATTGAAGAATGTACAGCCACCAGGACGCCGCCCCCGGTTCTGTTTAAGCGATCGTTTCTATATGTCTGGAACTCGTCACAAAAAATTTCAGAGTCAAAGACATGCGGTTTCAACCATGTTTCAGTAAAAACAATAATATTATAGTCGCAATTGATAGTTTTTAAATAGAAATCAGTTAATTTAGTGTTCAAACCTCTAACATTCTGATAGTAGATGTTAAAGGCAGAATTTACAATGAGTTTTTTAGATCGTCGTTGAGGCTAGGAAGTCGTGCCAAATTTGGGGGATTCGCATCAGGTTTAAAAATAAATTCGCGAACAAAAGCCCCAGGCGGCCAGAACGAGCTATCCAAAATAGTATTGTAATCGGTTTCTAAAACATCGATCCTAAAGGAAGCTACACTTCTATCATAATTAAATTTAAATTTGTTTATAACAATATCTTTAGCTTTTACTTTAGATTTTATATAGGACTTAAGGTCATCAGCCGAAGTTTTTTTGTCAAATCTAGACACAAATATCGTTTTTTTCGGCGGAACCACAACCAGCTTGTTGACTATTGGCTCGGATGTGATAGTAATAGTTTGATTTTGTGGAGGCTGAAGGTTTTCTCTTAAAGCCTTAGAAAAGGACGGAACCACTGCCTGCGGATTAGGTGAAGTCAGGTTTATTAATTCAAGGGCCTGAGGTGTTGTGGCACTCTGAGTGGGGATTGGATGATCTACAGCCCCAGACGAATTATTATTGTGAATAGTTCTATTATTAGGATCATCCAAACACTTGAAGGACTTAAACAAGTCCTCAAAATGCTTGAATTTTTTCGTTATAATAGAAAATTCCTTCCCAATTTCCGAAAACGCGTTTCTCGTTTCCCTAAAAAGCTTGTAGAGATCAACTTCCTTTGATCTGCATTTTACGCACGACCAACCTAAGCCCTTGTCTTCATTTAAAGCGTCCGCAACTCTACCGGTCAAGCCTGCACATTTCATATGTCCAAGCCCATCACAGAGCCAACAAGACAAGTAGCGTTCGGACTCACTTTTTATAGAACAATTTGGAAAGATGCACGACATAGTAAACGAAAATAAAAAACAGTAACAAAAACTTTATAAAAATACCAAAAGAGAGGTTTTTATACTTATATAGAAACTAGTAAACAAGAATAAAAGCAGGTTTTAATAAAATGCAACTCTGAAAGTTTGAAAAGCAAGAGTAGGTAGCGAGCAGTTTGAGAGTCACTGTATTTGACACTTAATAAACAACGCAAACAGCTGCGATAAAAGTAAATAGCAAAGTAAGAAAAGGAAAAAGTGCATACAATAACAATTGCAAGAATTAAAGCCTATCAAACTGCAACAAATACAAAAATGCAAAAATGACTCGGCAAATAAAAAATTATGACAAACTAATTTAAATATTTAGATTAAATTCATAAAGTATGAATAACTAAACAAAACTAAAATTTTCACAATTTAACACTAAGTCTTTGCACTTATTTTTATCACAATTAGGAATCAGAAAGTTAGATTTTATAATTAAATTTCTCAATTTAAAGCACAGAAAATATAAACACAACTACACAGCTCAAGTGACGTTTGCGTAATGGTATGGTAATGGTATGGTAATGGTATGGTAATGGTATGGTAATGGTATGGTAATGGTATGGTAATGGTATGGTAATGGTATGGTAATGGTATGGTAATGGTATGGTAATGGTATGGTAATGGTATGGTAATGGTATGGTAATGGTATGGTAATGGTATGGTAATGGTATGGTAATGGTATGGTAATGGTATGGTAATGGTATGGTAATGGTATGGTAATGGTATGGTAATGGTATGGTAATGGTATGGTAATGGTATGGTAATGGTATGGTAATGGTATGGTAATGGTATGGTAATGGTATGGTAATGGTATGGTAATGGTATGGTAATGGTATGGTAATGGTATGGTAATGGTATGGTAATGGTATGGTAATGGTATGGTAATGGTATGGTAATGGTATGGTAATGGTATGGTAATGGTATGGTAATGGTATGGTAATGGTATGGTAATGGTATGGTAATGGTAATGGTATGGTAATGGTATGGTAATGGTATGGTAATGGTATGGTAATGGTATGGTAATGGTATGGTAATGGTATGGTAATGGTATGGTAATGGTATGGTAATGGTATGGTAATGGTATGGTAATGGTATGGTAATGGTATGGTAATGGTATGGTAATGGTATGGTAATGGTATGGTAATGGTATGGTAATGGTATGGTAATGGTATGGTAATGGTATGGTAATGGTATGGTAATGGTATGGTAATGGTATGGTAATGGTATGGTAATGGTATGGTAATGGTATGGTAATGGTATGGTAATGGTATGGTAATGGTATGATGTAATGGTATGGTAATGGTATGGTAATGGTATGGTAATGGTATGGTAATGGTATGGTAATGGTATGGTAATGGTATGGTAATGGTATGGTAATGGTATGGTAATGGTATGGTAATGGTATGGTAATGGTATGGTAATGGTATGGTAATGGTATGGTAATGGTATGGTAATGGTATGGTAATGGTATGGTAATGGTATGGTAATGGTATGGTAATGGTATGGTAATGGTATGGTAATGGTATGGTAATGGTATGGTAATGGTATGGTAATGGTATGGTAATGGTATGGTAATGGTATGGTAATGGTATGGTAATGGTATGGTAATGTATGGTAATGGTATGGTAATGGTATGGTAATGGTATGGTAATGGTATGGTAATGGTATGGTAATGGTATGGTAATGGTATGGTAATGGTATGGTAATGGTATGGTAATGGTATGGTAATGGTATGGTAATGGTATGGTAATGGTATGGTAATGGTATGGTAATGGTATGGTAATGGTATGGTAATGGTATGGTAATGGTATGGTAATGGTATGGTAATGGTATGGTAATGGTATGGTAATGGTATGGTAATGGTATGGTAATGGTATGGTAATGGTATGGTAATGGTATGGTAATGGTATGGTAATGGTATGGTAATGGTATGGTAATGGTATGGTAATGGTATGGTAATGGTATGGTAATGGTATGGTAATGGTATGGTAATGGTATGGTAATGGTATGGTAATGGTATGGTAATGGTATGGTAATGGTTTGGTAATGGTATGGTAATGGTATGGTAATGGTATGGTAATGGTATGGTAATGGTATGGTAATGGTATGGTAATGGTATGGTAATGGTATGGTAATGGTATGGTAATGGTATGGTAATGGTATGGTAATGGTATGGTAATGGTATGGTAATGGTATGGTAATGGTATGGTAATGGTATGGTAATGGTATGGTAATGGTATGGTAATGGTATGGTAATGGTATGGTAATGGTATGGTAATGGTATGGTAATGGTATGGTAATGGTATGGTAATGGTATGGTAATGGTATGGTAATGGTATGGTAATGGTATGGTAATGGTATGGTAATGGTATGGTAATGGTATGGTAATGGTATGGTAATGGTATGGTAATGGTATGGTAATGGTATGGTAATGGTATGGTAATGGTATGGTAATGGTATGGTAATGGTATGGTAATGGTATGGTAATGGTATGGTAATGGTATGGTAATGGTATGGTAATGGTATGGTAATGGTATGGTAATGGTATGGTAATGGTATGGTAATGGTATGGTAATGGTATGGTAATGGTATGGTAATGGTATGGTAATGGTATGGTAATGGTATGGTAATGGTATGGTAATGGTATGGTAATGGTATGGTAATGGTATGGTAATGGTATGGTAATGGTATGGTAATGGTATGGTAATGGTATGGTAATGGTATGGTAATGGTATGGTAATGGTATGGTAATGGTATGGTAATGGTATGGTAATGGTATGGTAATGGTATGGTAATGGTATGGTAATGGTATGGTAATGGTATGGTAATGGTATGGTAATGGTATGGTAATGGTATGGTAATGGTATGGTAATGGTATGGTAATGGTATGGTAATGGTATGGTAATGGTATGGTAATGGTATGGTAATGGTATGGTAATGGTATGGTAATGGTATGGTAATGGTATGGTAATGGTATGGTAATGGTATGGTAATGGTATGGTAATGGTATGGTAATGGTATGGTAATGGTATGGTAATGGTATGGTAATGGTATGGTAATGGTATGGTAATGGTATGGTAATGGTATGGTAATGGTATGGTAATGGTATGGTAATGGTATGGTAATGGTATGGTAATGGGAAATAAATTTGTGGCAGGACAACCTCTGCCGGGTCAGCTAGTATATGCATAAATGACACTGAAAAGGGTTTTAACTTCAAGCTGGGTAGTGGCCTAAGGTGTTAGACCTTCTAGCATACAAGTCACTACAGTGTTGTGAGTTCGACTCTCACAATGCCGGGAAGAAAAGTCCACGAAGAGATGTAATTCCAGTATCATCGAAACATATGTCGGCTCGTCTGGTTCCTGCAGCGCGTGGGTAAATTTTTCTCAAAACACATTTTTCATACAATCCCAATAATTGCTTCACAATACCGTCGGTATTTACATCAATAGACTACAAGTCAAGAGCAACAAAGAAATTAAACATCCTTAACGGCTAAATTGACGACGGCATATCCTCCATTGACGTAGTTCAAAACTTGACTGCTTAACTCTGACGGACTTACTGGAAAGATCGAGGAAATAACAAGATTTATGAACACTGTGATATAAAACTGTCTGCGATTCAAGAGATGGAACTAAACAAAAGGTCGAACCTTTGCAATCAGGGGAAAAAAGCGACAAATTGATGCTCCTTCTAAAATACAGGGAGAACAGTTAGCATAAAGCTAAAAATATTCAGAAAAATGTTAAGGTTATAAAAAAAACCGTTACAAAAGAAGTCTGAATGCATACAATTTCTTATTTTCTGTACGTAACATATCGAAATAGTAACATAGAAATCCAGCGGAGAATCACTCTTGCCAACAAGTGTTACTTTGGACTGAGTAGGCAATTGAGAAGTAAAGTCCTCTCTCGAAGATCAAAGATCACGCTCTATAAGTCTCTCATCATACCTGTCCTGATGTATGGCTCAGATTCATGGACATTGTCAAGAGAAGATGAGATGGCCCTTGGAGTATTTGAGAGAAAAGTTCTCCGGAAGATTTATGGTCCTTCCCGTGATGCCAACGGCGAGTATCGAAGGAAATTTAACGATGAGCTCTACGAGCTCTACGCAGATCTGACCATAGTCCAGCGAATTAAAGCCCAAAGACTCCGCTGGCTGGGCCATGTTATGCGAATGGACAAAGAAGCTCCAGCACAGAAGGTTTTCCTATCGTCGCCTGAATTCGGCAGCAGAGGAAGGGGGAGGCCTCGACTGAGATGGAAACAACAGGTGGAGGATGACTTGAACTCCCTTGGGGTTTCCAATTGGCGTCCGTTATCGCTAAAAAGGAATGACTGGCGTGCTTTGATACGAAACGGCCAAAATCGCTTAGGCGGTTAAGCGCCAATAAATGATGATGATGAACATATCGAAAATAATACACATATATGTACTTTTCACCCTTATTTTAATAATTTAAATCCATATAATAAAAAAACGAGTTCAATTATGCTTTGTCCGAAAATTTATACACTGATGTCGGACGATTAAAAAATTGTGTCCGACTTTTGAATCAACAGCTCTTTTTATACCTTTCATGAACATGAAATGGTATTATAACTTTGGTCCGATGTTTGTAAGTATGAGAAGAAGAAGAGATAGACCCATCAATAAGTATACCGAAATGATCAGGATGACGAGATGAGTTGATTTAGCCATGTCCGTCTGTCCGTCTGTCTGTCTGTCTGTCTGTCTGTCTGTCTGTATGTCTGTCTGTTTGAACGCAAACTAGTCCCTAAGTCTTTGAGATATTTGGCTGAAATTTTGTATGCGGCCACCATTTTCCAATATAGGAATCATTTGTCGGAACCAGCAAGATCGGACCGATATTACATATAGCTCCCTTACAACCGATTATTCCGATAAACGGATTTTGGGCTATAACTCCTGTAATTAAACACATAGGAACGTGAAATTTTGGAGGTATTGCTATTTTTATATGTGAAATATCGATGTTGAAAATCATCGAGATGGGATAAATATTTCACATAGCTCCCATACAATCGATTGTTCCGATAAACGGATTTTGGGCTATAACTCCTGTAATTAAACACCTAGGAACGTAAAATTTTGTAAGTATTGCTATTTTTATATGCACTGATAAAAATAATTGTCCTAAAATTGAGGAAACGTACTACTTGGCTTAAAAAAAAATATTTTTCCTATTTTTAAGGAAAAAACTCTCTTTTAGGGACAAATCTACTTAGTTTAAAAGAACATTTCTACTTGCCATAAGTAAATCAATGTACTCATTTCAGTATTAATGACATTTTTACTAGTTTCAATCAATTTACAAGGTTATTAAGTATAAAACTGTCCTTAAGTTCAAAATAAGTAAATATTTCCTTATGCTGAAGACATTTTTTCCAGTGAAATCAAGGCAGTGTTTAACTTAATTTAGGACCATATTTACTTATTTTCGCAATTTTATTACATATTAAGTATACAACTATCCTAAAAATTAAAAATAAGTCAATATTTCCTTATGTTGGGAGGCAACGTGAGTAAGAGTGGTGAAATTCCATAAACAGAACAAAGGTGTAATTAGACGCTGTCAAGCGTAAGTATTCAATAGCTTCATGGTAGACATCTGAGTTTACCATTCGAAAAGTTGTGAGTTCGATTCTCGTTGAAGGCAATATAAGAACTGTGTAAAATAGTTTTTTTTTTTTAAGTTTAAAATTACTTAACTACCATTTAAGTACAAGCCCTACTTAAAAGTAAATTTAAGTATAACAATTTCTTTCTTTTAAGGCAGTGCGGCCTTGGTGCAATATTGTTCCCTTCATTTACTTGAATTTGTATGGAGGTTTCCTTACTTTTAGGAAATCCTTTTTATCAGTGTGTGAAATATCGATGTTGAAAATCATCGAGATGGGATAAATATTTCACATAGCTCCCATACAATCGATTGTTCCGATAAACGGATTTTGGGCTATAACTCCTGTAATTAAACACGTAGGAACGTGAAATTTTGGACCTATTGCTATTTTTATATGTGAAGTATCGATGTTGAAAATCATCGCGATGGGATAAATATTTCACATAGCTCTCATACAATCGATTATTCCGATAAACGGATTTTGGGCTATAACTCCTGTAATTAAAGACGTAGGAACGTGAAATTTTGGGCGTATTGTTATTTTTATATTTGAAATATCGATGTTGAAAATCATCGAGATGGGATAAATATTTCACATAGCCCCCATACAATCGATTGTTCCAATAAACGGATTTTGGTAGATAACTCCTGTAGTTATATAGCCGAAAGATGCACGACATAGTAAACGAAAATAAAAAACAGTAACAAAAACTTTATAAAAATACCAAAAGAGAGGTTTTTATACTTATATAGAAACTAGTAAACAAGAATAAAAGCAGGTTTTAATAAAATGCAACTCTGAAAGTTTGAAAAGCAAGAGTAGGTAGCGAGCAGTTTGAGAGTCACTGTATTTGACACTTAATAAACAACGCAAACAGCTGCGATAAAAGTAAATAGCAAAGTAAGAAAAGGAAAAAGTGCATACAATAACAATTGCAAGAATTAAAGCCTATCAAACTGCAACAAATACAAAAATGCAAAAATGACTCGGCAAATAAAAAATTATGACAAACTAATTTAAATATTTAGATTAAATTCATAAAGTATGAATAACTAAACAAAACTAAAATTTTCACAATTTAACACTAAGTCTTTGCACTTATTTTTATCACAATTAGGAATCAGAAAGTCAGATTTTATAATTAAATTTCTCAATTTAAAGCACAGAAAATATAAACACAACTACACAGCTCAAGTGACGTTTGCGTAATGGTATGGTAATGGTATGGTAATGGTATGGTAATGGTATGGTAATGGTATGGTAATGGTATGGTAATGGTATGGTAATGGTATGGTAATGGTATGGTAATGGTATGGTAATGGTATGGTAATGGTATGGTAATGGTATGGTAATGGTATGGTAATGGTATGGTAATGGTATGGTAATGGTATGGTAATGGTATGGTAATGGTATGGTAATGGTATGGTAATGGTATGGTAATGGTATGGTAATGGTATGGTAATGGTATGGTAATGGTATGGTAATGGTATGGTAATGGTATGGTAATGGTATGGTAATGGTATGGTAATGGTATGGTAATGGTATGGTAATGGTATGGTAATGGTATGGTAATGGTATGGTAATGGTATGGTAATGGTATGGTAATGGTATGGTAATGGTATGGTAATGGTATGGTAATGGTATGGTAATGGTATGGTAATGGTATGGTAATGGTATGGTAATGGTATGGTAATGGTATGGTAATGGTATGGTAATGGTATGGTAATGGTATGGTAATGGTATGGTAATGGTATGGTAATGGTATGGTAATGGTATGGTAATGGTATGGTAATGGTATGGTAATGGTATGGTAATGGTATGGTAATGGTATGGTAATGGTATGGTAATGGTATGGTAATGGTATGGTAATGGTATGGTAATGGTATGGTAATGGTATGGTAATGGTATGGTAATGGTATGGTAATGGTATGGTAATGGTATGGTAATGGTATGGTAATGGTATGGTAATGGTATGGTAATGGTATGGTAATGGTATGGTAATGGTATGGTAATGGTATGGTAATGGTATGGTAATGGTATGGTAATGGTATGGTAATGGTATGGTAATGGTATGGTAATGGTATGGTAATGGTATGGTAATGGTATGGTAATGGTATGGTAATGGTATGGTAATGGTATGGTAATGGTATGGTAATGGTATGGTAATGGTATGGTAATGGTATGGTAATGGTATGGTAATGGTATGGTAATGGTATGGTAATGGTATGGTAATGGTATGGTAATGGTATGGTAATGGTATGGTAATGGTATGGTAATGGTATGGTAATGGTATGGTAATGGTATGGTAATGGTATGGTAATGGTATGGTAATGGTATGGTAATGGTATGGTAATGGTATGGTAATGGTATGGTAATGGTATGGTAATGGTATGGTAATGGTATGGTAATGGTATGGTAATGGTATGGTAATGGTATGGTAATGGTATGGTAATGGTATGGTAATGGTATGGTAATGGTATGGTAATGGTATGGTAATGGTATGGTAATGGTATGGTAATGGTATGGTAATGGTATGGTAATGGTATGGTAATGGTATGGTAATGGTATGGTAATGGTATGGTAATGGTATGGTAATGGTATGGTAATGGTATGGTAATGGTATGGTAATGGTATGGTAATGGTATGGTAATGGTATGGTAATGGTATGGTAATGGTATGGTAATGGTATGGTAATGGTATGGTAATGGTATGGTAATGGTATGGTAATGGTATGGTAATGGTATGGTAATGGTATGGTAATGGTATGGTAATGGTATGGTAATGGTATGGTAATGGTATGGTAATGGTATGGTAATGGTATGGTAATGGTATGGTAATGGTATGGTAATGGTATGGTAATGGTATGGTAATGGTATGGTAATGGTATGGTAATGGTATGGTAATGGTATGGTAATGGTATGGTAATGGTATGGTAATGGTATGGTAATGGTATGGTAATGGTATGGTAATGGTATGGTAATGGTATGGTAATGGTATGGTAATGGTATGGTAATGGTATGGTAATGGTATGGTAATGGTATGGTAATGGTATGGTAATGGTATGGTAATGGTATGGTAATGGTATGGTAATGGTATGGTAATGGTATGGTAATGGTATGGTAATGGTATGGTAATGGTATGGTAATGGTATGGTAATGGTATGGTAATGGTATGGTAATGGTATGGTAATGGTATGGTAATGGTATGGTAATGGTATGGTAATGGTATGGTAATGGTATGGTAATGGTATGGTAATGGTATGGTAATGGTATGGTAATGGTATGGTAATGGTATGGTAATGGTATGGTAATGGTATGGTAATGGTATGGTAATGGTATGGTAATGGTATGGTAATGGTATGGTAATGGTATGGTAATGGTATGGTAATGGTATGGTAATGGTATGGTAATGGTATGGTAATGGTATGGTAATGGTATGGTAATGGTATGGTAATGGTATGGTAATGGTATGGTAATGGTATGGTAATGGTATGGTAATGGTATGGTAATGGTATGGTAATGGTATGGTAATGGTATGGTAATGGTATGGTAATGGTATGGTAATGGTATGGTAATGGTATGGTAATGGTATGGTAATGGTATGGTAATGGTATGGTAATGGTATGGTAATGGTATGGTAATGGTATGGTAATGGTATGGTAATGGTATGGTAATGGTATGGTAATGGTATGGTAATGGTATGGTAATGGTATGGTAATGGTATGGTAATGGTATGGTAATGGTATGGTAATGGTATGGTAATGGTATGGTAATGGTATGGTAATGGTATGGTAATGGTATGGTAATGGTATGGTAATGGTATGGTAATGGTATGGTAATGGTATGGTAATGGTATGGTAATGGTATGGTAATGGTATGGTAATGGTATGGTAATGGTATGGTAATGGTATGGTAATGGTATGGTAATGGTATGGTAATGGTATGGTAATGGTATGGTAATGGTATGGTAATGGTATGGTAATGGTATGGTAATGGTATGGTAATGGTATGGTAATGGTATGGTAATGGTATGGTAATGGTATGGTAATGGTATGGTAATGGTATGGTAATGGTATGGTAATGGTATGGTAATGGTATGGTAATGGTATGGTAATGGTATGGTAATGGTATGGTAATGGTATGGTAATGGTATGGTAATGGTATGGTAATGGTATGGTAATGGTATGGTAATGGGAAATAAATTTGTGGCAGGACAACCTCTGTCGGGTCAGCTAGTATATGCATAAATGACACTGAAAAGGGTTTTAACTTCAAGCTGGGTAGTGGCCTAAGGTGTTAGACCTTCTAGCATACAAGTCACTACAGTGTTGTGAGTTCGACTCTCACAATGCCGGGAAGAAAAGTCCACGAAGAGATGTAATTCCAGTATCATCGAAACATATGTCGGCTCGTCTGGTTCCTGCAGCGCGTGGGTAAATTTTTCTCAAAACACATTTTTCATACAATCCCAATAATTGCTTCACAATACCGTCGGTATTTACATCAATAGACTACAAGTCAAGAGCAACAAAGAAATTAAACATCCTTAACGGCTAAATTGACGACGGCATATCCTCCATTGACGTAGTTCAAAACTTGACTGCTTAACTCTGACGGACTTACTGGAAAGATCGAGGAAATAACAAGATTTATGAACACTGTGATATAAAACTGTCTGCGATTCAAGAGATGGAACTAAACAAAAGGTCGAACCTTTGCAATCAGGGGAAAAAAGCGACAAATTGATGCTCCTTCTAAAATACAGGGAGAACAGTTAGCATAAAGCTAAAAATATTCAGAAAAATGTTAAGGTTATAAAAAAAACCGTTACAAAAGAAGTCTGAATGCATACAATTTCTTATTTTCTGTACGTAACATATCGAAATAGTAACATAGAAATCCAGCGGAGAATCACTCTTGCCAACAAGTGTTACTTTGGACTGAGTAGGCAATTGAGAAGTAAAGTCCTCTCTCGAAGATCAAAGATCACGCTCTATAAGTCTCTCATCATACCTGTCCTGATGTATGGCTCAGATTCATGGACATTGTCAAGAGAAGATGAGATGGCCCTTGGAGTATTTGAGAGAAAAGTTCTCCGGAAGATTTATGGTCCTTCCCGTGATGCCAACGGCGAGTATCGAAGGAAATTTAACGATGAGCTGTACGAGCTCTACGCAGATCTGACCATAGTCCAGCGAATTAAAGCCCAAAGACTCCGCTGGCTGGGCCATGTTATGCGAATGGACAAAGAAGCTCCAGCACAGAAGGTTTTCCTATCGTCGCCTGAATTCGGCAGCAGAGGAAGGGGGAGGCCTCGACTGAGATGGAAACAACAGGTGGAGGATGACTTGAACTCCCTTGGGGTTTCCAATTGGCGTCCGTTATCGCTAAAAAGGAATGACTGGCGTGCTTTGATACGAAACGGCCAAAATCGCTTAGGCGGTTAAGCGCCAATAAATGATGATGATGAACATATCGAAAATAATACACATATATGTACTTTTCACCCTTATTTTAATAATTTAAATCCATATAATAAAAAAACGAGTTCAATTATGCTTTGTCCGAAAATTTATACACTGATGTCGGACGATTAAAAAATTGTGTCCGACTTTTGAATCAACAGCTCTTTTTATACCTTTCATGAACATGAAATGGTATTATAACTTTGGTCCGATGTTTGTAAGTATGAGAAGAAGAAGAGATAGACCCATCAATAAGTATACCGAAATGATCAGGATGACGAGATGAGTTGATTTAGCCATGTCCGTCTGTCCGTCTGTCTGTCTGTCTGTCTGTCTGTCTGTCTGTATGTCTGTCTGTTTGAACGCAAACTAGTCCCTAAGTCTTTGAGATATTTGGCTGAAATTTTGTATGCGGCCACCATTTTCCAATATAGGAATCATTTGTCGGAACCAGCAAGATCGGACCGATATTACATATAGCTCCCTTACAACCGATTATTCCGATAAACGGATTTTGGGCTATAACTCCTGTAATTAAACACATAGGAACGTGAAATTTTGGAGGTATTGCTATTTTTATATGTGAAATATCGATGTTGAAAATCATCGAGATGGGATAAATATTTCACATAGCTCCCATACAATCGATTGTTCCGATAAACGGATTTTGGGCTATAACTCCTGTAATTAAACACCTAGGAACGTAAAATTTTGTAAGTATTGCTATTTTTATATGCACTGATAAAAATAATTGTTCTAAAATTGAGGAAACGTACTACTTGGCTTAAAAAAAAAATATTTTTCCTATTTTTAAGGAAAAAACTCTCTTTTAGGGACAAATCTACTTAGTTTAAAAGAACATTTCTACTTGCCATAAGTAAATCAATGTACTCATTTCAGTATTAATGACATTTTTACTAGTTTCAATCAATTTACAAGGTTATTAAGTATAAAACTGTCCTTAAGTTCAAAATAAGTAAATATTTCCTTATGCTGAAAACATTTTTTCCAGTGAAATCAAGGCAGTGTTTAACTTAATTTAGGACCATATTTACTTATTTTCGCAATTTTATTACATATTAAGTATACAACTATCCTAAAAATTAAAAATAAGTCAATATTTCCTTATGTTGGGAGGCAACGTGAGTAAGAGTGGTGAAATTCCATAAACAGAACAAAGGTGTAATTAGACGCTGTCAAGCGTAAGTATTCAATAGCTTCATGGTAGACATCTGAGTTTACCATTCGAAAAGTTGTGAGTTCGATTCTCGTTGAAGGCAATATAAGAACTGTGTAAAATAGTTTTTTTTTTTTTAAGTTTAAAATTACTTAACTACCATTTAAGTACAAGCCCTACTTAAAAGTAAATTTAAGTATAACAATTTCTTTCTTTTAAGGCAGTGCGGCCTTGGTGCAATATTGTTCCCTTCATTTACTTGAATTTGTATGGAGGTTTCCTTACTTTTAGGAAATCCTTTTTATCAGTGTGTGAAATATCGATGTTGAAAATCATCGAGATGGGATAAATATTTCACATAGCCCCCATACAATCGATTGTTCCAATAAACGGATTTTGGTAGATAACTCCTGTAGTTATATAGGTAGGAACGTGAAATTTCGTAACTATTGCTAGTTTAGAATTTGGAATGTCGGTGTTAAAAAATCAATGAGATTGGACCAATATAACACATCGCCCCCATATAATCGATAGTTCCGATAATTTCGGTATGAACTTAAGTTAAATTTACACAGGCTGTACTGGGATCAAACAGTGAAAATCGTGACGCTTATTCATGAAAGGTATTTAGCCTTCGGCACAGCCGAAGACAGCTTTCCTTACTTGTTTTACCATTTTTTTATAGCAAATAAACCACGCGAACCACCGCCAAACCTAATTTTAATAAAAATAAATTCAAATAGCGCTAAAGCACGTCGTAAAAATGTATCGTCATACATTCATTTTGGTTTCAATAGATTGACAATATTATACGCTATTAATAATTTCTATAATTGGAGTAGCCTAAAGTGTGTATAATTAGTTATCAGTACGACCGGGACGCTTTTTATTAACAAAACTACTGGAGAAACCATAAAAATGAAGTAAGTATGTAGCCCATTTTCCTTATATGGTACTAAATAATGAAGGGGAGGTCGCATATGCCGGTGGAAAAGTAAAACCCACCTTGTACGAGTTAATCATCGGAAGGGAAGGGATCACAAGGTGTACTGTTACGCTGGCTTAATATGCCTAATGATAAGCACAATGCAAATAAACTACCCTGTAAAGATTAATTATAAGACCTACATAGAAATTGGTTTAAAGCGAAAATTCACCCCTTAAGAAGGTTTTCTTCTTTTAGATAACTTCCATGTCCGCATATGTATGTACAAATAATATTTTCATGGAATTTAAATCCCAAAAGACAATTCGTATGTTTCAATGCAACAAAGAGGATTGGCGCGTTTATGTTAGCGTATTATTTTTTTGTAAAATAATTGTCACCTCACGATAAACTAATTTACTATTATTATATTGAAATAAACTTTGAAATATGAGTTAAGGTTCTCAGTCAATTTGAAATGCTATTAGCAGCGCTGTAAATCACTCCATGAACCCACGTCGCCTATACTTGTACCGGTACAAAAACCGGTTCTTGAACGGTTAGGAAGCGTGCTTCGGTTCAAGACGTTCAATTCTGTATACACACTCCTTGATCCTGTGTTCATAACAAATTTGTAATCTTGATAAATTAAAAAAAACTGCAAATAAAATAACTGAATTCGCTAATTAATAACAACTTAAAATACGTTGAAGTCAAACGAAGCTATTTTAATATTACACCTCGGAAACCATCGAAAGTGGGCGTGGGCGGGAAGAGATTTCGTCCAATTACATCAGGTATGCTCGCTATTATGCTAGTGTAGCTTGTACCAATTTCATCATTCTACTGTAACATGCAACGGTGGTACTGGCTTTTGTCTGGGTGTGAACCTCTTAACATAAGAAAACGTTTCTTTGCGATTACAAGCGGACATGCACGCGTTCGTTTCCGGCTTCTGTCTCGACGGCTAGTGGGGTGGGATTCTTGCCGCTTATAATTTGCTCAACTCACTACCACACGCTCGAATAAATTTTAAAATTTGCGTGCTGATGCATCATTGCAAGGATGGAATAAAATAAAAAAAAATTGCAAGAGTTAGGTGTTCTTTGCATTCCTGATTTGCCTATTGTAGTTGGCCCAGATGGAGTGTCCAACCACTACAGTCCGCCCTGCCGTGATCAACCTTACATCCAGCAACTTGGTTGATCCCTGTACCTACTACATTACTCCCATACCGATGGCACGAAATCAAAGATTAACTTTTTTTACTCCATTTTTATAATTTTATTATACTTCATATCGAAATTTTACTTAAGCCTAGAAACCTAAAATAGTTCATGTTATTACATGTAATGGATACGCTAGCAATACTACGTGCCAAAAATCTTCTACGAATCCGTTACGAAATTTTAGCTTAACGTTAATTTTTCTCAAAGTTTTATTTTGTAAGTATTTATATGTATTTTAGTTTCAGCTATTCAAAAAAATGTGAAGCAGACCTGTTAATAATTGATTACTAATCGGTAATGATTAGCAGTTTCATTGATTATTTTTTGAGAAGCCACCTAATGATTGATTACCAATTACTTTCACTTTTTAATGATTATTTTTCAATTGATTAAAAAAAAATCAAAAAATCAAAAATAATCAAAAGTAATCATTTCTTTTATTATTTTTAATTTTTTTATTTTTTTTTTTATTTTTTTCCAGTACTGTTGTAGAAAAATATATACATACATAAATATTCACTTGCCCAAACATACAAATGTATAGGTGAAGCAAGAAGTTCTTTTATATAAATGCATGTATTCATGCACATAAATATCCCGGGAGGAAAATCTCGAGATCTTTCAACAACCAAATTATCTTTTCTAAAGAAAGAGTAGCTTATACCGTTTTCATTTTACCCAGGTGAGAATAAATTACTGAAAGATTTTCTTTTTCCAAAAAAGGAAATAATAATTTGTGTTAATCCTTGTAGGATATCAAGTAGCCATAATCATTATCCGCCTTCACATTAAGTTGAGATACACTCACGTCAAAGGATATAAAGACCACTTACAGAAGTGTATCCCAAGGCAATTCCTGTCGGACCTATTGTGAAAAGGTTGCAAAAAACCACAAACTTGTATATCATCCCACGAGCACAAACCTCAGCACATAAAAAAAACAACCCACACGGTAGCCTATCTCTTGCCCTAGCCACGTAAGGCCGCAGGTTAAGAAAATCCACAGTAAACTTGCGAAAAGCAGTGTGGTGCGGCGATCACCGAGAGTAGTCGGTGCGGAGTTCTAACAAAAAATAAAAACATTTTTTAAAAAAAGAAGAAAATCAAAAAATCGGGAAAAATTAAATAAAATATAAGGTAAAGGTGTTAAGTGCTAAAGAAAAAAAAGAAGTAAAATTATTAAGATTCTAAAAAAAATAAGAAAGAAATAGGAAGATTTAAGATAGGAAGTTTTACAACAACAAAAGAAAACCTGTTTTGCTAAAATGAAAAAGTGAGAAATGAGAGGGATAAAGTAAAATCAAAAGAAAAAAAAAGGAATTTGTATAAGTAAATTCTTTTTTTTTTTGCGTGCCTAGCCAAAATTAACAATATATACACAATTTCGAATTTTTATTTAATTTGCGGGTCAGATAGTTAATCGTTCGCCGTCTCTGTACCATTACCCGCAACACATTACCAACACATCCAGCAGCATTAATCGACAACAGTGCTAGCAATATTATCTACACCAACATCATGTTGAGCAGCTTTGTACTTATCAACGCAACAAGGCAACGCAATGAAAGATCTTTCATCGTGGGAGCGACGCAACAAATCGTAAGTTATTTCTCTGTATTCAAATATTGATATGAAAATTGATTGATTAGAAGGTTTTTTCAATTAGTAATGATTATTTTAATTGCTGTCAAGAAAGAGCAATTACTAATTGATTACGATTAGACAAATAAAAAAAAAAAAATTAAAAAATCAAGAAAAAATCAAGAAAAAATCAAAAAAAGCCGTTTTTGATTACTTTTGATTATTTTTTATTTTTTTTATTTTTTTTTATTTTTTTTGTATTTTTTTTTTGATTATTTTAAAGTTTTGTTGTTAAAAGTATAAACATCTGTGTATCTTTGTATGCAAATATAGAATGAACCTTGATCGCTAAGTATATGTAGGTACATATGAGAAAAAATGCCAGGTTTGATGGTTATATTAAGCGCGTTCCAGTTACTTGACCTTGGTCGTATCACGGTCAAAATTTAACTGAAACGATGCGGGTCAAATGCATGAGAGTTGGCAGCACTAAAACAAATCAGCTGTTTTGTTGTGAAGAAAAAGAAAAGTAATAAACAAACATTTTGAGTATCGAGAAAAAAGCTAAATATAAATGAAATGGAGCAATTTTTAGAGGTATTAACTTATAAAAGTTGTTATTAAAAGAAGTAATTAAATACTTAATTTGTTTATAGATTATGTGCGAATCATCTTCGTCGGAATCGACAAATACAAGCGGCAGGACGGAGGATTTTCTAAAAGCACGATGAGCGTCTCAGAAAATGTAGAGGAGCGAGAAAAAATTGATAACTTTGTACAAGTTATAGAAAATTATACCGACCTAGAGTTCAGAAAGCATTTTAGATTAAAACGATCAGCGGCAAATCTGTTAATTGGTAAGAATTTAATACTTGAAGGCCGTTTAACGCTAAAATATTCTATAGATCCCTAAACAATGTTATTTTTTTAATTGCATAGAACGCTACAGTGAAAGCCCATTATATAGCAGCAAACGCCATTGTGGACTAAGTAAGGTTGGACCCTCAAAGGAAATATACATCCTTCTCTGGTACATGGCGAATACTAATACATTTAGAGAGATTGCAAATCTTTTCAACATGTCCAATCATCCGCATGGAGAGTAATAAGAAGAGTGACTGAATGGGTGTTGTCGATTGGCCACGAATTCGTTCAGTGGCCTTCTCTCTCAAAAGGCACAAGATAATATGCGCAAAGTTGAGCAAAGGAAGAACATCCCGAACGTTATAGGGTGTGTTGATTGCTCACATATTAAAATTAAAGCACCATTAGAAAATAAAGAGGCATATTTTAACATGAAGCACTATTATAGCTTACAGTTGTAGGCCGTGGTAGATCCGGATAAAATGTTCATAGACGTATTCGCAGGAGAGCCAGGGTCGCTACATGACAGCCGAATTTTGAGACGTTCCAGTTTGTATCAAAGACCAACGGACGATATGGAA
Organism: Campiglossa producta; assembly: GCA_964058755.1. Classification (NCBI taxonomy): domain Eukaryota; kingdom Metazoa; phylum Arthropoda; class Insecta; order Diptera; family Tephritidae; genus Campiglossa; species Campiglossa producta. The sequence goes on along the minus strand of CAXKVI010000027.1, from coordinate 372,341 downwards.
TCAACTTTTCCATTTAATTCTTTCTTGCTTGGAGACTCTGTGTATGGAAATGCGCAATGGGTGGTAGTAAGTCCATTTCGTGACAACGGATTTTTAACATCGGCTCAGAGACAATTCAACTTTATACACTCATCAACGAGAATTGTGGTTGAAAATGCTTTCGGGTTACTTAAAACCAGATTTCGACGATTGCTGCATTTCAATGAAAATATTGATTTGAGGTCAGTGGTCAACACAATTATATGCGGATGTATTCTTCATAATATTTGCTGCTTAGAGCATGACAGCATTGAAGATGAGACGTTAATAGAAGAGAGGATCCAGAATAGTGGACAAGACAACGATATTTCATCTGGGAATCGACGGGATGTAATATTTCAGCAACTTATAAATGCAAATGTTATCAATTTGTCATAATATGTACCTAAATTTTAAGTATTTTTGATTTGCTGTAAAACCTATAACTTTTGAAATAAATATGCGAATGCAATTTTTTATAGTTCATTAATTAAACCAACTTTGTTTTTATTTGAATTAGTGAAGACAAAAAAATCGTGTTACATAAAGACTACAAGACATCTTCACCAGAAATATTTCTTAGAATTATTTGATAAACATGAAATGAAAAAAAAAAATGACTCAGACTGCATGATTTGTTAAAACTATTCTATTTACACAAAATAACAAAAATATATCAGACTTCATTGTTTCTTAAAACTATTCTATATGTACTCAAACTTTCAATAATATCTCAGACTTCATTGTTTCTTAAAACTATTAAATAGATACACGCAAAATTTCTATAAAACCTCAGACTTCATTGTTTCTTAAAACTATTCTAAGAACACAAAATTAAACTGGAACTTCAATTTTTCTTAAAAACACCATCACCAAAAAAATATCACATATTTACATTAAAAAAATATTTACATTTTGGGGAAAATCACGAAATGCGTGATTCCATTAAAGCATTTAGCATAGCCATTTTCTCTTCATGGCGTTTCTGCTTAAGCTGCTGCTTTTTTTTATGTATTCCTCCAGCAGCTTGAGTTTTTTTATCAGCGGCTGATTTTTTTAATTGCAGCTTCATTTAAGCTATTTTTTGCTTGTGATTCCGCCTGCGATTGGCTGCAAGCTGCTGAAGTCCAGGGTTTCAATGTGCAAAGTGCTTGTTGTTGTTATGCTTGCTGTACTGGATGACGGCTGTTCTTCTGTGGGGGTTTCACACTGCTTCAACGGTTGTCCATACAAATTTATAGAGTGGCGGCCGCCGTGGTGTAGCGGTTAAGTGTTCGGCCTTCTACACGAAGTCGTGGCGGTTCGACGCCCGGCAAAAGTAACATCAACAATTATTTAGAAAAAGAATTTTTCCCTAACCAGATTTTTAAATTTGTTAGTAAGCATATCAACAGTCGTGGGTTGGTTCTGTAATGTAGACAAAAAGAAAAATTAATTAGCAATTAAAATATATAGTAGTTTAATCATAAATATGTATATTAAACTTACCAAGACATTTTGGCTTTCCAAATCAAGCAGCACATTCTGCATTGCAAATTTTTTCTTGCGTGTATGGACAAATTCATCCGTTCTTGCAATGTAAGCACTGAGGAGCGCCCTCGTCTCTTCTGTGCTCCAAATACGTTTTTCCCTAAAATGTGTAAATGGTTTAGTATCATTAAAATAGTTTTTCACACTTTAGATACTTACATTTTCTTTATGCTGTTTTATTTCCTCGTGGCGTTAATTTATTTTCACGTTAAAGAATGGCGAAATCTTTTTGTGTACATACAAATGTACACAACAATCCATATGTTGGCCAGTGCTGCCAAACATGAAAGGAAGACTGTCAAGAAATCTATTACAAAAAAAAAACAAAACGAACAGAACTACTTACGGGTCTGAAAGCAACCCAGAAAAATAGCAAGGTCACAACGTTGTTGTTGCATTTACATGTAAAATTTTATACAGTTCTGGGTTGCTGCTTAATTGGAACTCAACTTTTGGTTGGAGTGATGATAACACTAGTTTACAAATAATTAATTTGAAAAAAATTACAAGATATTCATGTATATGGGTGAATTCACCTGATATGCCAAGCACAAAACATATATTAAAAAAATGTTGTATGGGTAGGTTTTCGAGATATCGGTAATTTTGTGTTTTTCAGGTGTCACTTTATTCAAAAATTCTTTTCGCCAATGTTGAAAAAGCGATGGAGCTAAGCGATACCTCGTTCGAAAGGAAATTTAAATACGTTTCTAACGACGTATAAAATGTAGGGGTAGGTCAAACCATCTATGAGCAATAGATGGCCAAAATCGAAATTTTGTCAAAGTTTTACGAATTTTGAAAAAAATTTGATTTTAAAAATGTCTCTTTCATGCGAAGTTGTAAAAATCAGGAAATTTTTATTTTTTCGAAAATTAGTGTGTATAATTGCAAACACTTTAAGCGTAATATTACCAAAATCTAGGAAAAACTGTATTTTTGGCGATTTTTTTGTAACTTTCAACACCTCTACTTTTAATGGAATTGTAAAAGGTCGATGACTGTGTATTGTAGATATTCAAAAAAATATTCATAGTATTAATCATTACTAAGCCAATAAAGTCCAAATCAACCGTTTTTAGAATTTTTGTCGGTCTGTCTGTCTGCCAGTTTTTCTGTCTGTATGTTTGTGCTTGTATCACTCGAAAACTGCTACATGGATTTAAATGGTATTTTTTGGCTGTAAACTAGTGTAATTTGTCCTTTTATATCTAAACGGCTGTGTCGAACATTTCTCGTTTGACCCTACGAGTACGGTCGGTTAGTTCTATTTGAACAGTTATAAGGCTAGGCTCACAATCACACATCCACACGCATGTGTTTTAAATGAGCTCTCGATTTCATCCGATTTCACCCGAATGTAAACAAACTTTGGCCGCGTTCGAACAACAACTTAGAACGCGTTCGAATTTCTCTGATGAGACCGGATGAAAAAGTCGGTTGCAGTTTGAGCGTTGCCTAAGTATCAAAGATGACTTGATGTGAAACTCTCTCGCGCGCCACCTATCGGGGTACTGATTATTTGTTGCGACTTGGCAGCACTGCATAATCGAGGAACATCTGCCAGCAAAAGCAACGAAAAATCTGGTTACCAGATGAAATATATTGACAGAAAACAGTAGGTTTTTTATTTGTAATTTGGGATTTTAGTTAAAAAGGCGGTAAGAACGTAATAAATAAGAGTATAAAATGATAATCACAAGGAAATGTGTCGTAGGATTTGGTGATGGCCAAAGTTTACTTTAATTTCCCTATTAGCGCAAATAATATCGTTTTGAAATTGAGTAGGTATTTCGATGGTAAATTGGTTATTTGCTTCAAATATCAACAATTGTTAAGAAAAAAACTATGAAATAGTACGTTGAAGGAAAAACATTCATAAAGTAAACCTCTTCTTGGCACATTTACATGACTTAATGTGAAAATACAAAATAACCAAAGTTTTAATCAAAATGCCCAAATATTATCTTCGCAATACTGGCACCACTGGACACTGTTATAAAAAATTACACAATTAGAGTGCTCTCAGAGAGCAATAAGTTTCGGATGAAGTCATCTTTGCTAAGTATGCTACACAAATTAAAACATAGGCATACCAACTATGTCCAAAAGAGACTTGTAATGATCAATTGATCAAAAATTAAGCGGTTATTATCCATAGAGAGATTCCGGGATTAATAAATTTCGTCCATTTGATTTACTATCGTACAGTATACTATTAACAAGTTGAAAATTACACCGTTACATTCCATATTTATCATATTAATATTTTATCATCATTATCATTCCATATTACATATACCTTTTAAAAATATTAGACTGAATGTGCAAAAGCGCCAGTCTTCTGTTTAGGTTCTAGTTCGACCATTTGATGAGAACTAGTACGAAAGATCTCGAGATTTTCCTCCAGGGATATTTATGTGCATGAATACATGCATTTATATAAAAGAACTTCTGCTTCACCTATACATTTGTGTGTTTGTGCAAGTGAATATTTATGTATGTACATATTTTTCTACAACAGTACTGGAAAAAAATCAAAAATAATCAAAAGTAATCATTACTGTCAAACCGGCCGAGTTATCGAAAAAAGCGATGTCTTAATTTTTAAGTTGGACGTCTAATAATACAATAGTGAAAGTTTCATTTAAATCCATGAGCAGTTTTCGAGTGATACAAGAACAAGCATACAGACAGAAAAACTGACAGACAGACCGACAAATATTCTAAAAAAGGGTTGATTTGGACTTTATTGGCTTAGTAATGATTAATACTATGAATATTGTTTACGCGGTACCACACGTCCAAATCCATTCCATTCCATTCAATGTATATATTTATTATTCCATCTAGTAAATATTCATATTACGCTTTGTATCTAGTAATTATTCATTATTTTGTAATTTAGTTCATCAGTCATGACTTATAAAATAATATTTGATGATTATTTTTGGTTTGGACGTGTGGTAAAACCACCCGCATAATTCCTTTTGTATTTTTCATGGTGTTGCCGGCAAAATATAAGCTTGTGAAAACCCATTATTTAAAGTGAATTTTCTTTTTGAAATATATTGTATATATTATTATATAAGTGTGTGTTTGCTTTCTACCCAATCGCAACGTTGACCGTGTGTAACCACATTTTTGCTTGGAAGCGATTTCACCCGGTACGAGGATAGCACCATCGCCCGGATTGACCTGACTCTTGGATTCCCAGTAAATCGTGAGTAGTTCGAGTAAGTTCCACGACGGCCTATCCCTGGAATCATCTATTGGTCCTTCTTCGCCTTCGAAAACCTAGCTCCTAACCATTAAACTATTTAAAATCCCATACAAAATTAGCTTTTCCCTCAAAATCAGGGTATTTAAATTCTGAAAACCCCTCAATATACATAGAGCGAATCCCTTAAAAATCGCATAAAAGTTATTGAAAATCCCTGTTTTAATATATTCATTCCCGCCAAAAGTATAATTCTTCCCGCCAAAAGTGTCACGAAAGTTAAAGGCAAATCCCATAAATTATATACATATTTACATATATATTTTCTCACAAAGCTAAAATATTGCCCTTTTATAAACCTGTGCCTCTTGCGGTATAATTTCGACATATATATACATACTTTTATATTATTTGCGACAACCCAGCAGTAAACTTGCCTCGTTGAGCAAAAGTTGAAATACCCCAGTAGTAAATTTTTCTCGTTCGGCCAACTGTTCCAGACTACTCCCTTTTGGCCAGTCAAAAAAACTTCTTTGTGATTACCTAATAAAGCGGCAGCTAATAAATTTCTCAAGATTCCCAAAATAAAATTAAGCAAGTCCCTCTTTAGAATGGCTACCGCGGTCGAAAATAAATTTATTTCCGAAACCGACAATACAGAGGCTACAATCGTCGGTGAATAATTGCCTCCAGATACTACCAATCCAACAAGTTTCAACAGAGAGTTGGGATCCCATCTTAATTTATCTGGTAGCCTGAAGACTCCCTGAAAACACAGTAGCGCTTTGGGAGCAATCTTTGAATTCTCGAAAAGGCCTACCGAACTGGTCCCAAATGAACTAGTTTCTGACCACTCGTTATGAGATAGTGGAAAGGGTAGACCAATGGCGACCAGCCAAACTCCCAAATAATCCACCCCCCACCAATCTCTCTAGGCCAGCCCCCAATCATAGTAAACCTCAGTTCCGGTCAGGTCAGTCTCAATACAACAACTCCCAGAATCTTACCAATGCTCATGTGGCCGAGCATCAAAGAATCTTTACTTGCAAATTATGCAAGCACTCGTCCCATACTCTACAAAGCTGTTTACGGTTTAAAAAATTACCCATCTTAGAGCGTAAAAATTTCGTGGGATAAAGCAATGTATGTGAAAATTGTCTATCCCAATCCCACCTATTAGAAAATTACACCAGTCCCAGAACGTGTCTCCATTGCCAAGGTCAATAGTTTCTGTAGAACACAAAGGTGAAATATTCAAGCTGAGAGCCCTCGTGGACCAAGGGTCTGAAAGAAGCTTCATCTCTTCCAAAGCCCAATGCAAGTTAAGCCTCCCCTATACCCACTTCCTATTTGAAATATCGGACATGGGAGGCGGAGTCGTTAAAAAGTCAAATAAGCTCTGCTCCCTAACACTAGTTTCAAACGACAATAAAATTAAAATTAAAGCCCAAGCCATAGTGTTACCATGCCTCACTAGACTACTCCCAACGCTCAAGTTGAACTATGAACAAAGTCGTAAATGGTCTCATCTTAAGCTTGCAGACGAAAACTGTCAGAGCCCATCGCAAATTGACTTAGTACTAGGCAGTGATCTCATCCCGCAAATAATGTTAAATGGCGTTGAGAAAATCTCGAACACACTGCTCGCCCAAAACACTATATTTGGCTGGATTTTAAGTGGGCAAACCCCCGAAAAAGTAACAGCTTATTCAACCCAAACGTGGGAAATCTCCAACACTCAGCTGGATGAACAACTCAAGCAGTTTTGGGAAATCGAAGAGGTACCCAGAGCTCGATTGGAAACCCCCGAAGATCAAATGTGCGAAGAGTTTTACAAAAACACAACCACGCGAACGGTTTACGGTCGATATATGGTTCGTCTTCCATTCAAACCATCCTTCCCGAACGACATCGACTTGGGGCACTCCCGAACTGCAGCCCTGCGACAATACGTCGGCATGGAACGCACCCTCCGACATAAGGGCGATCTCAAACCCCAATACGACCAGGTTCTCCAAGAATACCTGTTCCTCGGCCATATGTAAGAATGTAGTCCCAGCGAAATAGAATCTCAGGGTAAATACTACTCCTTCTGTCTCCCTCACCATGCGGTCGTAAAACCCGAGAAGAAAACGACAAAAGTCCGAGTAGTATTTAATGCCTCTAAGAAATCCGGTTCCGGTCGCTCCCTAAATGACGTTCTATGCCCGGACCAACCCTCCAGCCCGATCTCAGACTCATGCTTCTGAAATGGCGAACGTATAAATACGTGTTTAATGGCGATGTGGAAAAAATGTACCGCCAAATTGTCCTACACCCCAATGACCGAGACTTCCAAAGAATTATATTTCGAACTCCAATCCCACCCAAATGCAGCCTCTATACTTAAGTCAGAAACTTATGTGCACGACATATTATCGGGTAGCCATGATCTTCAATCAGCCGAGCAGGCCCTATATGAAGTTATAGAATCTCTGAACTCTGCCGGCTTCCCATTAAAAAAAAACCGCAAACCACCCGGAAATTATCCAAAATATTCCTAAAGCGGACTTACTTGAAACAGACTTTCTAGCATTCGAAAAAAGTAGTAGGGCTAAAACACTTGGAATTCAATGGAATGCGCTCTCAGGCACATTCTTCTATACGGTCGACTCAAATCCCGGCTCCTCAACCTCCACCAAGAGACAAATACTCTCTTCCATTGCGAAACTTTTTGACCCCGCAGGGTGGCTAACGCCCATTATGATACAAGCGAAAATACTCATGCAGGAACTATGGCTACACGGAACAGCCTGGGATGAACAGGTCAAGCACATACGCCTTTTCAAATGGGCGCAAATCGCCAAAAATCTCGAGACCATCTCAGCCATTCAAATACCCCGATGGATTAATTTCGCCCCCGATCTGCATGTCGAGCTCCAACGCGACGCCTCTGAGAAGGCTTATTGCGCGAATCTCTATTTAAGTATTACTGTCGGCACTCAAGTTTTCTCCCACCTCCTAGTCTCCAAAAGCATAGTGGCTCCTCTCAAAACAATTAGCCTGCAACGCCTGGAACTCTGTGGAGCTCTCCTACTGGCCAAACTAGTCGCAGTCGTTCTATCCCATCTCAATCTCGGTTAAAAGAAATTAATCATGTGGTCTGACTCGGAAATTGTGTTAGCCTGGCTCGAAAAGTCTCCTCACTCCTGGAAAACATATGTCTCCAACCGAACAGCCCAGATCATAGATCTCGTAGGTAATGTTCCCTGGCGACACGTGCGCAGTAAGGATAACCCCGCAGATATGGGAACCAGAGGCTGTACGCCCGTCGAGCTCGCTAACTCCCATCTCTGGTGGAATGGTCCAGAGTGGCTCCTCAAACCCCCCGAAGATTGGCCGCCACCAATGATCCGAAACATCGAGCCTCCCGAGTTTCGCCGAATAGAGGCATTACACGCCACCGAAGACACCGAGGATCTACTCATTAGGTTCTCCTCCTACGTCCGCGCCTTAAGAGTGATAGCGTACGTTCTCCGGTGTATACGCCGGGCCAAAGACTCAGCCGTGGGGATCCATGACCCCGTCGAACCCTCGTTGTCACATGCCGAACTCAAAAGAGCAAAACATCGACTAATCACCATGACCCAAACCCTGAAAGAGTTTGCCTAGAGAATTCAAACCCCATTGGAAAGCGGAGTTCCCTGTTACCACTTAACCCCTTCCTGGATAAAAACGGAGTCATTCGGGTCAACGGTCGACTAGAACAAGCAGCCCTCATCTACAACGAGCGGCATCCCATCATTATTCCCGAAAAATCTCAGCTCGCTACGCTCTATATTCAATACATCCATGAGCCATGGAGCCAAACGGGCCACAGAGAAGGAATTTATATCCTTCCTGCACGAGGTCTCAAAGTATGTTGTCCAAAAGTATGCCCCGCAGGGCATCAACTGGAAGTTTATACCCCCCGGGGTACCCCACATGGGCGGTTTATGGGAATCCGCTGTCAAAAGCTTTAAAACCCACTTGAAAAAAAGTCTCCGGAACTATACATTCACTTTCGAAGAGTTTTCCACTCTCTTGATTCGAATAGAGGCCGTTTTGAACTCTCGGCCGATCTCCCAGCTCTCTCGGGATCCAAAGGGTCTCACCGCTCTCACCCCGGGCCATTCTCAGAGGAGCACCTATGCTTTCCCTTCCCGAACCGAACCACGAAAACCTCTATGATAAATCGGTGGGAGAGGTTAAAAGTCTTGCATCACCAGTTCAGCAAACGCTGGAAAACTGACTATCTCACCGAACTCCAGAAGCGTTACCGCTGGAACACTCCCCCAAACCCTCCTAAATTGGGCGACCTCGTCATAATCAAAGAGGATAATTTACCCCCAACAGAATGGCGACTAGGTCGCATTGAAAGCACACATCCAGGACGAGACGGCCGCATCCGCGTACGCACTCAGAATGGTGTTCTCACCAGGCTGGTCACAAAATTATGCTTTCTTCCACCGGTTGAGCAGGACTCAGACTGTCATTGCTCCACTAAATCCCCCGAAACAACTACAGTCCGCTGCGCTTGCGCTATCGAAATCGCCCCAAAAATTCTTTAAACATTCCCAAATCCGTCTCGCAATACTACTCTCTCTACACATTCTCTCTCCAACATATTCCTGCCTCACGCATACGAACTCATTCACATGAATCCCTATACATGTGTTTGTTTCTCCCCACAGATGGATCGTCAACGCCCTCCGGTTCCAGCACCCCGTCGGCTGTTGTCATCGAAAGTGGTCATGCCCGTGGCCCGCCCGCGACGCAATGAAGCAGTACCAGATTACCGGAAGTGCCGATTGTGCATCCGGCATCACGCGCGTCTGATGTGCCCTGTCTTCGCGGCTATGCAGCCGCAACAACGCGCGTTAATTGCTAGAGAACATCAGTACTGTACCAACTGTTTGGCGCTGTCTCACCGCACCAACGAGTGCATCTCATCGGAGAGCTGTCGGGTCTGCGGGCAACACCACCATACTCTGCTTCACCGCGAAACCCGAGGTCGTCAGCCGTCGCACGACGGTCTGCCAGAACAGGAGGCTCGTCAGCAACCACGCCGCCAACAGTCACACCGTCGAGCAACAGTTCCTCGTCGCCGTCCGCAATCGCAACCTAATGGTCGCATTCCAAGGGAACGCCAAATAACCCAACCACGCAGCATCGGCGACCGCAGTATCCGATGCACCGCAACGGGCTTACGCACAGGCCTTAACTGAATTGCAGCATACCTTAGGTGCTTAGTGCGCCTAGGCGGGGCAGGATGTTTACGCGGTACCACACGTCCAAATCCATTCCATTCCATTCAATGTATATATTTATTATTCCATCTTGTAAATATTCATATTACGCTTTGTATCTAGTAATTATTCATTATTTTGTAATTTAGTTAATCAGTCATGACTTATAAAATAATCTTTGATGATTATTTTTGGTTTGGACGTGTGGTAACACCATCCGCATAAATCCCCCAAGTCGAATTCTCCGTATTCAAAAGGTAGCGATCTGGCAGGATCGCTACCTGTCAAACCGACTGATTTATTATTATTCCTTTTTGTATTTTTCATGGTGTTGCCGGCAAAATATAAGCTTGTGAAAAACCATTATTTAAAGTAAAGTTTCTTTTTGAAATATATTATATATATTATTATATAAGTGTGTGTTTGCTTTCTACCCAATCGCAACGTTGGCCGTGTGTAACCCCATTTATGCTTGGAAGCGAATCCACCCGGTACGAGGATAGCACCACCGCCCGGATTGACCTGACTCTTGGATGCCCAGTAAATCGTGAATAGGTCGAGTAAGTTCCACCACGGCCTATCCCTGGAATCATCTAAATAGTTTTTTGAATATCTACAATACACAGCCATCAACCTTTTACAATTCCATTAAAAGTAGAGATGTTGAAAGTTACAAAAAAATCGCCAAAAATACAGTTTTTCCTACATTTTGGTAATATTACGCTTAAAGTGTTTGCAATTATACATACCAATTTTCGAAAAAATAAAAAGTTCCTGATTTTTACAACTTCGCATGTAAAAGACATTTTTAAAATCAAATTTTTTTCAAAAATCGCAAAAATTCGATTTTGGCCATCTATTGCTCATAGATGGTTTGACCCACCCCTACATTTTATACGTCGTTAGAAACATATTTTAATTTCCTTTCGAACGAGGTATCGCTTAGCTCCATCGCTTTTTCAACATTGGTGAAAATAATTTTTGAATAAAGTGATACCTGAAAAACACAAAATTACCGATATCTCGAAAACCTACCCATACAAAAAATTTTTAAAATATGTTTTGTGGTTTGCATATCAGGTCAATTCACCCATATACATGAATATCTTGGTTTTTTTCAAATCAATTATTTGTAAACTAGTGTTATCATCACTCCAACCAATATAACAATCAAACCTGGCATTTTTTTCATATGTACATATACTTAGCGATCAAGGTTCATTCTAAAAATCCATGAGCCACAAAGTGTAAGTAGGTGTCAGTAGTAATTTAAAAATACAAAAATTAGTTTAGTTAGTTAATTAGTTTTAAAGTCTCGCTACCATTGGCAACATTTGCACACAAGGTTTATATACATATGTGTGTAGATACCTTCAACATTCATATCAATATTTGAATACAGAGAAATAACTTACGATTTGTTGCGTCGCTCCCACGATGAAAGATCTTTCATTGCGTTGCGTTGTTGTGTTGATAAGTACAAAGCCGCTCAACATGATTGTTGATTTGTATGTTGTTTGCTGCTATCTTGAGCTGCTAACTGACTTTATTAAATTCTAACCGAACCTTTATATACATACGTCAAAATAGATGTTAACCATTAGCGAAATCTAATACACATGTATATTCTTGAGTCGCACCCTTTAAATGCAGACGTAAACAGATTACGTTCACACGGTTAATGACTGCAGACGCAAACACATTCCGTTCACACGGTTCGTATAGCGCAATTGGAATGCAGACGAAATCCAATGCGGATCATGTTCCGTGCACTGCATTTTTACAGGGTGGAACATTTTTAGACTTCGTTAATAGTTAACATCCTCCCCCCGATGAGCGCAGCTCGATTTCCTGCACTGGCCCGTGAGTTAAACGTTCACCGTGAAGTCCAAAATTTTATTAGAATGTCGGGGCGCTGGAGTAGGTCTTTTGGGTTGCTCGGATGGATTGGTATCCGCAGAGATAGGCAATGATTGATGTTTGCGTGTTTTGCACCTCCCTTTGATTATCGTAAAGACCAGTAGACATACAGCTATAAGCAACGCTGCATAACCCACTGTCATATGGTGTGTATTTTGTGTTTCAAGTTGATGTGGTAGTTCCAACAGATGATGGTTTGCCAATGTGGATTGCAGTAATGTCAAATTTTGGGTGTCAGCTATATATTTCACATCGGTCAACTTGTGAAGAAGAGGTTTTATTTGTTCTACCTTGGCTACTTTGGAGATTTCGCCAAGACTCGTGTAGGATGAACTCAGGCTGCTGGCTAATACCTGATGGGCATGAATGGATACAAAATGTTGTTTTAGTATACAGTTTGGTTGAAGTGACAGCAGTCCGGATCCCTTTAAAGTAATCTGTGTAATATCTGGGCCACATACTACTGTTGCACGAGATGAAACTGGTGTCGCATATATCCATTTGTTGTCATGATGTAGTGGTATCCACGCAAAACCATTTGGCGTTTTTCGCAGTAGACAACTTGATTGCGTATGATTCCGGAAAAGGGCTTCTTCACATGCGCACATAGCCGATCCGTGGCTGTAATGAATCTGAATTTTGGGACAGATGTAGCTTCCCTGTGTAATGTCCATGCAATATTGAAATTCCAATTCACTCATTGGAAAGAATTGATCACGAGCCGTGTTTATAGCCAGTATCGGGGCACATGGATCTATTTCAACCATTGTCCCATTGGTCAAGTTGGGGATCGGTACGATATTGAAAAGGTCGAATCTGTCATGTTCCACCAGGGGCAAAGTTATACTGAATATTACATGCTTTTGTGTTACTCCTCCTTTAACCTTCATGAGCTGGTACAACTTCAGTAAATCGTCTTGCTGCACCGGTAGTTCTAATGATGCTGTCAACTGAAGTTTTATCTTGTTTACTTCTTGTTGTAATTGGATTGGTGTTAGGAGCAGGGGACTTATTTTCCCGTGATGAGAATCGGTTAACACGTCCAATATGGATGACTGAATGCGTTGTAAGTTGGCTGAGATAAGTGTCAGTTGCGTGGAAAGCGATGAAAACGCTTGAAATATTCTATCTTGGTTTATCGCAGCGGCGTCGGCGCGTATTCCATTAATAATTTGGCTGAGTTGTTGATCGATGAAATGGAACTTTTTGTCGACCGCGATCTGATCTTGCTTCACAATATTTATTGTAGAGTCTACAATAGATGTTTGGTTTTTGATGAGATTGAGCAGATGAGACTCGTTCTCGTTCACTTGTGATACTGTATTGGACATTTGTTCAGCATACTGTGAGTCCAATATACCAAACAATGAATATGCAACATTTCCAATCGCATTTATTGCTCCTCTTTTTTGCCGATTGGATCTCATCATCGAGGCATCCAAGTGCAATGCGGCTTCAGTCTGTTCAAAGTGCCTTACCAGAGAGTGACAGATGCTCTTTTGGTTCATTTCCTGACATAGGAGGCTTAATGCTTTGGTGCCGGTTGAAAGCGCTGCCAATTCTCCCGAGAACGCTTTCAGGTCGTAGTATATAATGAGGTTCCACTCGGTAGATGATATGGCTGCCGATCCAATCCCCTCAAAATGAATGCCAACTTTTGACCCAAATCTTCTATTTTCAATTTGAATTCCCAAAGCTAGGGGAAGAAGTAACAATGTGATCAGCAGCATTGCGAGTCCATTATGCAAGGCGCGGATGTTGTTCTTCGGTGGAGAATCCTTTTCGTCTGTTTCGGCTGCTTGTGGTTCTCTTTCGTTATTTTCTTCCATGGGTAATGGTGCCAACCGATGAATTGATCTCTTGCACGTGCCAGTTGCGGTTTTTACCTCCGCCACCCGCACGATGTTATCTTGTCCCTTAAACACGTTGAGCACTCGTCCTAATGGCCATTGAAGTACTGGTGTGTTGTCTTCTTTAATGATAACCATGTCACCTATTTTGACATTGTTTTGCTTGTTCTTCCATTTGTTTTTCAACTGTAGCTCTGATAAGTATTCGGTAGACCATCGCTTCCAAAATTCCTGTTTGAGGTAGGAGACCAATTTCCATCTTGTGAGTAGGCTCATTTTTTGTGTTGTGCTGCTTGCATCTAACTGTGCGTTGATTGGTTCTCCAATGAGGAAGTGACCTGGAGTTAGAGCTGTTAGGTCATTAGGGTCGTCGGACATTGGGCTGATCGGTCTAGAGTTGAGGATTCCCTCCACCTCGATGACTACAGTGTCCAATTCTTCGTAAGTCAGTGATGCCGTAGAGGTGCTTCTGACCAGAAGATGCTTGGCTGATTTTACCGCTGCTTCCCATAATCCGCCGAAATGAGGGCTCCTCGGAGGAATAAAATGAAATGTTATTCCTTTTAAAGCGCATTGATTTATGATTGATTTTTGTGATGAATCAGCATAAACCGCTTGGGTCAATTCAGCTAGCTGATTTCTTGCCCCTACGAAGTTTGTAGCGTTATCACAATATAGATTCTGGCAATGGCCTCTTCGGCTTATGAATCGCTTTAGTGCTCCAATAAATGCCTGGGTCGTCAAATCGCTAACCAGTTCCAGATGCACAGCCTTCGTTGCAAAACAACAGAACACAGCTATATAAGCCTTATGTGGTTTCTTTCCTCTTATCTTGAAGTGCACTGCAAAAGGTCCACAGAAGTCAACTCCGGAATCGATAAATGGTCGTGCCGGCGTTACTCTTGTTGACGGAAGGTTTCCCATAACCTGGAACAGGAGCCTTGGTTTCGCCTTGTTGCATCTCATACAATTGGCCACGATTGATCGAGCCATAATCCTTCCCTTCACTGGCCAGAATCTCTGCCTTGTAAATGATAAAAGCGCTTGAGGTCCACAATGCCGGTTTTCGTAATGGATTGTTTGCATCAATAACTTGGTTATGATGTTGTTGTATGGGAGCAACATAGGATGTTTGGCCTCGTATGGAAGTTCTGATGCTTGTAGGCGGCCCCCTCTCGGATGATGCCTTCATTGTCCAAAAATGGTGACAGACTGCGATATGGACTGTTTTTCCCAACCTCGTTGAATTTTTTCAATTTCTTTAGCTCGTCATCAAAGTCCAACTGTTGCATTATTTGGACGATTGCCATGAGAGACTTGTCTAATTCATGCACGGTCAATGGTATTTTGGCGTCTTCTGATTGTTTTCTCGCCCTGTTGATGAATCGCAACATGTAACCTATAACCTTTTGTAGTGTTTTGAAGGAGCCGTTATGTCGAATATTATAAAGGACGTTTTCTTCAATTACGGGGATTGTAACCGGGATCGATGTCACTTTTCTGCGTTCCATGTTGATGCCCTCGTCGATTGTTGTGTTCGCCTTTGAATATTTTGATGGCCACGTGTCTTCCTCGGTAAGCAATATTTTCGGCCCATTAAACCACAAGCTGCAGGCTTCAAGCTTTCCTGGCGGAAGTCCTCGTGATATAATATCTGCAGGATTGTCTTTCGAACCTATATGCCGCCATTGCTCAGGAATTGTGTGCTCATGAATTGCAGCTATCCGGTTTGCCACAAATGTTTGACATGATGCTGAGTGCGAATTGATCCATGCTAGTACTATCTGGGAATCAGTCCAATAGTATGTAGGAACATCCAGCTTAAGGTCTGCCCTGACTCTAGCGCTAAGTTGAGCTCCCAAAACTGATGCGCATAGCTCAAGTCGCGGAAGAGTTTGTCGCTTCAACGGCGCTACTCGTGATTTCGCACACAACAGCTTTACCATTACTTGTCCATCGTCTAGCTGTGATCTAATGTATATCACAGCTCCATATGCTTTTTCCGACGCATCTGAGAATACGTGAATTTGTACCTTTGCTGCGATGTGTCCTTCAAATACGTGTCGCGGGACCTGCATGTTATTTAGCTTTTCCAAATTGCTTCGGAATGTTGTCCATGTAGCATTCAATTCGGCCGGTAATGCTTCGTCCCACTCTAGCTTGAGTTGCCATAGATCCTGAATGAAAATTTTCGCCGTGACTACTATTGGTGCTAGTATGCCCAACGGATCGAATAGCCTAGCTATGTCCGCACTAACTGATCGCTTCGTTATGATGTTGTTGCTTGCTAAGCACACCTTTACGCAAAACTTGTCAACTTTAGGCATCCATGTCATACCCAACGTTTTGAAAGTTTGATTGATGTCATTATCAAAATCTATATCGACTTCTTGTTCTCCTAAGCCAACATTTTCCAGCAATTGTGGATGATTGGAACACCACTTTTGCAGGTTGAGACCGCGCTGCTTCAAGATATGTATTAGTTGCTGTTGAATTTCCATGGTTGTAGTTAAGCTATCTGATCCCCCAATTCCGTCATCTACATAAAAGTTTTCTTGTAGGAACTGCGAACCCAATGGATGTGATAGCATATTTTCCTTTGCAATTGTTTGCAAGCATTTCGTTGCCAAATACGGGGCAGATCTGGTCCCATAAGTGATTGTGTTCAATTGATAATGCCTTATTGGCATGCTTGGGTCTTTTCGCCATATGATGAGTTGGAATTTTCTGTCTTCCGGATGCATGAGGATCTGCCTATACATTTTTTCTACATCTGTTGTGAATACGAATTTAGGCATGCGAAAGCGAAGTAAAATGGTGAACAGCTCGCTCTGAACAATGGGTCCAGTATACATGAGGTCGTTCAATGATATTCCAGAGGTTGACTTTGCCGATGCGTCAAATACCACACGCAGTTTTGTGGTACGGCTTTCTGGTCTGGAGATGTAGTGGTGAGGAATGAAATACCTCGGGTGATTTATGGAGTTAATATCCACTTGAGTCATGTGACCCAACCTTTCATACTCTTCCATAAATTGTATGTATTTATCCCTTGTCTCCGGTGATTTTGCCAATCGGCGTTCCAAGGCCAAAAATCGATTGCTTGCAATACCAAACGATTCCCCTAAAGCCTCCGGACCTTCATGAAAGGGTAGTTTTACCATGAATCTTCCATTTTGAATAACTGTATTTTGAGCAAAGTGAGTTTCACACTGTTTTTCAGCTGTTGATAGTTGTTTTCCCAAGGTTGCAACTTCATCAAGTTGCCATAACCTAGCCAATGCTGATTCTAGATTTATATCCTCTTGAATGCAGATTCCACAACTTGCATTTGCACTGTCATTGCCGCCAATTTTTCCGGAAACGATCCATCCTAGAAGCGTATTTTGCAGAATGGGTAGGTCTTCGGATAGTTTTATTTGTCCGGCTGTCATCAACTGATTGTAGAACTCCGCTCCTAACAATATGTCAATTTTGTTCGGATGATTGAATGATGGATCTGCTAGCGTTATATTGCTGGGAATTTTCCATTCGTCGATATTGATGTGTTGTGAGGGCTGTGGAGATATAATGTGCGGTAGTACTGCTGCTTCTAGCCGTGTTGCGAAACTATTGATCCGTGAATGTAACCCAATATTGACTCGATGTCGTACCTTGGTGTTACTGGAGCCGATACCATTAATGGAAATTGATGATGATTTTGTTGAAATACCCAATCTTTTCACCAACCGCTCTGTAACAAAATTCACCTGTGAGCCCGAATCCAGGATTGCACGGCACTGCACTTCTGTTCCATTTCCCTTGACCTTTACCATGGCAGTGCTAAGCAGGACATAAGTATTCGTTCGTGAGTGTTCGGCGGTTGCCAGTGAAGCTGCTTCCTGTTTGGAAGCTGTTGCTTTGGTCGTTGATGGTGTAGTATTTTTCAATGCATGCTTTTCAGTTGGAGTGGTTTCCAATGATGACCTTGCGTTTGCGTCTTCAAAATGTAACAATGTGTTATGCTTTTTGTTACATTTCAAACAACTTCTTAGTGGGCAGTTTACCGCAGCATGCCCCGGTTTAAGACAGTTGTGGCAGTATCTATGCCTTTGTACAAACTGGAAACGAGTAGATGGAGATTGTTGGAGAAATTCCTTGCATGAAAACAATTGGTGTTTTCCCTTTTTGCACATGTTGCAGTTGTCATTATTAGGATTCTTTGACGTGACCGTAGTGCAGACCTTTGAAGTTTGGTTTGTAGTTTTGATACCCATTGCCTCCAGGGATTGAAAGTGCTTTTCGAGGAATTGCAGGAACTCTGTGAGCGTTTGTACTTCTCGTGGTTTCGATAACGATTGCTCGTAGCGCAGACGTGTGGGTTGATCCAATTTCTTTATTAGCAGATGAATCAGTAGTGGATCCCATGTTGATGTGTCTATTTGTAAATTGTTCAGAGCTAAGAGACATTCTTTGGTTGTGTCATGAAGTTTTTTGATGTTGTCCATTGAAGTCCCTCCCGTCGTACTGAGTAGCTCATTTATTAGTTTGCTCACCAGCAAGCGTTTATTGTTGTAACGCTCCAAGAGTACCAACCAAGCCGCTTCGAAATTTTCTTCTGTTGAAGCGAAATGCTTAATGAGATTTCCAGCTTCACCCACCACGTGAGTCTTCAGATAGTACATTTTCTGAATTTTTGCTAGTGGCTGACTTATTACCAGTTGCGTAAATAAGTCGTAGAACTCCTGCCATTTCAGGTAGTTCCCGTCAAACTTTGAAATGGTGATTTTTGGCAATGAAACTGAGTGTGGTTTGAATGTTGCACAACCTGGACTTGATGATTGCATAACCCTCACCTCATTATCTGCTGCCTGCAGACAACTCCGCACTCTTTGCTCCAGCACCATGAATTGATCGTAACTGTAACCCTGCTGTGTGGGATTGTCGAACATTTCAAATATTTTGAAGTGAATATCCTCGATGTTTGCCCATAATTTACTGATTACAGGTTGGCATCTTGGTGAAACGGTGTCGTTTAACGCTCGTTCCAATGAAGCCATCATTACTCCTTGCCTGCGTACCAACTTGATGAAACTGTTTGTTTCTGATTCCGGTTGATTCCCCTGTGGTGGTTGTGTTTCAGCCGGCTTTTGTTGAGTTGCAGCTGGCAGCTGGTGATGACTTGCAGCTAGCTGACGCGCTGCAGTTTCGAATACTTCCCTATATTGGACCACTACGTTCATTATGGTGTTGTAGTACTCCTTCGTGAAGTAATCGTGATCCATGGGCAGGTTTTCGAGTACACGAATTTGGGTGTCGGTTGTTTCGAAATTTTCCCATTCGCTGTTTAACCTCCTTAAGCGTTCCTCGTAATATTCCGAGGACTGCTTTCGGGTGGCGGCGTCCTTTTTGAAGTTCCTTATTATGGTTTCAATGTTGGAGCCATATGTTTTTTGTTCGTTGACCAATTCACTGAAGGTTGCCATTTTTTCTTGGGGTCACCAGAATGTTGATTTGTATGTTGTTTGCTGCTATCTTGAGCTGCTAACTGACTTTATTAAATTCTAACCGAACCTTTATATACATACGTCAAAATAGATGTTAACCATTAGCGAAATCTAATACACATGTATATTCTTGAGTCGCACCCTTTAAATGCAGACGTAAACAGATTACGTTCACACGGTTAATGACTGCAGACGCAAACACATTCCGTTCACACGGTTCGTATAGCGCAATTGGAATGCAGACGAAATCCAATGCGGATCATGTTCCGTGCACTGCATTTTTACAGGGTGGAACATTTTTAGACTTCGTTAATAGTTAACAATGATGTTGGTGTAGATAATGTTGCTAGCACTGTTGTCGATTAATGCTGCTGAATGTCTTGGTAAATATGTTGCGGGTGATGGTACAGAGACGGCGAATGATTAACTATCTGACTCGTAAATTAAAAAAAATTCGAAATTGTGTGTAAATTGTTAATTTTGGCTAGGCACGCAAAAAAAGAATTTTTCTTCTTCACTTATTTTTCTATTACGTTACCATTAACGAGTGGCCTTATTTTTTCTCTCATGACATAATTTCAGTTTTTACTTATACGAATTCTTTTTTTTTCTTTTGATTTTACTTTATCCCTCTCATTTCTCACTTTTTCGTTCCGTAACAGGCTATTATGTATTATTACATTCGATTTTTTCCTCTCAAACGTTTGTGCGTAAATACATAACTAAATTTTAGCAAAACTGGTTTTCTTTTGTTGTTGTAAAACTTCCTATCTTAAATCTTCCTATTTCTTTCTTATTTTTTTTAGAATCTTAATAATTTTACTTCGTTTTTTTATTTAGCACTTAACGCCTTAACATTATATTTTATATAATTTTACCCGATTTTTTGATTTTCTCCTTTTTTTTAAAAATTTTTGTTTTTTTTTGTTAGAACTCCGCACCGACTACTCTCGTTGATCGCCGCACCACACTCCTTTCGCAAATTTACTGTGGACTTTCTTAACCTGCGGCCTTAAGAGGGTAGGGCAAGAGATAGGCTACCGTGTTGGTTTTTGTGTATGTGCTGAAGTTTGTGCTCGTGGTATGATATACTAGTTTGGGGTTTTTTGCAACCTTTTCACAATAGGTCCGATAGGAATTGCCTTGGGATACACTTCTGTAAGTGGTCTTTATATCCTTTGACGTGAGTGTATCTCAATGATAATGATTATGGCTACTTCATATCCTACAATGATTAACACAAATTATTATTTCCTTTTTTGGAAAAAGAAAATCTTTCAGTAATTTATTCTCACCTGGGTAAAATGAAAACGGTATAAGCTACTCTTTCTTTAGAAAAGATAATTTGGCTGTTGACTGGTTGGCGTCCGGAAACGGAAAGAACTAAAAAACTTTGCTTTCGCGACAGGAAGGTGAAATCTCGGTACGATGGCCTATAGACCTCCAATCGGGTTATATTAGTCTCGAAAACACATTTCGTTCTACTCTAATCAGTTTAAAACTTACGACTAGTCGAATTTTCAAAAATGCCTCCCTTAAAAGTGGGCGGGGCCACGCCCACTATAAAAAATTTATCAAAAAATCATAAAAGAATGACCAGGGGGATTCACCTATAAAATTATATCATTTTACCCATTTCCGTTACCGAATTATGTCAATATAGGTGATTTTAGAAATTTTCGATATCGAAAAGGGGGCGTGGCAACCTGTATATAAAATTTAACTCAAGTTATCGTGTACACACTCGGACGGACGGACAGAGGGACGGACATGCCTTAATGAACTCCCCTTTTCAAACTAAGAACTTTCATGTATGGAACTCTATATCTCGATTATTTTTTGCTGTTACGTACTATCGTTATGTGAACAAAATTAATATACCCTTTTACTAGTACTAGTACGCTGGGTATAAAAATGTATAGCGGTATTTGAAAGATATTGATTAGTTTAATACAGCAGCATTTGCCATGCATATTTTTAATCTGGATGACATAAAAGAAATGGCCTTTTTAGTTTTGTGTACAGTGGTGATCAGAAAATTTTATATGGAAGGGTTAATACCAATTCATAGACAAACACGTGTATAAACTATGGGATTAATGTCCACACTTCAAGTTTGTTAATACAAATGAACCAATTTATTTATTTCATAAAATAAAGTTACAACGTTCATTTTTTAAGATATGCGACTTGATTCTTCTTGTCTCTAAAATCTTCTATCTCCAGCTGGAGAAAAATTTTTAGTTTTTAGTTGCAACGGACAGGAAAAACTACAAGAATGTCGAAGTAAAAAGGAACTGAGAAAATCCCATGTGAAATCGCCAGATTTGACAGCAGTGTGTTGAGTCCCCATAATACTCCCACCTAAATGAGGGTTTGAGTGAGTACCCGAAATTCCGAATTTACTCCTCTTAAGTCGGCAAGCTTGTTGATGTACGAGTATATGGAGTATGTGATGAGTTGGGTCTGGCTAGAACTCTCCCAAACGTCATCCCTGGCTAGATGAGCTGGCTTGAGGCGTTCCACATTAACAATATTTTAATTGGAGCTTTTCCTTTGTTAATAAAACCACGTTTTATTTGATCATCCTACGCGTTTCGACGCATTTTTTGAGTCTTCATCAGGGATTTTTTATTTATCTGTTTGTTACAAAAACGCCAAAAAAAAAACAACTACATTATAATTGATAATTTTAATCTTACATTAGAAATTAACAAATTTAACTTAAATTTTTTTGTAGATTAACAACTAATTATTTGTTAAATAACATTTTACATATGATGAATTTCATATCAAAGGCTGAAAAAGTACATTTTGAACCCGACCCCCTCAGAATTTGATGAAATTTTGCATAGAGGTACATCTTACCTACCCACACACAACCTCATTTTTAGAAATTGCATTTTCGAAAAATTGTGGGCGTGGCAAGGTATCAAAATTTTCGAAAAATTACGATAATAGGTAATTTAAAGTGTGATTACTACGGAATGGCTTTACCGATTTCAAAGATCTTCACACCGTTAGAAAGGTATTGAAATAAGCTTTCAAAAAAATAAACTGCAAAAATTTTCTAGTACACTGAAAAAAAATGTTTAACAAAATATGTTTTCCAAATAAACTGAAAAAACACTTCAAAGATCAAGCGATTTTGAAAAATAAAATGTTATCTTGGTTACTTTCTTAATCAACCGATTTCAAAAATGGTTATACCGTTAGAAAGGTATTAAAATCACCTTTTGAAAATATATACTGTAAAGATTCTATATTACACTGACAAAAATTTGATATTATTGCGTGACAAAAAAAGGTACCTAGTTGATAAAGTTAATTTTTTATTTCTATTTATTTAGATTTAATATATCTACAACTTTGCGCAGCTCATACTGCTGACTTTCGAAATATTTGCTTACTTTTAGTGATGTTTCATCTAAAGCTACAAAAGAATGGAAGCTTTGAGTTCCTGTAATAGTTTTGGCATTTTTGTATCTTGAAAGTAGCTCTTCTTTTGTTTTGTTGTATTCATCAGCGTCTGCGTAAGCAAGTTCAATGGAGGTGTTATACGTTTCTGAAGCCCAATGATAAAGGTCTTTCGCCGTTTGAATTTGGTTTTTATTTGCCATGCTATAATTCCGAGCGCCTCTTTTCAATGTCCAACCTATACCATCACATGCAGATTTTCCATGGCTAGTTGCGTAAAAGTGCCACTCAGCGAATATTTCGAAATGAATTTTATGATGACATAAATTAATTAAGTTGTACTTGTTTTTGTACTGTGCTCCTGTACCATCTGACACGTAGATAACTTTCGCAATTGAATTGCTTATATTTGTCTTAACAAAATTAATCATTTTTGAACTATATAGATGAACTGCTATGCTATCATGGATATTACAATCGGATATTATGGCAAAGGTTCTATGAATTAAGTTATCGTTATCTTTGTAATAAATAACGAACGTATGTATCGTGCCTTGATTATTATTCCAATGATATCCTTGAATAGAATCTTGTATAACAAACGCACACAGAGCCAAAAATGCCTAATAAAATTAATAAGATTGTCTCTATGAGCGGTTTTTGGGCTCAGGGGTAGTCGAAACGACGGAAACGAAAAAAAAGGGAAATCTTGCAGAAAACGAACTGATTTATTAGGGTTCATAATAAGAAGATTTGACTTATTAATTGATTTCCGCATAATTGTATGTATTAATAAGATGCTCTTAGGGTTCCCAACAAGAAGATTTGACTTATTAATGTTTTCAAAGGGAAATCTTGCAGAAAACGAACTGATTTCTTAGGGTTCCTAAGAAGAAGACATGACTTATTAATTGATTTCCGCATAATTGTTTGTATTAATAAGATGATCTCAGGGTTCCTAACAAGAAGATTTGACTTATTAATGTTTTCAAAGGGAAATCTTGCATATCATCAGCAGACATCATGTAGAACAATTAGACGCTGAGAAACAGAAGTACCCGATGGCTCGATGGTAAGCACCTGTGTTCAGCATTCAATATGTGGTTAGCTCGATTCGCGGTGGAGGAAATATGGCAAGTGTGGTAGGCAATATAAAAAGGCAACATAAGAAGGTAAAGGCAATACAAGAGAAATCGAAAATTGAATCGTAGCTGATAATCTGAAGTTCTCGAAGACAATATAAGAACTCTGAAATATAATTTTTATTTTTTTTTACTTGATATATTAAAAAGAACTTCTTCTCAATAATATGTGATTTAATTTTGAAAAAATTGATAAGTCAAATCTTCTTGTTAAGAACCCTAAGAAATCAATTCGTTTTCTGCAAGATTTCTCTTTGAAAACATTATTAAGTCAAATCTTCTTCTTAGGAACCCTAAGAAATCAATTCGTGTTCTGCAAGATTTCTCTTTGAAAACATTAATAAGTCAAATCTTCTTGTTAGGAACCCTAAGAAATCAATTCGTTTTCTGCAAGATTTCTCTTTGAAAACATTTAAAGTCAAATCTTCTTGTTAGGAACCCTAAGATCATTTTATTAATACATACAATTATGCGGAAATCAGTTAATAAGTCAAATCTTCTTGTTAGGAACCCTAAGAAATCGAATGGTTTTTTGCAAGATTTCCCTTTGTAAACATTAATAAGATTTTCTCTTCAAATATAAAAAGAACTCCTTCTTGAAGAAAATCTATAGTGATATCATATGGCGTTTGTTCTATTTTATTAGGCATTGTTGGCTCTGTGCATAGTTTTCAGCGAAATCCATTTGAATTAGCAGTTCTCCTGCCAGCAGTGTCTTTTTTCTTTCGCTTATGAAACGGGACTGGCGCTTAGCTGTGAAATGATGTGCCTCCAGGTTGTTGATGTGTTGTACCAAATCGTCAGCAAATGTGTTTGTAGTAGAGGAAATAGTTTCGAGATTACATCTTAGTGTTGTGTTCCATTTTTTGTAAATGACTTCTTGAATCGAATTTTTTTCGTAATATTCCATCATCATCGTTCTAAGGTTCGTTAGATTATCGTAGCACAGACCACACATTGATACGCAACACTCGCTGTTTTCTATATTACCATTACAGACAACGAATTTAAGAACATCTTTATAGTTTCTGAAATTATGTTGACCCTCCATCGATTTCAAACCGGATTTTTCGAACATCAGTTTTACATTCTGATGCAATGTGCACACACAAACATTTTGCTGGTTTCCAACCCCAAGTTTGATACAATTCTCTGGTCGCAAAATGGTAAATTTTGTAAATCCTAATTGAAGTGAAGGATGTATTTTTCTAAATTCATAGTAAGTTTCACGAAGCGATAACAGCATTAGTCTTTTTTGAACTTTCTCGCGTATGTTTCCTTGTCTTACTACAATTGAGTCCTGTGACCCAGGCATGATTCGGCTGATTTCATCATCTTCATAAAACAATTTTAGTGTGTTTGAAGTTTGTTCAGGTAAACTACGTCTGTCCATGCTAGAGCGTTTGACGTCCGAAAACTTTGTTTTATTTTTTTGTATATCTTTGCTAATTTTTATCAATTCGTAAGATAAATCATGGCCAAAAATGTCCTTAATTTCCTTAGATGTCATGGTGTTTGGTAATAGAGATGATATTTTTTGCTTATCCAAATTATTTGAGCAGTTTTCGATTTGATATTTCATGTTCTTCAAAATTTGTTCGTAGTAAGCTTTGATATTCTTTAGGTCTTCTGATAAATTTGACAGTGAACCACCTCCAAATGAATCCGTAATACTTTGCGCAATTTGCTGTGTTTTTTTTTGCAGTCTGCCCCCCTTTCTAAATATTTTCGCTTCATTGGCGATGGATGGCTTCCAAGATGAGGAATACCATGCTTATTTATATTATCGACGAGTTCTTTACTTTCCGTTTCAGTAGAACGCTGATTATCAGTAATCTTGATAGCATCCTTCAGTTTAAAGTGACAACTTGCGCAAATACGGCAACGATGAATGTTGGAGACTGCTAACTCAATGCCTAGTTTCGTTCTGTTCTGTGTCTATTAGTTGCGTTGTTTTTTATAGTCCATGGGTGCTGTGACAGGTAATGTCAATCTATGTGTCCGTGGTAGGTAACGTTAATATGCGTGTGTGTGTGCGCGGGATTGATACGTCAGAATTCTTACGTGACATTGACATACCGCTTGTTAGCTAAGCGGTAGGTAGAAATCTGTGATTTTTGCCGTTTGGTTCATTCTTCGTTTTTGCTTGTTCACGTGTTTGGTTGCTGTACCTGCTGGCTTGTGCTGTTTTTTGTAAATTAGTTTCCTGCCGTTAAATGTTTTTAACTTGTATATCTCCATGTTCTCATGTGAAATATTCGAAACGTTGTTTTGATGTTAGCTGGGGTGCACCCCACTGGAATACAAAATTTTATACAGTGTATTTTTTCAAAAGCTGATTTAAATACCTTTCTAACAGTATACACATCTTTGAAAACGGTTCATTGGTTTGAGCGTGATATCAAAATATCAGAAAGTAACCAAGAGATGCATTTACTTAAATAAATTTAAAAAAAGAAAAAACCGCATTTTAGTTTTCATATATGTTTTAAATGGGCATTTCCTAGCGTTACGGACGTTACGGTTGAACGATTTGTTTGAATTTTGAGTAAGAAATATAGTGAAAACTGGAGCCGTTATATTATTTATGGACGTATTTTAGATGGCGACCGCCGTGGTGTAGCGGTTAAGTGTTTGGCCTTCTACACCAAGTCGGCCTTCTACTTCCAATTTCGAAGTATTAAGAAAAAACCTTTAAGGATAAATTAAAGACGAATGTAGTGAGTTCTTAAAAACCAACACAAAAATAAGAGAAAAAAGCTGTTTGTGAGTAATCGTTACATATGTCTTTTGGGGACGTTACGTTGCGGACGTTATTTTACTAGTAAAAAACCAAATTTTTTCCATACAAAAAAAATGTTGGTTGACTTTTTCTGGGAAACACCCATATATTAAAAAGACCTTTCTAAACTTTTTTTCTTAAATCACTTGGTCTTTGAAGTGTTGCCCCGTTTGAAAAAAAATTAAAAAAAAATAAAAAAATTTTTTTCAGTGTAATATAGATTACAGTGATTTTAATACCTTTCTAACGGTATACAAATTTTTGAAATCGGGTGATTAGTTTACGCGTGATATCAAAATATCAGAAAGTAACCAAGAGATGCATTTACTTAAAAAAATTAAAAAAAAGAACAAAAGTTTTCAGATATGTTATATATATTGAATAGACCTTTCTAAAAAAAAATTTTATTTTTCAAAATCGCTTGATCTTTGAAGTGTTCTTTCAGTTTATTTGGAAAACATATTTTGGAAAACATTTTTTTTTCAGTGTACTAAAAAATTGATACAGTGTATTTTTTGAAAGCTTATTTCAATACCTTTCTAATGGTATGAAGATCTTTGAAATCGGTAAAGCCATTCCGTAGTAATCACACTTTAACGTAACTATTATCGTCATTTTTCGAATATTTTCGAATATTTCGATACCTTGCCACACCACAATTTTTCGAAAATGCAATTTCTAAAAATGTGGTTGTGTTTGGGTAGGTAAGATGTACCTCTATGCAAAATGTCATCAAATTCTGAGGGGGTCGGGATCAATGCATTTTGGGTTTGATATGAAATTCATCATATTGATATTAGTGTGGTCGCACGTTTATGGGAATATTTTTTTTTTTCGTATTTTCGAATTAAAAAATAACAGCGAAATTTTCACATATCTTCTAATTCTTTGCCTGATGATTATAATTACGCCGTATTGTAGGGGTTGACCAAACCATCGCTTTCATGCGAAATTGTAAAAACCAGGAACTTTCTCCAAAATTTCATGAAAAACTGTATTTTTGCGATTTTTTTTGTAAATTTCAACACTTCTAAATTTAACTAAATTGTATCAGGTCGATGTCTGTATAAGGCATATATTTAAAAAAAAATTCGTGCTGTCATTAACAAGCAAATATAGTCCAAAGCAACCGTTTTTATAACTTTGTCCGTCTGTCTGTCTATCTTTCTGTCCGACTGTTTGTTTGTGGACGTATCACTCGAAAACTGTTGAATAGAATTAAATGAAACTTTCGTCGTTGGAGTCGTATTTTAATTTCCTTTCGAACAAGGTATCGCTTACGTCCATTGCTTTTGTATCATTGCCGAAAAGAATTTTTGAATGGAGTGATATCGAAAAAACACAAAATTACCGAACCTGCCAATACAAACATTTTTAAAAATATGTTCACAGCTCGGCAAACCAGTAATAATTCACCGATATACATGAATATCTTGATTTTTTCATATTAATTATTAGTAAGTTACTATAATCATCAGGCAAAGAATGCGAAGATATATGAAAATTTCGCTGTTATTTTTTAATTTCGTTTTTTCTACAGAAAACTTATATAGAGCAACATTGTTCATAAGATATGTCCTTAGAATATTTGTAAATAAAGTTTTTCAATAAAATAAATATTACTGAAGTTAAGAACAATTTAAGCGAGCCATAGTGAGAAAAATAGCATTTTTAGCAGTGTACGAAAATAAACTTTATTGTACAGTACTATTTTGTACTGTTTATTACTTTCATAGTTCAATACAAAACAAAATCCAAAAGCTGAATTCACTTTGAAAACTGTAAAATACCTTTTTTGAAATTTACATCCAAAATAAACTAAAAAAACATTTTGTTCTCTATGAACATACATTCAAACACTAATATTTTTCTTCAATCAATTGAAACTTTGTGTTTATAAATTTTTCTTTGTTGGAATTGTCACAAAAAGCAAACGTATCCAAAAATTAATAAACTGTACAAAACTTAAATGACATGCTACTCGATGAGTAAATGAAAAGTATTTTGTACAGTTTATTTTCGTACCCCTTTAGGCTTTTAGGGATCAATGCATTTTGGGTTTGATATGAAATTCATCATATGGACATTAGTGTGGCCGCACGTTATATGGGAATATTTTTTTTTCGTATTTTCGTATTTTCGCATTAAAAAATAACAGAAAAATTTTCACATATCTTCGAATTCTTTGCCTGATGATTATAGTACTATACAAATAATTTATATGAAAAAATATCAAGATATTCATGCATATCGGTGAATTGGTACTGGTTGGCCGAGCTGTTAATATATTTTTAAAAATTTTTGTATTGGCAAGTTTTCGAGATATCGGTAATTTTGTGTTTTTTAGATATCACTTCATTCAAAAATTCTTTTCGGCAATGATACAAAAGTAATGGACGCAAGCGATACCTTGTTCGAGGGGAAATTAAATTATTTTGTTTTTTCTACAGAAAACTTATATGTCCCTAGAATATTTGTAAATAAAGTTTTTCAATAAAATAAATCTTACTGAAATTAAGAACAATTTAAGCGAGCCATGGTGTGAAAAATAGCATTTTTAGCAGTGTACGAAAATAAACTGTATTGTACAGTACTGTTTATTACTTTCATAGTTCAATACAAAACAAAATCCAAAAGCTGAGTTCACTTTGAAAACTGTAAAATACATTTTTCGAAATTTACATCCAAATTAAACTAAAAAAACATTTTGTTCTCTATGAACATACATTCAAACACTAATATTTTTCTTCAATCAATTGAAACTTTGTGTTTATAAATTTTTCTTTGTTGGAATTGTCACAAAAATCAAACGTTTCCAAAAAGTAATAAACTGTACAAAACTTAAATGACATGCTACTCGATGAGTAAATGAAAAGAATTTTGTACATTTTATTTTCGTACCCCTTTAGGCTTTTAGGTCTTCTTTATAGCAAGTTCTAAGTCCTAGTAAAACCGAAGGTAGTACTTGTGTCCATTGAGGTACTTCATGGCACATCATTCATCGAGAAAGAAAGTCGAACGAGAAGCAAGTGATCGTGGGGTGCTCACTTATAAATATAAATTATTAGATACATTTAAATTATTAAATTTCCAAAATGTTATGCTTAGTGTGCAATGAAAGAATAGAACGTATTAATGCAAATAAAATCGAGTGTTCTGATTGTTTGAACTATTTTCACTGCAATTGTGTTAATATTTTACCAGCCGACATTGTATACTTCAAATCTACCAACAAAAAATATCGCTGTGACAAGTGCACTGCTATGCGGAGAAAATCACTGCAGACAACAACAACACCAACTCAATCTTCTAGCCAACAACTACAACATGTTTCAGCTGTGTCTAGTGTTGGAAAAAAGCAGCAAAGTTCTGCGAATAAAGACGCACAACAAGGTCCAAAAAAAAGGTGAGAGTAAAAAATCTAACGCAGCAGTGCAGGCAACAACATGCGACAATGAAGTTGAGGGTGAAGTAACTATTCAAATGTTATACAAAGAGTTACTTAGTTTGAAGCAAGTCAACATTGATTTCCTAAGTACAATACAACAACTTAAAGATGACAATGCGGAAGTTAGAAAAATAGTTGATAAGCTGGAAAGTAGATTGAACTGGAAAGAACAAATAAAATTGGAAAACTCCATAGAAGTTGTAGGTGTACCAAATGTCAACACAGACAATACAAAAGAATGCGTTATGAAAATTGTCAGGGCTGCTTTAAATGTGCAAGTAATGGATGATGAAATTGAAAAAATTGGCGTCAAACATAAAAAAGCGCGGCGATCAAATGATGGTGATACAAACGACTGTGTTATTGTTTGCGTTAAGCTTAAGTCGATGGAAAGCAAGAAAAAAATTATGATGGCCAAACGAACAGCTAGAAAAAAGCTTAATACGTCGGTTTTTGCTGATGTAAATAAGAAAAACATTTATATACACAACAACTTTACCAACTAGAATAGAGTTCTGTTCATAGCTGCTAGTAAAGTTAAAAATTAGAGAAATTTTAAATACTTATGGCTTAATAATGATAGAGCTGTTAACAGAAGAACATTTGATGATCTTCCATAGATGTAATTAACGACTCTAGATTATTAAAATCCGTAGACAATTCCTTCACAGTTTTGCATCAAAATGTACGTAGTCTAAGGTGGAATTTCGACTCCTTAGTTTGTAACCTTGAATCCATGGCAAATCTCCCCGATATTATTTTCGTTACTGAAATTTGGATTTTCTCTTACGAAACCAGCGACTATAGTATTCCTGGTTTTAGTTTTTTTGCAAATACTAATGACTCCTACTCTGCAGGTGGTGTTGGAGTGTTTGTACGTGATTTATACGATTGTCAAGTTACATGCCTCAGTCTATCAAGTGCTGATGTCATAAAAATTTCCTTCCAAATATGCAATGCACCATTCACTTTTATATGTTTGTACAGATTTCACTCCCTTAATTTTAAATTCTTTCATGAGGAGTTTTCTCTCCTTTTAAGTAGAGATTCATCCAGAAATTTATTTGTATTAGGAGATTTTAACTTTGATTTATTGAGTATTAATACTATGCTAGATAACTTTCTTGCGCTCTTGGCAGACCATGGTTTATTTTCGTTAATTCAAGAGGTTACGAGGCCAGAATCCGGGACATGTATAGATCACGTATATGGTCGACTAAGCAATATGGAAAACATTAAGCACTTCGGTATAAACCTTGATTTTGGAATTTCAGACCACTGCATGACTGGAGTTCAACTTATCAATGTAAATGTAAATAGGCGAATCAATTGTAATATGTTGTCAGCTAGCAGGAAAATTAATTTTAATATTCTAAATGAATCACTTCGTTTTGAACAATGGGAAACGGCTTATAATGAATCAGACGTGGATAAAGCATTCAATTCCTTTATAAAGACACTCACGATGCACATAAGCCACTCAAGTACCTTATATTTTCCTAAAAGATCAACTTCAATTCTGAAACCATGGATAACTCAAACTTTATTAAAAAAGATCCGGCTGAAAAATAGGTTACGGAAAAAAAGTAACAGGCATCCAGCGAATTCTTCGCTAAGAAATCGTGTTCGTCGTTTGACAAAGAGGCTAAATAAAGAAATACGTACAAGGCGCGAAAAATATTTTCAAAACCTTATTTTCATAGCGCCGGACAACTCCAAAAAAGGATGGGATGCTATTAAAAAAATTACAAACCGTAATTCGAATAAAAAATGTAGCGAATGAACTAAATGCTTTTTTTGTAAATGTAGGGTTTAGCTCAAGATATAGAATGCGACCCAAAACCTTGCACTTGTCATATGAAACCAATACAAACGGAATTATTTTCGTCCTGTAGTAGTTTTTTCTTCGATTTCATTACAGGCTCTGAACTTCTTACAATTATCAAAACTTTAAACACATCGAGTTGAAGTGGTAATGACAACATATCAAATCGTACGCTAAAGAATATAGCATTCAACATTGTTGACATTTTAAAACATCTTTTCAATTTAAGCATAACCTCCGAAATTTTTCCAGGAGATTTAAAATGTGCAAATGTTATCCCACTTTTTAAGAAGGGTCACAAAAATTACAAAAATAACTACGGGCCTATATCTCTTCTATCTTCAATTTCGAAAATATTTGAGAAGGCAGTGAAAAAGAGGATTTTATCTTATCTGAACAGAGTCAAGTTCTTTAGCTCAAAGCAATTTTGGTTTTATATCCGAACTACTACTGAAGATGCTCTCCTCGATTTCTCTTCTTTCATATATAAGGCAATTGATGATAGAAAGTGTGCTGCAAGTCTTTTTGTTGACATAACTAAAGCATTCGATATGGTTGATCATGGTATTCTAACAAACAAGCTCAGCTCTGCCGGCTTTCGTGGTAACATTCTTAGTTGATTTACGTCGTACTTAACCAATAGAGTTCAGAAAGTTAAGGTTGAAAATGTCCTAAGTGATTCCAGATCTATAACTTTAGGGGTACCCCAGGGCTCCGTTCTTGGACCAATTTTATTTTTAATATATGTATATAAATACGATTTTCTCTTTGCCATTTATTGGTAAAGTAACAGCCTTTGCTGATGACCTTGCCATCGCATATGGTTCAAATAACGAGTTTAATCTTTTTGCTGATATAAGTCACGATGTTTATGATCCTGGTTCGCGAGCCATAAGCTCGTTGTAAGTAGCAAAACGAAGTTGATGTATTTCAATCT
Source organism: Campiglossa producta (assembly GCA_964058755.1). Lineage (NCBI taxonomy): Eukaryota > Metazoa > Arthropoda > Insecta > Diptera > Tephritidae > Campiglossa > Campiglossa producta. The sequence goes on along the minus strand of CAXKVI010000027.1, from coordinate 339,499 downwards.
CTGCGGAAAGGAAATACCGAGAAACGAAATTGTTTTTCATGGCTCTGGCTGTATGCGCCATCGTCTGTGTTCAAATTAGGGATTCCCATCCCGGGTCCCGGGATCCCGTTGGTTTTTAAGTCCCGAAAATCCCGGGATTACTAGACCTAAATCCCGGGTTCACCGAAAATAATTTTTTAAATACATTTAAGTTATCTTGTATTTATATATGCAACAATTACAGGTCCAGATGACACTATTAAGTAATAATTTCTTTAAGATCACACTTCAAACTTCAGAAAAAGTTATTTTTCTCTAAGCCCCATGGCATTCCTTTTTATTTTAATATACATTGAAATTTTTATTATTACTACTATATGCATACCTGAATTGTCGGAGACCAAATGGAAAAAATTTAATTAAAAAAAACATAACTATGTACGTAGTTTTCGCCACTATCGCTAATTAATGTATCAAATATGCTATTTGTACCTGTGATACAAAAAAATTGTACCAAATTTCTGAATACATATCTTTTATTTACAAATTTAATGTAAATTCTTTTTTTTGTTCTTACATATCGTCGGAAAAGTACAAAACCGCACATCGCAATTCTGCAAAACCGCACATACGTAGCCGCACACATTTTACAGGAGACACTGAAAACTGATTAACTTTTGTACGAGCCACTATGTGGTGGGTCAAACATTCAAATGTCGTTTTTTTGAAATTCTTTTGCACAAACCCCTACTTTTTTGTTACTAATGAATGGATCCGGGTACCCAGAAGCCCTGGTAGGCAAATCTCATTTTTGACAGAAATGTCGAATGTGCGATGTGCGGTTTTGTACTTTTTCCGACGATATGTAAGTAGTTGTTAATCATATATGTATGTACGTATATTTGGCTATGTTTACCAGTAGTACAAACAACTGAAACATAAGTACCTGAATAGTAACTTTGAGTTACAAATTTAATGTTACTTTTCGTTCGTTATAAAAATGACTGCCTTAATAAATACATACATACATACATACTTAAATGAATTACTATATTTTAGTCTACTTTATTACATAGATATGGGGTGCCATTAAAAAAAAAAATTCGGGACAATCCCGGGATCCCGGGATTGAACTTCCAAACCCCGAAAATACCGAGAGGCCAGAAATCCCGGAAATTGGATTCCCTGGTTCAAATAGTTGTACTCAATATTCCAATGCTGTAAATTTTGATGAGAACATACCTTGCGACAGCAAATGCTTTGAGATCGAAGTCGTTCCTAGTTTTAAATATTTGGGAGTTATAATCGATCAAAATCTAAGTTGGTCATCGCATATTTCTGCACTGAAATCTTATATGTTATCAGCCGTTCCATCTTTTTACAACCTAATGCGCTCTAATAGAATAATGACATTAGTGTATCGTGGACTAATTCACTCTAAACTGCAATACTGAGTCAGTTGTTGGGGTGGTGCTTACGCTAGAAGATCCATCCACTTTTAATTTTACAAAAGTGTCTTATCCGAAGAATATGTAACGCTGATCGGCTAACACACTCAATGTATCTATTTAAAAAATTAAACATTCTTCCCTTACGACACTTATACTATTTCAAAGTTTTAAAAATATTTTTTTTTGAGAAGCGGGTATACACCAAGTCCAATATACAACTTTCACTATCTAAGAAATAGAGCATTAAATTAAATTAGAGTTCCTAGCTTCCGCACCACAATTTATCGTAACTTTTGCACCACCGTTTCGTGTAAACTGTACAACAAACTACTTGCAGAATTACAAGTCATTAGAAGGCTCCCAACGTATCTGAGGGAAGTGAAGAAGTGATTTAATTATTCCTGTCTATCAACGCCAAAGTTTTTGCATTCTGTAATTCCGTTCCTAATTTATTTATAAATATTTACCTTTTATTTCAAACATACTTATATTTTACATTGTAAGGATTATTATGCACCCCACAATTTATATTGTAATATCTTCAGAGTTGTAAAAAATGAAGAGAAAATAAAGAATATATACATACATATACATTACGGTGGGCCAAAAAAATCGATTTTCGTTTTTTTTCAAAGGCTACACAGAAATTCGTATTCCTGACCATAAATGGAGTATAATGACCAAATATGAGTTTTTTATGTTAATGGGAAAGCGTGCCTCATCGCCGTTTTTTGTTTTTGTGAAAAGCTTTTATGTAAATGAATATATCTTCTCACCCAAAAATCGTACAGCCAACTTTTACCCCAGTTTTTGCAGGGAATTGAACGCTCTACAAAAAAGGTTTTATACATTTTTTTTCATTTATGTGGCCATTACAAAGTTCTTCGAGGTCGAAAATTGACTAATTTCTGAAACCCATAAGGTTTTGTTAAAAGTAGTGTCGCTCAAAAATAGCCAAATATTAAGTAATGAATTTTAGATATTTAAATAGAAAATTTCACGTTCTACAAAAAAGGTAAAATGGATTTTTTTTCATTTACCAAACCATGAAAGAGATATTCACTCTTAACAACGGAACATTTAAAACCGGCATTAAAATTGCAGAATTTAGATGTTAACATTTTGTAGTTGCCTACATTGCTTCCCACATCTGGTTTGCAAAAACAACAAGAACCGAAAATAATCAGTTTTGCAAGTGTCCTTGAGAAGATTTAAGGTATTTAATATAATTATGTATTTACGCCTGCCTGAGATTCTTTACCAATACATAACTGTGCCACCGCACATGCATACATTCATACACGTACCTAATGCTCGTTAACAGTGATTCAAGAAGATCTTTTTAAAGAAAGGATTAGGTATATATTTAAATCGTTAGCCCACTATCAGGTAGCTACATCTTTTCTTTTTACTTTACTCAGCACAAAAGAAAAAAGTTGCACATCCTATTTAAAAAAAAAATTCTTTAGTAGCTATTCATTATCAATCTTCTAACCGTGTAAGATGGATAACGAAATTACTTTCATAGGCATCCCAATGCCGAAAATTCTCGAGCTAAAGTTACCAACCATGAAAGAAGTTCTGTGCGTATTTTTTACCAGTTAAATAATCTTAAAGCATCTGTCTAAAAAAGTGCTAAAAGTGCAGCAGCTCAGGTTATAGAGCTTTGGAAAAAATATGGTATTCCTACTACCAAATCTCTAAATATAGAGAGAAGAATTGTTCGATGTTATTACAAGGGGCGAGGTATAATAAAAAATTATAAACGCAAGAAATCACCAACCCAGAAGAAGAAAGAATCGTCACTTCAAAAAGATTTAAAAATGTTATTCGATGTTGTTGATCCGAAGTCTTTAAAATCGTATAATAACAGCATTAAGGAGTTGTATTTAAATCAGAAAAGCGGCAAACGTAAAGAATTTATCCATCACAACGTAATTTCTCCTACCATAAGTGAAAATTTGATGGCAGCAGAACAAATAGGTAAGGATTTATTTTTAATCAATAACTAGCACAATAATTTGTGATCTTTTAAATTTCTGAACTTTTCATTATTTCGTTTTCAAAATAATATTCTTTTTTTTTTGTCTAGATCTAAGTCAACCATGGTCATCCTGCAGTAGGATTACTGACAGTGAAAAGTCGGATCCCACATCTTTTCAATTATTCAGTCCAAGTACACATTTTGTTCGGATATTACTTATGAACCGCCAATACAGAAATCAACAAAATTTAATGTTCTAACCCCAGAACTCATCTCTGCTCTTGACAGAGCTAATGCCAGTAGTAGAAACGCGATGTTTATAATAACTCCAGTTTTGTCAAGTGTTGGAATCAGGATAGAAGATACAACTCTTAGTTACAAAACAATTCAACGAACCCGTATGATGCTAAGAGAGGACATTGCTCAAGGGCTGAAAGACGATTTTAAAACACACCATAAATACGTCGTACACTGGGATGGGAAATTGCTGCAAGATATTTCAGAGTCAAAAACAGTAGATAGGCTTCCAATTCTTCTCACTGCATTCGGATTTGAGCAGTTACTAGGAGTTACAAAAATGGAGTCCGGATCATCAGAAAACCAAACATCAGCAATTTTAAGGACTTTAGATGAATGGGGTATTACTCGATACATCAAGGCAATGTCTTTCGACACGACTGCTGTGAATACAGGTAATAATCATAAGCATATCTCTCATCTCAATTGTTCTCCAATTTATTTCGATATTTGGGCTTTGTATAAATCGTTTTTTACTTCACAGGAATTCGTAACGGAACATGTGTAGGAATTGAAAAAAGCCTTAGGAAGAGAATTGATATACTTGCCGTGTCGCCATCACATTTATGAGATCATTTTAAGGAGTATATTGGCCAGCATCATCGGGACCGAACGTTCCAATATTTGGACCATTTAAGAAGAAGTGGGGCGATATTGATAAGACCAAATATAAAGCTGGAATTGAAGATCCCATTATCGCTAATTGTTGGCGCTTACAGAAATTACACACGAATTTTTAAGAGCATTTGCAACTTGACTTGTAATTCATTTTATTCAAGAATAAAAATACGCAAAGTTATACTGTGAAAATTATGCAACTCGAAAAGATGAATTTTACAAAGTCTTATTAATATTAGATACAGAGAAAAGCTTTAAAACAATTCGTGTTCACGCGCAATTTCTAATACCATGGCGCAATTTTTCTGACAGTTCTTTGCTTTAATAGTATATGTGAACACAAGTATATAGAAATATAAAGAATATGTATGTATAACATATGGAATATCAGAAGGAAATAGCAAATGAAATTAATAGCAATATGTATTAAGGGCTGCCAGATTACTTCAATTGACGGCGGTAACAATTCCCTCCCCCGTAAGCGAGTCCTGATTGTCGAGGTTGCTTTCTGTATTCGTGGCGACGTCAAGAACTGCAATTCTAGTTGATGGCCGACTGAGGATCCCAAATTGTGTCTTCACCGTGGCACGTCTAACTTGTCCATCACTTGCCACCACAGTATCAATTACTTTCCCTTTAGGCCAACAGTTTCTGGGAAGGTCGGGGTCTGCTATAACCACTATGTCTCCCACGCGTATAGCCGGTTGGGGTGAGAACCATTTGCTTCGTCTTGAAATTATTGGCACGTACTCTTTCAACCACCTTGCCCAGAATTGGTTCGCGAATTTTTGGGTTTGGTGCCAACGTTGTCGCAAGTTGTTGTTGTCGTTGCCGAAAGGCTTGTAGCCGTCAGAGGAGCCGATCAATAAATGATTAGGAGTTATAGCTTCGTCGTCGTCACTTTCCAGGGAAACGAACGTAAGCGGGCGTGAATTTATTATAAATTCTATTTCCCATAAGGCACTTCTAAGGCTTTCGTCGTTGAACTGCATAGACGGGCATATCGCGGAAAGCGTAGATTTGACCGACCTTATCAACCTCTCCCAGATCCCGCCCATGTGTGGCGCTCCGGGAGGGTTGAACCTCCACTTGATGCCGTCGAAAGTAGAGCAAACTATTTGCTGGTCGATATTTTTAAATTCGTCACGTAAGATTTCGCCGAAGCTTGGAAATTGGTTCCATTATCTGAGAAGACCTCTCTTGGTGTACCACGCCTAGCCATAAAATTTCGAAAACACATTATGCACGAACTCGTGTCAAGACTGTGTGCCACCTCGATGTGAATTGCTCTAATGGTAAGGCAAGTAAACACTACACCCCATCGCTTTTCACGCCTACGTCCAAAGGATACATGGAGTGGCCCAAAGTAATCGACGCCTACGAATGTAAATGGTCTTTGAAATGTAAATGGTCTTTGTGGAGGTCGAGGCATCGCAGTCAAATTTTTGCAGTGTTGGCATAAACGGCGTACCTTTTTATAGAGCCTACGCAGCTGTGGTATGAAGTATCGACCTTTAATCGCGTTGATTGCAGTCTCATGCGATTGGTGATGTAAGCTTTCGTGAAACGAACGAACGATAAGAAATGTTATGTGACTTCCGCTGGGCAGCACGATAGTATCTTCATGGTTGTTAAGAAACTGTTCCCTTCCTCTGCTTCTTATAACGTCATTGTCATCTAAGGAGATGTTTAGGCTAATCAGCTTGCTTTTAGTCCCTATAGGCATACGACTTTTTAAGTTTTTTATTTCTTGCTCATATGCGGTTCGTTGGGCGAATCGTATAAGGAAAACCTTTGCAGTTTGTACCATCGTAGAATCTATTGATTGCGGGCTTACGGTAGATTTAGAAGCGGCCTTGAGTTTTGTTATATATAGAATAAAAGTAGCCACAGCACGGTACAAGCGCTTCCAGTCGGAAAAATATTCCACGTTCGGCGCGCAAGTGAGTAGGTTGAGTTTGTCTATCAACAATATCGGACGTTTAAGCTCCGTCTCTTCCAACTGATAGAACTCGTCGCAACTGGGCCAATACGTCATATCTACTTTTAAGAAATCCGGTCCATTGAACCACATATCTGTATCGACTTTGTTGTAAGTTTTTGTCGCCAAATCTGCTGGATCCATTCGTGTTGGAACCCATCTCCACTGTGAAACATTTGAGGACTCAAGGATCTCGCCAACCCGATGCATGACAAACTGTTGAAAGTTTTTTTGGATCGATGCGTAGCCACTGCAGAACCGTCTTAGAGTCAGTCCACCAAAATTGGGCTTCTACACATATACGGGGTACCCTAAGGGTGTTGTTGGCAAGTCTTACTCCAGACACAGCGGCTTGCAGTTCCAGCCTAGGGATCGAGATTGGCTTCAGCGGAGCTACTTTGGATTTCGCCGCAATGAAAGCGATTTCGACGTCATCATTTTTTTGAATGCGTAGATAACTAACAGCAGCAAATGCAGTAGCGCTGGCATCAACGAAAGTGTGAAGCTGGACGCTATTCGCACTGTAGAGAATAGTGGAGTAGCAGCGAGGTACCCTTACATCCATTATGTCAGGTATCGTTGATTTCCACTTACACCATTTATCATACAATGCGTCTCTGAGAGACTCGTCCCAGTCAATACCAGCACGCCAAATATCCTGGAGCAGTACTTTCAAACCGATGGTATTGGCGGCGAGAAATCCCAAAGGATCGAAAATGGACATCAGGATTTGAAGGCATTCACGCTTTGTTGGAACGATCGCTTCGTTTAACACATTACGACGCAGCCTTGCAAATCTGCAATTAAATCTAAACCCAATACATACCTAGTATCTTGGTAGTAGATCCCCATCCTTTTGAACCAGAATCAGTTGAACCGTTGTTTACTAACCTTTGGAGAATTGGAAGCCCAGTTCCTTACTTCGAACCCAGCACTCGCATTGATTTGTTTTACTTGTCTTGCTAACAAAAGAGCAGATTCTTCATCGTTTTCACTGTCGATAAAGTCGTCAACGTAATGATAACGCTGCACTGCTTCGACCGCTCTTGGGAACTCGTGTCGGTATTGCTCAGCGTTTTTGTCTCGTACAAAAGCCGAACGATAGCGCACGCATTACGTAGACATTCGGTCGCTTAGTGCCTTCATCACACCATAAAAATCTTTGAGCAAGCATATCGCTCTCAGTGACGTTGATTTGGTGAAACATTTCGGCTATATCACCGCACACAGCTACTCGCCCAACTCGAAACGATAGCAAAACTTCCACCAACGAATTCAACAAGTCAGGCCCAGGAAACAAAAAATCGTTGAGACAAACGCCGTTTGATTTTGCAGCAGCGTCCCACACTTCCCACACTAGTCGGATTTTCCCTGGCTTGTTTGGGTTTGTGACGGTAAATATAGTGAGATACCACGTCTTGCTGATTTGAATAGCTGCCTCAGAGGGTGACACCCTCTTCGCATACCCTTTTAAAATTAAGTTATCTATCTGTCTTTGAATTGTAGACCTTAGTTGCGGATCTTTGGAAAATTTATTTTCGAGACACATCAAACGTTTTTAGGCAGTTGTGTAGCTATCAGGTAGAGTAATATCTTTGTTGCGCCAAAGTAATCCAACTTCAAAACGATCGTTCACCTTTTTACAAGTTGCGTTGAGAATAGCTAGCGCTCTGTTATCGTCCGCAGATAGAAGCTGCATTGGCTTTGAATCCTCCAAACTAAAATAGTTCTTTACAGCGTCGTGAATCTCGCTAAGACTTTTCTCGCACTCACATACGTGAACATTCACCATAAAATCATGCGATGGATTTGTATGACAACCTTGAAGAGCCCATCCAAGTTTAGTTTTTGACGCAATGGGTTGATACCATGAGCCCTCTCGAATCTTTAGTGGAATAGCCAGTCTCCAGTTATCCGATCCAATCAAAATGGTTGGTCTCGCATTTGTGTAAGACTGAATTGGTAACCCAGCTAAATATGGATACCTTTTTATCATTCCTTCAACATCGATCGTCTGAGCAGGTAGACTTAAATTTTCTACGGTACGTGCATTGAGAAGCTTAAATTTGCGATCGTTCATAGCGCCCGAAATTTCCACATTTGTTCTGAAAGAATCATACTCGGTGCGTGTAGTGTCGCCGGTCCATCGTAGGCATAACGGCTCCTGCACACCTTTCAGTTCTAGCTACTCGAACATACTTTTTTCTATTAGCGTGACAGCTGAACCTTCATCCAAAAACGCAAAGGTTTCAATGAACTTACCCTGCGAGTGTAATTGAACTGGAATTATTCGAAAGAATGGACCCTTTTCCTTAGCGCTGCTGCTATGTGCAATCATTTTCCCGGCAGCGTTACCACATGGCTTATCGTTGTTGTGGGGTGGTTGCGTTATGCTTCGATGTAATAATTTATGATGCTTATACTTACAACCTTCGATACCACATTCTTGATTTATGTAACATTTACGGCGATGGGAACCAAGACATTGTCTGCAAACATTATGCTCCTTGACTACTTCCCACTTGCGTTTGAGGGGTAAGGTCGTGTACTTTACATACTGAACATTTTTTTACATGGACGCTTGATTCGCCTTTGTTATTCGGTAGGACTTCGGCCTGAGTGTGCGTGTTCACATTCGCACTTGATTTGCACCCGATTGGCGAAACAACCGTGCTCGCTGCCTCGGCAATTTTACTTAGCCAGTCACTAAAACTCTTTACTATTGTAAACGTTCGTCTATTTCATACATAGCCCAGTTGAGCTTGTAATTGTTTGGTAGCTTATCCACCAGTTCCTTTACTAGTAGGGGATTCATCAAGTGTGTGTCTAAATTACAACTCTCCATCGTAGCGCAGATGTTCTGCACACATAAGGAAAACTCAATTAATGGTTCTAGCTTGTCTTTTAAGGGCGGCATATTTTTAGCTTTGGCAATTGCTCGCTCCAAAATATATTCAGGTCGGCCACAACACATACGCAACGTCCCAATAATATCAGGTACCATGGCAGGTAACAACAGCTTGTTCTTTACTAAATCGCGCGCTTTGCCTTTCAAGCAAGCCTGTAGTCTCATCAGATTTTCTGCATTTGAATAACCTGCCACGGCCGTGCTGTTCTCAAACTGGCTTATGAATAGAGGCCACTCTTCTGGGTCACCATTGAATGTAGATAACTGTTTTGGGATAGCATGTCTAGCCGCAAGCTGTGCTGGCGTAGAACCCGGGTTAAACATTGATGTTCGATCACTTGAAGTGTTCAAGTCAAAAAAACGGCGTTAATATTTTGTATTTGCTGTCTAAATACTGTTGTTGGATGCGCATTTCCTCTTCTAAGCGTTCCAACTGCAGTGCTCGCATTCGCTCGGATGTATCTAATCACTGGCTGTTCGTTGCTAGATTTGGTGCATTAGCATTATTTTCGTTGGTTGTCAGAGAAGGAGTCATCCTAATTGAGCGCGTTGGCAAGTCTTGTTGCATAGGGAAGTTCATGAGTGAATTATTATTTATTTGCTGAAACAGCTGATAATTCGTTGCAGTCGATATAGCAGGTACATTTTTTGTACCGTACGGCTGCTCAAAACGATTTTGATTATGTAGGGGCACATCCGCATATGTCGGTGTGTTTGACGTTATCACGTACGTAGACACACTCGCCGGTGCTATCGAAAGCCTTGGTATATTGAAGAGTACATCAACGTTGGCCGAATCGCTAGTGATGCTGGAGCTTCAGAAAGAATATGTTGGTTTTGACTTGTCAGTTCAGGAGATGATGCTGATGTTGGTGGAGCAATAGAAAACGAAACCAATTTGTTTGACTTTTCTGATTCCTTAGTAACTGCTGCCATTGGGTCCGATATATGTTCGCATGATTGGCAGTTCCAGCTTATATCGGCCACACGGCTGTCAACATTGACGCAGCTAAAATGAAACCATTGGTCGCAGGAGTCGCACTGCACCATACGCTCGTCATCTGCACCCTCACAGCGTTGACAATTATGTTCAACATCTGTACCATTCGCTCCAGGCATGTCGAAGTATAGCAATTAATTATCGTAGAAAAATTAGAATTATTTTAAAGAATTGTTGGCGCTTACAGAAATTACACACGAATTTTTAAGAGCATTTGCAATTTGACTTGTAATTCAGTTTATTCAAGAATAAAAATACGCAAAGTTATACTGTGAAAATTATGCAACTCGAAAAGATGAATTTTACAAAGTCTTATTAATATTAGATACAGAGAAAAGCTTTAAAACAATTCGTGTTCACGCGCAATTTCTAATACCATGGCGCAATTTTTCTGACAGTTCTTTGCTTTAATAGTATATGTGAACACAAGTATATAGAAATATAAAGAATATGTATGTATACCATATGGAATATCAGAAGGAAATAGCAAATGAAATTAATAGCAATATGTATTAAGGGCTGCCAGATTACTTCAATTGACGGCGGTAACACTAATATTGTTTTAGAGAAAAAAAATGAAATATATACGTTCATCATGGAATGCTTGCAGGTATGTACAGTAAAATAGTACCTTGGGTATAACTACCTTATGTGAATGTAACTTTTTTTATTTCTTTTATAGTCAAAACAGCCTCGTGACGATTACAAGGAGTTTTTAGAACTGTCACTAATTTTTCTTGGAGTGTTGTCGCAGGATGAAGTTTCACTTAAATATCCGGGTGCAGTTCATCACGCAAAATGGATGTCGAAGGCCATTTATTTCTTAAAGATATTCATTTTTAGAAATGTATTTGAACTTACTGCAAGGGAATACAATAGTCTGCGGCACATTTGCATTTTTATTATCATGATGTATTTGAAGGCTTGGTTTTCATCATCTTCGGCGGTTGCAGCTGCTAATCATGATTTGGAGTTTTTAAAACAGCTTGTTGAATACAAAAAAATAAATGCTTCGATTGCTTCAGCGGCTTGTGAAAAGATGGCTTCACATTTGTGGTATTTAAACGATGAACTTGCCGTTTTATCCTTGTTGGACGATGCTATTAAACTCGATATGATAAAGAAAATTGTTGAAACTGTAAAAAATCGAGTTGGTACGAATTCCAAAGCTAAAAGATTTGAGATCCATCAAAACAGCATAAATTCTATAATGCGAAAGGATTTGAGCCACTTTGTGTCGCTAAAATCCAAAAAACTCTTTGCAATATTTAACCTGCCATCTGATACAAATGTTGTATGTAGGCAGTAGCAGCACTTACGACAAACGTTTTCTAATGATAACAAAAAACTAATTCCTATGGAAAATTGTCGTATGTGATATATTTCTGCTACATACGACAAAAAGCGTACCGGAATTGTTATATTTTGTAACATACGACAAAACGCACAGTAAATAACTCAAAAACTAAAGAAGATAGAAAAAAACGGTTTGCAGAAATGAAAAGATCAGTCCCAAATTAGTTATTCTGCATCAAAACCTGAAAATGGTCCCTTTGCACATTCGCCGTTCGTTTTCTGAGGCGACGAAACTTAAAATTCATACAAATTTTGCTCACGTTATTATTTCATAAAACCAGAATTCACCCCCTGGAATCGCAAAAAGAACTTCGGAATTTCTGCACTGGGTCGTAAAGGTCGACGACACAGCGAGACTTAGACGAGTTCTCTCGAAAACTCAAACAGCCATCAGCTTTTTGCAGAAGCCTGACGGATCCTGGACTAGCACGGAAGGGGAAACCCTTGAGCTGCTCTTGAACACACATTTTCCGGGTAACTTGCATAATGCAACCTCAGCACCTGCAACAAACCTGGCAGTAAATATACCCATCAAGGAGGAAAGGGTAAGGCGGGCAATTAAGAGCTTTGAACCATTTAAGGCTGCCGGTCCGGACGGGAGAATCCCCGCGCAACTCATTAACACGCTGGAGACATCAGCCAAATGGCGAAACTCATTAACACGCTGGAGACATCAGCCAAATGGCTAGTATTTCTCTATGCAGCCTGCCTGGCGCTCAACTACATTCCGTGCTCCTGGAGAAGCGCCGCGGTAGTGTTTATTCCCAAGGCTGGGAAGGCCCATCAGCCTCTCATCCTTTACACTTAAAACCTTCCAGAGGATTCTAACGTTAATGGTTCAACAATGAAAATCAAGTTAGTTCGGTCTGACACCTTTTGGTGCCGAATGTAAAATATTCTGTTTGCTGGGTTAGAGCTGCTTCGGCCGATAAATTAAAGAAAACAACAAAGTTTTTCTTCTTTGCAACGCTTTCGCGTCTTCATCAGGAAATCTGTATATATTTAACACAATAAACATGAATAAAATTACATGAGTAACATTTAAAATTTCATTAAAAATTAATAACTCACATTTAATATTATTAAATTTAACAATTACATATTTTTTACATGTTTGTCTGCATCCCGTTCCTTGTTCTTCTTTTGTTTTGTTTGCTTTGCACGATTTTTGTGTAAGCGCTATTTGTGTTGTCTACGTCTTCCTTAAAATTCATTACCCGGCTTTGCTGTTGTTGTATTCGCAGACTTTCCAGTGTCATTCTTCTTTTGGTTTTACCTTCGATGTCCAATATTCGTACATTGTCAAAATCAGCTGTGTGATTATTTTCTAACAGGTGCTGTGCGAGCGCTGTTGTTGTCTTTTTGTTTTTCGCGTCCGCTTGATGTTCATGTATTCGTATATTTAAGCCTCTTTTCGTTGTACCGATGTAGCACTTATTGCAGCCACCACTATCATTGCCTTTGCATGCTATTTCATAGACTATGTTGTTTTGTTCTTCTTTTTGAATCTTGTCTTTTGTTTTGGTAAATATTTGTTTAAGTGTGCTGTGGGGTCTGTGGGCATATGTTGTGTTTTGATTTTTTATTATTCTTTTTAATGCTTGGTTATTAGTTAGTCCAGGTACATAAGTTACTTCAATATATTTTTTATTTTCTTTGTTTTCTGTTTCATTTTGGTTGTTTAGATTATTAATTTGGTACAGTGTTGTCTAGATAAGGCTTTCTATTAGTGAATGCGGGTAGCAATTTTTAAAAAGTAAGCATTTTATTTTCTTATTATTTTCGTTTTTGAATTCCTCGTCACTAAGGAGATGTATTTTCCGTATGAGACTTCTCGCCGTATTAATTTTTTGATTCCATGGGTGGTTTGAGTAGTAGTTTATGATTCTACCAGATGAAATTGTTTTTGCATACCAATTTAGTATAATTTTATTATTTCTCTATGTACTTCAGTATCTAGGAAGGCAATTTTGTTGTTTTGTTCTCTCTCTGTAGTGAATTGTATTTTGGTATGCTGTGAATTTAATGTTTTAAGAATGTCTTCCACGTCTTTGGTTTTAACAATGGCGAATATTTCATTTACATATTTCGTTATGTATTTGACATATATGTCATTGGTTTTCAATTCAGCAATGCTGTCGTCTAAAATTGTGTCAAGTACTATATCAGCTATAGTTGGAGACAGGGGATTGCCCATGGGCATTCCGAAGATTTGTTGGTAAAGGGTTTTACTATACATGAAATAATTGTTTTCACGTAAGCAAAACTCCAGTATCATCTGAAATTGTCTTTATCAATTTTTGTGTATTTTTCCAACTTTTCCCATTTTTGCATAATAGTGCGTATTGCTAGGTGAATCGGGATATTCGTAAACAGTGATACGACGTCGAAGGATATGAGAATTTCGTCCTCTTCCACTGTTACGTTCTTTATTTTATCCTTGAACTGGAATGAGTTGGGTATATTATACTCATCGGATATGATATTTTTCAAAATGCCTCCAATAAATTTTGAAAGTCTGTAACATGGGACGAATCACTGTTAACGAGCGTGCTGTGGCACATTTATGTATTGGTAAAGAATATCAGGCAGGCGTAAATACATAATTATATTAAATACCTTAAATCTTCTCACACTTGCAAAACTGATTATTTTCGGTTCTTGTCATTTTTGCAAACCAGATGTGGGAAGCAATGTAGGCAACTACAAAATGTTAACATCTAAAATCTGCAATTTTAATGCCGATTTTAAATGTTCCGTTGTTAAGAGTGAATATCTCTTTCATGGTTTGGTAAATGAAAAAAATCCATTTTACCTTTTTTGTAGAACTTGAAATTTTCTATTTAAATATCTAAAATTCATTACTTAATATTTGGCTATTTTTGAGCGACACTACTTTTAACAAAACCTTATGGGTTTCAGAAATTAGTAAATTTTCGACCTCGAAGAACTTTGTAATGGCCACATAAATTAAAAAAATTTATAAAACCTTTTTTTAGAGCGTTCAATTCCCTGCAAAAACTGGGGTAAAAGTTGGCTGTACGATTTTTGGGTGAGAAGATATATTCATTTACATTAAAGCTTTTCACAAAAACAAAAAACGGCGATGAGGCACGCTTTCCCATTAACATAAAAAACTCATATTTGCTCGTTATACTCCATTTATGGTCAGGAATACGAATTTCTGTGTAGCCTTTGAAAAAAAGAAAATCGATTTTTTTGGCCCACCCTAATATATATGTATATATCTATAAAAATCATAAATAAATAAAAAATCGTTTGCTACAAAAAATTAGCGGCAGGCGACGACAGCTTCATCATTCTTGCTCAACGATACACAGCTGACTGAAAGAATTGCGTGCGTTACTGAGGTTAAGCTACGCTTGAATGCGACAAATGCTTACTATTGTCTGTATACAAATGTTATATGTAGGCAGTAGCAGCACTTAGGTTAGGTTAGGTTCAAGTAGCTGCCGCAGAGGCACACTTAGGCCAGTTTTGAAAGGCCCGTTTTGATACCACCAACACAAGGAAAGCCAGTCCCGGGTCCCAGCCATATGGAAAATCCCTGAGTTGTTGGGATTTTCCACATAGCAGAATCCCGGGACTGACACTCCTAAACCGCACCGTTACTCCTCCTCGAACCACTTAGATGACTTTATGAAGCCCATCAAGTCCTTTATGTCCAGTTCGGCGATCTGGCTTAGGCTATCCAGGAACGGAACTCCCAAAAAGAGCGTTCTCGCCCCGCTTAAAGCCGGACAGTTGCAGATGAGGTGATCCACTGTTTCCTCCTCCTCATCATCTTTGCAACTCCTGCAGCATCGTCGGTAGGGCACACCTAGCCTTTCTGTATGCCTACCAATGAGGCAGTGACCGGTTAATACCCCTATCAATATGCAGATTTCCCTCCTAGTTAGGGCATAAATGCGTCTAGACCTTTTAAGATCCCATTTTGGCCAGGTTTGTTTCGATATGCGACACCCTGGGGATTGCAGCCATCTTTCGTTGGCTTGACGGAGTGTGTGCTCCTTCAGCATTAGTTTGCATGTGGCAAACGGCATACCTAAGCGCTCTTTATCCTGAAGAACCTGCTTGGTCGTGCCCTGCCTGGCAAGCTCGTCTGCCTTACAGTTTCCCTCATTGTCCCTATGTCCCGGGACCCATATGAGGTTTACGCGGTTCTGTTGGGCCATCTCCTGAAGAGATCGACGACAGCTGAGCGTCAGTTCAGCGGCAGCCCAACTGGAGGTTTCTCTTAGGCGCAGAGCTGATGCCGCCGCTGACCGAAACCCTACCAGATCAAGTGGCAAAATGCCCAGAATGACCTGGAGGGCTTCGTTGGGCGTTGTCCTTAGCGCACCGCTTATACAGATCATATTGGATCTATGGACTTTCCGCAACAGATTCAGGTATGTTGCCTTGCTCAGCGCAGGCCACCATACGACGACTCCATAAAGCATGATTGGGCGAATGATGGCCGTGTAGATCCAACTGCATACTCTAGGGCTGAGCCCCCATTTTTTGCCAATGGCTCTTTTGCATGTGTAAAGAGCGATGCAAGCTTTCTTCTGGCGCTGAAGAACATTCTCCTTCCAATTCAATTTCCTGTCCAGAACTATGCCTAGAAACTTGGCCTTATCCGACAAGCCCAGGCGCGTGCCATCTAGTTCTGGTAGGCTTAGTGGCGGTATTTTGTACCGGTTGGTGAAGAGGACAAGTTCCACCTTCCCTGGGTTGATACTAAGTCCGCAGCGAGAGGACCACGTCGAAACTTCTCGCAGTGCTACTTGCATCAGGTCACACAGAGTTTGTGGGAACTTGCCTCTGAATGCAATAGCTAAATCGTCTGCGTATGCCACTATCTTCCCGCCCCCCCAGCTTGTGTCACGTAGCAACGAGTTGACTGTGAGGTTCCATAAAAGCGGGGAAAGAACACCACCCTGGGGTGTTCCCCTTGTGACATAGCGTGATAACTCAACCGTACCAAGTGAAGAAGCTATTTTCCTTCCCATTAAAAGTTGGTCAATTAAACCAGTTAGAGGTCCATCTACGCCCAGATTAGTTAGAGCGGAGTTGATAGCCTCCGGGCTTATATAGTTGAAATGTCTAGGAGGGCCACGAGACAGTAGTCCTTTTCACACAGCGATTTCTCAATGACAGACACTAGGCTGTGCAGAGCGGTTTCTGTTGATTTACCCTTGGTGTATGCATGCTGATAGCTAGAGATAAGGTTGCTATCAATAGTCGTTAAGAGGTAGTCGCTTAGTATCCTCTCAAAGGTTTTTAGTACAAAGGACGAGAGACTGATCGGTCTGTAGTCTTTTGGCTCGTAGTGGGATGCCTTCCCAGCCGCGGGGATAATCCCGTCCGGCCCGGCAGCCTTATACGGTTCAAAGCTCTTAACTGCCCACCTTACTCTTTCCTCAGTGATGGGTATATTTACTGCCAGGTTTGTTGCAGGTGCTAGTGGTGCATCATGCAGATTCCCCGGAAAATGTGTATTCAAGAGCAGCTCGAGGGTTTCCTCTTCCGTGCTGGTCCAGGATCCGTCAGGCTTTCGCAAATAGCTTATGGTTGTTTGACTTTTCGAGAGAACTCGTCTAAGTCTCGCTGTGTCGTCGACCTTTTCGACGCCAGTGCAGAAATTTCTCCACGAGGGTCTCTTCGCCTGTCTCACAGCTTTTTTGTAGGCCCTTAGTTTAGCTTTATATTCATGCCAATGAGGCTCAGAGCCGAAGCTCTTGGCCTTGTTAAATTGTTTCCGGCATGATATTCGGAGCGAGTCCAAATCGTAGGACCACCAATGTGGCCTGTGTTTACCGCGTGGTTTTGGCACTGGACAAGCCTGTCCTAGAGCATTTGAGAGCGCCGATGTAAATGTAGTAACAAGATTCTCCAGCTCCTCTACTGATGAGGGGGCTTGTGAGGGCAGTACTGGTAGGTCTCTGTCTAATATTTTATTGTGTAACTGCCAATCAGTGTTACGTGGATTGCGCTTCATGATTGGTTGTTCTACAATAAAGTCTAAAACCATTTCTATGTAACGGTGGTCGGAGAAAGAATGTTCTTCCAGAACCCGCCATTTTCTGACCCACTCATAAGCGCCTTCACTACAGATAGTGAGGTCTATGACCTCCCTGCGGGTCTTAGTGATAAAAGTAGGCTCATTACCCACGTTGCAAATCACCAGGTTGGTTGTTAAGAGGTAATCAAACAAAGACTCGCCCCTGGCATTGATGTCGGAGCTCCCCCATTGCTCATGGTGAGCATTAGCGTCCGCTCCAATAATAAGATTACCCGTGCAGAAATTTGACACCAGGTCTTTCACCTCCGTTTGTGGTGGGGGTTCTTCGGCGTCGTAGGGCATATAGACCGACGCCACCGTCAGGCGGGTGCTGTCGACCGTTAGACTGATAGCGGTAACATCACCATTGGTGTAGTTAGGTAGGAGAAAGGAGTTCAACTCAGACTTGACCAAAATACACGTTCTGACTTTGCTCTCCTCGCTGGCTCGAATGAGCTTGAAGCCCTTAGTCCCCAATCCGCAGATTCTCGAGCTATTGACCCAGGGTTCTTGGATGAGGACCACATCCACGTCGCCTTTAGAAAGACGACTACTTAAAGCAGCCGAAGCTACTTTAGATTTGTGCAGATTAATCTGAAGCGCCACCAACATGAGAGCGCACAGACTTCCCTGCCGTCCCCATATCGTCGAGGTTTGCCCCATCCCGGAGGTTGCCTATCAACGACGAGTTGTTCCGATTAACTGCCCGATATGGCGTTGCAGGAGTCTTGCTGTCTGTAGCGTTAGATGTTAATCGCTCAGCGTTGGCTGCTACCACCGTGACGTCGAGGGCTTCCTCGTCCTGTAGGCTGTCCTCCATCTCCGAGTTGTTCACAGCACTACGCCAAGGGACGTGGCGGATAACATGCTTTCCGCATCGGAATCCTCCGCTTCCTCTTCTGGTAATTCGTTTTCCGGTTCCCCCGGAGCAGCCGAGAAGGCAGCGCGCTGAGCATCACCACGATATACGTGGATAACGATCTGGCCTACGCTGTAGTGTACTAGGCCATTGCACCTTTTGAGGGGCTCGATTGACTCTTTATTCATGGTGAACACCACCTGTCTGTCGGGCCCTACCGCATCCCCGACCAGATTGACACTCCAGTCATGCGTTGGCAGGGACGGATTCATTAGCCGTAGCATTCCGAGAATTCTCTCGGGTTCGTCAGGGATGGCCGGAATCCACGCCCTTGCCCTTGGACGAGCTGGAATGTCCTTCCAGTCGACGACCTCTATCTTTGCGCCCTTGTAGACTTCACCCAGCTTAGCAGCTGCTGCCTTGTACAGTGCTACGGTTTTTGCATCCTCGCATGCGAGTAATTTAATCTGACCCTGGTGCCAACCCGCATCCGTTACTCGCGCCGAACTACCCGGAAACTCTGGAGCAACATTGAGAAGAATGTTGCCGAGTTCATTTCGCACGTAACGCCACCGGTCCTTAGGGATGGCCAGACGGTCATTGCCTCGGTCAAGGACGCCTATAAGGATCCTGTCCTTGGTTACCTCAGCAAAGCTTAGTTTGCCCGCTCCAGGGGTATTCTGATGCCGCTTGGGAGGGGGATTTAACTCCAGGTCCGATCTCTGGCGCTTGAAAGGGTTAACTTTTAACCTCTTTGGCATGTAAGAATTTTGGAAATCCGGTATCACAGCTTTCGCTAGCTCTACCGATTTACTGGAATTCGGCGACAGCGCTTCCTGCGGTACCCCTTCATACCTCTTCAGGATCTTTGCAGCCAATCTTTTCTCGTGGTATGTGAAGCGACGGGGAGATGTCTCCTGGGAGTGCGGACCCGTAGTTGCCATCGCGGTCGCTCTCCTTGCCGAAATCTCAGTTGCAGCTTCCTTCTCCTTCGAAACTCCGAGGCCAGGTCGTGAGACAGCTGCCACAGACGTAAAGATACTGGTTTTCATATCAGCGGTTGATGGGAGTTTAGCATCTGCCGTTGTCCGCTTAGTTGCGTTGGCAACCGCACTGGTGCTAGCTCCCATCAAGTCAATCTTAGTCGATAGAGGGTTGGTTGACCGACTCGTAGTTGCCATCGCTGTCGATCCCCCCCTTGATTGTGGAACGGAGGTTGTCCTCCGGCGTTGTTGTCGCTTTCTCGCCTGTTCCTCCATAGCTCTCCTTTGCTGAGGAGTGAAATTTGGCGTTGTTTGTTTTTTAGGTTTATCGATTTTATTTGGGTTATTTGAGTTCATCTTGTTCGTACGACCCATCGCCGGACACGGCCAGCTTAGGGTCAAGGGAAGAGTAGGGGAAAATGTGTCGTCCGCCGCGGCAGAGCCCCGTACCGCGGTAAGGCCATGCTTACTCTCTGAGGCGACCCGGTATCAGAGAGGCTCCGTTCAAATACAGCCACGATTTGCCTCCCGGCTGCAAACGTCCAATGGGCACGGTTTCGCATAACACCCTGGATTGGGAGGGGGAAGATCTTTGTCGTCGCGCCAGAGAGGCTAGGCTGCTCTCGTGATGAAGTGCCGTACGGAGCTATGATCACAAGGGCAGCGTAGCCCTGTGGCTATCGACTTAAGCCCTCGTACCGCGGCAAGGTATCCACCCTTCACGAGGGAGTAGCAGCACTTACGACAAACGTTTTCTAATGATAACAAAAAATTAATTCCTATGGAAAATTGTCGTATGTGATATATTTCTGCTACATACGACAAAAAGCATACCGGAATTGTTATATTTTGTAACATACGACAAAACGCACAGTAAATAACTCAAAAACTAAAGAAGATAGAAAAAAACGGTTTGCAGAAATGAAAAGATCAGTCCCGAATTAGTTATTCTGCATCAAAACCTGAAAATGGTCACTTTGCACATTCGCCGTTCGTTTCCTGAGGCGACGAAACTTAAAATTCATACAAATTTTGCTGACGTTATTATTTCATAAAACCAGAATTCACCCCCTGGAATCGCAAAGAGAACTTCGGAATTTCTGCACTGGGTCGTAAAGGTCGACGACACAGCGAGACTTAGACGAGTTCTCTCGAAAACTCAAACAGCCATCAGCTTTTTGCAGAAGCCTGACGGATCCTGGACTAGCACGGAAGGGGAAACCCTTGAGCTGCTCTTGAACACACATTTTCCGGGTAACTTGCATAATGCACCCTCAGCACCTGCAACAAACCTGGCAGTAAATATACCCATCACGGAGGAAAGGGTAAGGCGGGCAATTAAGAGCTTTGAACCATTTAAGGCTGCCGGTCCGGACGGGAGTATCCCCGAGCAACTCATTAACACGCTGGAGACATCAGCCAAATGGCTAGTATTTCTTTATGCAGCCTGCCTGGCGCTCATCTACATTCCGTGCTCCTGGAGAAGCGCCGCGGTAGTGTTTATTCCCAAGGCTGGGAAGGCCAATCAGCCTCTCGTCCTTTACACTTAAAACCTTCCAGAGGATTGTAACGTTAATGGTTCAACAATGAAACTCAAGTTAGTTCGGTCTGACACCTTTTGGTGCCGAATGGAAAATATTCTGTTTGCTGGGTTGGAGCTGCTTCGGCCGATAAATTAAAGAAAACAATAAAGTTTTTCTTCTTTTCTACGCGTTTCAACGCTTTCGCGTCTTCATCAGGAAATCTGTATATATTTAACACAATAAACATGAATAAAATTACATGAGTAACATTTAAAATTTCTTTAAAAATTAATAACTCACATTTAATATTATTAAATTTAACAATTACATATTTTTTACATGTTTGTCTGCATCCCGTTCCTTGTTCTTCTTTTGTTTTGTTTGCTTTGCACGATTTTTGTGTAAGCGCTATTTGTGTTGTCTACGTCTTCCTTAAAATTCATTACCCGGCTTTGCTGTTGTTGTATTCGCAGACTTTCCAGTGCCATTCTTCTTTTTGTTTTACCTTCGATGTCCAATATTCGTACATTGTCAAAATCAGCTGTGTGATTATTTTCTAACAGGCACTGTGCGAGCGCTGTTGTTGTCTTTTTGTTTTTCGCGTCCGCTTGATGTTCATGTATTCGTATATTTAAGCCTCTTTTCGTCGTACCGATGTAGCACTTATTGCAGCCACCACTATCATTGCCTTTGCATGCTATTTCATAGACTATGTTGTTTTGTTCTTCTTTTTGAATCTTGTCTTTTGTTTTGGTAAATATTTGTTTAAGTGTGCTGTGGGGTCTGTGGGCATATGTTGTGTTTTGATTTTTTATTATTCTTTTTAATGCTTGGTTATTAGTTAGTCCAGGTACATAAGTTACTCCAATATATTTTTTATTTTCTTTGTTTTCTGTTTCATTTTGGTTGTTTAGATTATTAATTTGGTACAGTGTTGTCTCGATAAGGCTTTCTATTAGTGAATGCGGGTAGCTATTTTTAAAAAGTAAGCATTTTATTTTCTTATTATTTTCGTTTTTGAATTCCTCGTCACTAAGGAGATGTATTTTCCGTATGAGACTTCTCGCTGTATTAATTTTTTGATTCCATGGGTGGTTTGAGTAGTAGTTTATGATTCTACCAGATGAAATTGTTTTTGCATACCAATTTAGTATAATTTTATTATTCCTCTATGTACTTCAGTATCTAGGAAGGCAATTTTGTTGCTTTGTTCTCTCTCTGTAGTGAATTGTATTTTGGTATGCTGTGAATTTAATGTTTTAAGAATGTCTTCCACGTCTTTGGTTTTAACAATGGCGAATATTTTATCTACATATTTCGTTATGTATTTGACATATATGTCCTTGGTTTTCAATTCAGCTATGCTGTCGTCTAAAATTTTGTCAAGTACTATATCAGCTATAGTTGGAGACAGGGGATTGCCCATGGGCATTCCGAAGATTTGTTGGTAAAGGGTATTACTATACATGAAATAATTGTTTTCACGTAAGCAGAACTCCAGTATCATCTGAAATTGTTTTTTTTATCAATTTTTGTGTATTTTTCCAACTTTTCCCATTTTTGCATAATAGTGCGTATTGCTAGGTGAATCGGGATATTCGTAAACAGTGATATGACGTCGAAGGATATGAGAATTTCGTCCTCTTCTACTGTTACGTTCTTTATTTTATCCTTGAACTGGAATGAGTTGGGTATATTATACTCATCGGATATGATATTTTTCAAAATGCCTCCAATAAATTTTGAAAGTCTGTAACATGGGACGTTTGTGGAAGAAGATATCGGAGGTAGAGGAGTACAGAGAGAGAACAAAACAACAAAATTGCCTTCCTAGATACTGAAGTACATAGAAGAAGTAATAAAGTTATACTAAATTGGTATGCAAAAACAATTTCATCTGGTAGAATCATAAACTACCACTCAAACCACCCATGGAATCAAAAAATTAGAAGAGCATTGTTACGGCGAGCCCGGGTAGTAGCGGGGTTGCTCGCACGTAAATGAAAAGAAAAAGAAGAAGAAATGGCAGCGAGTGAATAAATAATAAAACACTGTATTTAAACTATAGATACAATATAACAAGTGACTTTCTTTATTGAGTAGAATGTACAACCTTAATTATTTGAGAATTAAGGCGTACAAGTAATATTTTGTGAAAGTGGATAAATAGTATAAATGAAAATGAAATATTTTATTAAGTGACTTTACACAAGTTGGAATTCTACGTTTGGGAATTGGGCTTACCTGGAGTGGCTGCTGGTGAAGTGCTTCGTGATCGACAACAAAGTGAAAGAGCCTTCAGATAAAACGTAGCTCTGTACCGCCGCCGAATGCCTACTTTCGTAGGATTCGAAGGGGTAAGAGCTGTTATCGGGCGAAAAGATAAAAAAAGTCGCGCGAGCAGATACTCGTATATATTACGAGGGGCGACCGATATATTTAAACCGATGGTCTAAACATGCCGGCCCCCTTGCGATAAGCAACATTAAAAGAAAAAAAATGGGAATCACCAGCAACCAATCCAAACTAAATATTTAAAATCAAACTATAACTATGTGTCCTCCTCCTGAGCCTTTGCTCTTCCCGTAGCTGCCGGTGGACACCTGTGGAGGACGAGAAAGAATGGTTAGTACATTAACGTGGTTTTTGCCTAGTTCATTGCACCTTTAGTGGAAACGTTGTCGACAAAAATGACGGGTCGATTTACTGAGGCCCTATTGTGGGTAGGCCCTAGATATAGTCAGGCCGAATATCGTGGCCTGGGCCAGTAGCCCGTTGATGGTGGATGATGGGGTGCCCTGCAGCATAAGGCTGTCGTAGACGTCGGCGCCCAAAGTCAGGCGTACTGGTGACGACCGGAAAAAGTCGGGGTCAGCCAGCTTCATAAGTTGAAACGGCGCGGCAACGGTGGCGTCTATATGTGAAGCTGGGTTCGTGCGATGGTAGTTTGCGACGACAGTGGCTTGTGTCGTGACCCTTCTTGCCACCCCATACTCTCCTCTCAAGACGAGTGTGCACCTGATCGGCCGAGTCCCCCCAAATCGCTCTAAGCCGAGCTTGGAAGCAAGCTCGCTGTCAATGACCGATGTGGGTGAACACGAGTCGATCAGGGCACGTACAACGTGTAGTTTGCCGCCGGATTCAATGCACACTGAATCAGTAGGGGAAATGGCTACAAACGACCTCAAAATAATCCCTGCAAACCAGATATCGGCTAGCAACCAAGTTAAATAGTTGGTTTCATTCATTTTTCATACGGTTACCGAAGTAGCTAATTTTGTTCAGGGCGTGTGAAAATTTTAACCATATGTATAATTTGCCTCTCTCTTGCACTTATTGAATTTTCCATTTGCTATAAAGTATACCTCCACTCTTCAAAATAAAAAAATTCCCTTTCAAAGTCTGGCTAATGTTTTGGTTAAAATGTAGTTAACAGGTAGTAGGTTAAGATGCTATTAAAATTATTCTTTGAATAAGTCAACAAACAAGCTAGCATATGGTTAGCATATGTAGTTGAATCGGTTATCGAACCAGCTAGCTTTTGGTTAACATTTATAATTGAATAGGTTACCAAACCAGTTACCAAAACGGTTAGCAGTAAAAGGATAATACTTACCTAATTTTTCCAAATAAATTGCATCAAATTATATATGTACATATTTTATCATTTATTAATTTATATTATACTCTTATTTATTAATATTATACATTTATACATACTAATAACTAAATATATACTAACTTAATTTTAACCTCCTCCACAACAATTAAAGAAACGTCTCCACAAGCACTACGGCGAGGATACATCATCATACAAATAAAGCATTTGAGCCTGCAAGTCCACCTTTGCATGAAATCGATTCTAAAGAAGTGCCGAATTTTGGCGTAGCGCAGTTCTCCTCTGCAATTAAGAAATCGCATCCGCAAGCGCTATGCCTATTTTGGGCATATTTTGAGAAGCCATTTCACGCAAAGGTGGACTTGCAGGTTCAAATGCTTTTTTGGTAGGTATGATGATGATACGTCTTCGTCGTAGTTTTTTTTGGAGGCGTTTCCTTCATATTCGATTTTATTCGGCGCAGCCATCACCCCTTGAACGATTTCAAACTGCTGGAATATTGAGCTGCATCTCTTGAATCCCGTATTGTTGCATCATCATATGTGTCTCTCTGCCTTAAAAAGAAGCAAATGCTATAAAAATTTAAAATAAAAAAATAAAAAATTTTCGCTTACCTTTTTTCGGTTTTGGAAAAAAATTGACAAATAATAATTAATTTTTTGAAAGCTGTCTTACTGACAATTTTGGGATATTTTTACAGTGGGTCATGCTGTTTCATTCGCACTCATAATTTTGTGAATAGTGCAAAATAAGCAATGTTTTCTCTTTTTGGCAGAACGTTTGCACATTAACCCTAAAACGGACTTTTGGTATTTTTAGGCCCACATTTTAATTTAATTGAGAACAACTTTTTTTTTGGTTGCTTAAGGTTAACATAATTTTGGGAAATTTGTCAAATAAAAAAATGTGTGTGTGTTTGCAATGCGGTTAGCAGTGGTTTGCAGGGAATGCTCTCGATGGGCGTATTGGCCGCTCTGCCCGACCGGGAAGTGGCAGGCAGATCCCTGTGGCGGACTATGGTGGTGTCGCTGACAGCTGTGTGGGCCGGGTAAGGTGCCGTCCGACCCGCTGTAAGGCGTGATGAGCGGAAAGGACGCGTTTCCGCGTCACCGCGTCTTACCGCAGTGGAACGGCGAGATGGTCGGAAAGGACGCGTTTCCGAGCAACCGGGATTCACCTTACCGGGCCTTTGCTGTGGTCGGAAAGTACGTGTTTCCGAACCACGCTCTCCTCTGTTCTCCCCGTGGACTGTATCGCGGCTTCTCCACAGCTCGTGTCGTAGTAGCGGTCGGAAAGAACGTGTTTCCGAGCCGCCGAGCTGTGGAGAGCGTATCGGTGGTGACCTGGCCGCCTCCTCTTCCTCTTCTGCTTCGGCTACCTGCTCTGCCCAGGATTTGGTGGTTTCGGTGATGGCGATCGACAACGCGCCATCGGAGATCTCTCCATCATCTAGTATGTCCACGTTAGGACCGACTTGCTCAGAGGTGCGGACGGCTGCGTCATCGATGTGCAGCGTCGTATGGTGTTTCTCGTCACACCGGTAGCAGCTTTCCTTGCTCGGACATGTTCCAGGACCGTGGAATGGCGATAGGCAGTTGGAGCAGTACTTGTGGATAAGTACTACCCGTAACCGCTCTTCAACCGCCATCCCACGGTATTTTTGGCAAAATCGGTAGCCGTGGTTATTACCGCATAACCGGCAAGGAATGGTGAAAGGCCGAGACCTTTGTTCGGTTTTTACACGTTTTACACGAGGCATGCTAAAATAATAGTAAACCCATTAGTACCTGCGGGTGGCTTGTGTGCCCTTATAGTTGGGTGGCTTGTGTACCTAATCCCGTATCTTTAATTTTTGTATGAATTTATCCTACTTTGGGCATTTTTTCGCTTAATTTACCAAATTTTTTGCGGTGTAAATGTTCTATTACCCTTCATTTACCAAATTGGGTGCGGTGTAAATGTATTATTACACTTCAGTGAATTCTGGGTAGGTTTGGATATTTACCCTCATCTGGCAGGACCATTCGGATTCTGGCCCCATTTTTCCCATCTGGTATTGTTTGTCATTTGACAATTTCCTACCACCCAAGGGAAACAGGAAATAGAAGCGTGGACACTTAATATGTGCCGTAACTTTATCACCCTTTGCAATAGTCCTAAAATTACTTGTTTTTGGCCTGGATGGTTAAAGTTTAGCACCTGCGCCTCTGAGCTAATGCATTTTTAGGATGTGCGTGCATAGCTGCAAATAAGAAGCGGTCATTTCAATAATTAAAGTCGGTCCAAGTGGGGACCGCGTAACCAGCTGATCGCGCTGTCGTTGATTTCCGGCTAAAATCAGCTGACACGCTTTGTGCTGCCACATCGCATCGATGATGACTAGTACTCTTGCGATGTTAAGGCCCAGGCAGGTGCTCCACGGCAGCTGCTAATAGTACATTTACACTGTTCACCCCTTCCTTGACATTTCCCATACCGTGTCACGATTTGGGGAGCCTAATTTAGGGGAATGGTGTACGTTGTTGTACGATTACGACTGTGAAGGTAGTAACTGCCAGAAATGGGTATTTGCCACGATATAATATTTTATTGGTATTGTATACTTTATGGGTCAACTGCTAATAAGTTAGCAGCTCAAAAGACGGGTTTTGGCTTCAGGATCACGAATCCGGAAGCGCTTACTTTATCTTTTTGTATCAGTGGAAGTTATGGTTAAAAACCCGGAAAATGACCCGGATCCGATACCAAAATTGGGGCAGACTCCATGGTATTTATGTCCGAAATACCTTACTCTGTTTTACTTATTTATTTATGCGGGTACACCGAACGATTTTCACTCCGGCTTGTATTGGGGAAAATTGGTAGATTTCATACCGTGCGTGCAGTGAAACATTTCGTGTAATCGGGCCTTCGGTGGAGGATTTAGTACTCGTGCATCTGGTAACTCGAATTGGTACTAAAAAAGGGGATAGTGTGGCAGCGCGAAAACCGGCGCCATCAATGAATAAACGTCATTCAGGAAAGAAAAAAAAATTACACGAGGTAAGTGTAAATTTTATGATAATTTTTCTATTTCTATTGCTTTCAGGTGGCAGATGGATCATTTTGGGACCAAGTTGCAGTGGATACATCGCGGACTTCCAGGTAAGTATAATTTCACGCTGCTGAAATATTGTGTCGGGCACGTACAACGTGTAGTTTGCCGCCGGATTCAATGCACACTGAATCAGTAGGGGAAATGGCTACAAACGACCTCAAAATAATCCCTGCAAACCAGATATCGGCTAGCAACCAAGTTAAATAGTTGGTTTCATTCATTTTTCATACGGTTACCGAAGTAGCTAATTTTGTTCAGGGCGTGTGAAAATTTTAACCATATGTATAATTTGCCTCTCTCTTGCACTTATTGAATTTTCCATTTGCTATAAAGTATACCTCCACTCTTCAAAATAAAAAAATTCCCTTTCAAAGTCTGGCTAATGTTTTGGTTAAAATGTAGTTAACAGGTAGTAGGTTAAGATGCTATTAAAATTATTCTTTGAATAAGTCAACAAACAAGCTAGCATATGGTTAGCATATGTAGTTGAATCGGTTATCGAACCAGCTAGCTTTTGGTTAACATTTATAATTGAATAGGTTACCAAACCAGTTACCAAAACGGTTAGCAGTAAAAGGATAATACTTACCTAATTTTTCCAAATAAATTGCATCAAATTATATATGTACATATTTTATCATTTATTAATTTATATTATACTCTTATTTATTAATATTATACATTTATACATACTAATAACTAAATATATACTAACTTAATTTTAACCTCCTCCACAACAATTAAAGAAACGTCTCCACAAGCACTACGGCGAGGATACATCATCATACAAATAAAGCATTTGAGCCTGCAAGTCCACCTTTGCATGAAATCGATTCTAAAGAAGTGCCGAATTTTGGCGTAGCGCAGTTCTCCTCTGCAATTAAGAAATCGCATCCGCAAGCGCTATGCCTATTTTGGGCATATTTTGAGAAGCCATTTCACGCAAAGGTGGACTTGCAGGTTCAAATGCTTTTTTGGTAGGTATGATGATGATACGTCTTCGTCGTAGTTTTTTTTGGAGGCGTTTCCTTCATATTCGATTTTATTCGGCGCAGCCATCACCCCTTGAACGATTTCAAACTGCTGGAATATTGAGCTGCATCTCTTGAATCCCGTATTGTTGCATCATCATATGTGTCTCTCTGCCTTAAAAAGAAGCAAATGCTATAAAAATTTAAAATAAAAAAATAAAAAATTTTCGCTTACCTTTTTTCGGTTTTGGAAAAAAATTGACAAATAATAATTAATTTTTTTAAAGCTGTCTTACTGACAATTTTGGGATATTTTTACAGTGGGTCATGCTGTTTCATTCGCACTCATAATTTTGTGAATAGTGCAAAATAAGCAATGTTTTCTCTTTTTGGCAGAACGTTTGCACATTAACCCTAAAACGGACTTTTGGTATTTTTAGGCCCACATTTTAATTTAATTGAGAACAACTTTTTTTTTGGTTGCTTAAGGTTAACATAATTTTGGGAAATTTGTCAAATAAAAAAATGTGTGTGTGTTTGCAATGCGGTTAGCAGTGGTTTGCAGGGAATGCTCTCGGTGGGCGTATTGGCCGCTCTGCCCGACCGGGAAGTGGCAGGCAGATCCCTGTGGCGGACTATGGTGGTGTCGCTGACAGCTGTGTGGGCCGGGTAAGGTGCCGTCCGACCCGCTGTAAGGCGTGATGAGCGGAAAGGACGCGTTTCCGCGTCACCGCGTCTTACCGCAGTGGAACGGCGAGATGGTCGGAAAGGACGCGTTTCCGAGCCACCGGGATTCACCTTACCGGGCCTTTGCTGTGGTCGGAAAGTACGTGTTTCCGAACCACGCTCTCCTCTGTTCTCCCCGTGGACTGTATCGCGGCTTCTCCACAGCTCGTGTCGTAGTAGCGGTCGGAAAGAACGTGTTTCCGAGCCGCCGAGCTGTGGAGAGCGTATCGGTGGTGACCTGGCCGCCTCCTCTTCCTCTTCTGCTTCGGCTACCTGCTCTGCCCAGGATTTGGTGGTTTCGGTGATGGCGATCGACAACGCGCCATCGGAGATCTCTCCATCATCTAGTATGTCCACGTTAGGACCGACTTGCTCAGAGGTGCGGACGGCTGCGTCATCGATGTGCAGCGTCGTATGGTGTTTCTCGTCACACCGGTAGCAGCGGTCCTTGCTCGGACATGTTCCAGGACCGTGGAATGGCGATAGGCAGTTGGAGCAGTACTTGTGGATAAGTACTACCCGTAACCGCTCTTCAACCGCCATCCCACGGTATTTTTGGCAAAATCGGTAGCCGTGGTTATTACCGCATAACCGACAAGGAATGGTGAAAGGCCGAGACCTTTGTTCGGTTTTTACACGTTTTACACGAGGCATGCTAAAATAATAGTAAACCCATTAGTACCTGCGGGTGGCTTGTGTGCCCTTATAGTTGGGTGGCTTGTGTACCTAATCCCGTATCTTTAATTTTTGTATGAATTTATCCTACTTTGGGCATTTTTTCGCTTAATTTACCAAATTTTTTGCGGTGTAAATGTTCTATTACCCTTCATTTACCAAATTGGGTGCGGTGTAAATGTATTATTACACTTCAGTGAATTCTGGGTAGGTTTGGATATTTACCCTCATCTGGCAGGACCATTCGGATTCTGGCCCCATTTTTCCCATCTGGTATTGTTTGTCATTTGACAATTTCCTACCACCCAAGGGAAACAGGAAATAGAAGCGTGGACACTTAATATGTGCCGTAACTTTATCACCCTTTGCAATAGTCCTAAAATTACTTGTTTTTGGCCTGGATGGTTAAAGTTTAGCACCTGCGCCTCTGAGCTAATGCATTTTTAGGATGTGCGTGCATAGCTGCAAATAAGAAGCGGTCATTTCAATAATTAAAGTCGGTCCAAGTGGGGACCGCGTAACCAGCTGATCGCGCTGTCGTTGATTTCCGGCTAAAATCAGCTGACACGCTTTGTGCTGCCACATCGCATCGATGATGACTAGTACTCTTGCGATGTTAAGGCCCAGGCAGGTGCTCCACGGCAGCTGCTAATAGTACATTTACACTGTTCACCCCTTCCTTGACATTTCCCATACCGTGTCACGATTTGGGGAGCCTAATTTAGGGGAATGGTGTACGTTGTTGTACGATTACGACTGTGAAGGTAGTAACTGCCAGAAATGGGTATTTGCCACGATATAATATTTTATTGGTATTGTATACTTTATGGGTCAACTGCTAATAAGTTAGCAGCTCAAAAGACGGGTTTTGGCTTCAGGATCACGAATCCGGAAGCGCTTACTTTATCTTTTTGTATCAGTGGAAGTTATGGTTAAAAACCCGGAAAATGACCCGGATCCGATACCAAAATTGGGGCAGACTCCATGGTATTTATGTCCGAAATACCTTACTCTGTTTTACTTATTTATTTATGCGGGTACACCGAACGATTTTCACTCCGGCTTGTATTGGGGAAAATTGGTAGATTTCATACCGTGCGTGCAGTGAAACATTTCGTGTAATCGGGCCTTCGGTGGAGGATTTAGTACTCGT
This sequence comes from Campiglossa producta, assembly GCA_964058755.1. Lineage (NCBI taxonomy): Eukaryota > Metazoa > Arthropoda > Insecta > Diptera > Tephritidae > Campiglossa > Campiglossa producta. Next base: position 308,252 of record CAXKVI010000027.1, on the reverse strand, counting down.
GCATCTGGTAACTCGAATTGGTACTAAAAAAGGGGATAGTGTGGCAGCGCGAAAACCGGCGCCATCAATGAATAAACGTCATTCAGGAAAGAAAAAAAAATTACACGAGGTAAGTGTAAATTTTATGATAATTTTTCTATTTCTTTTGCTTTCAGGTGGCAGATGGATCATTTTGGGACCAAGTTGCAGTGGATACATCGCGGACTTCCAGGTAAGTATAATTTCACGCTGCTGAAATATTGTGTCGTTTCGGCAGCGTTAAAAGCCATGTATATGCATGTATGTTCACTCGCTGTGGTGGCCGGCGCTCAGCGATGGATGCATACATGAAACAACCTTTTGACAATCCTGTATTGATTTTCTTTTCTTCGCAGGTCTTATGGGCAATACAAGTCATCACCGCTGCTGAGGGTGCATCCAATTCATGTTGAACTTTTCGATGAATATCCTACATGTTTCATTGTTGGCGCTGACAATGTTGGCTCAAACCAAATGCAAAATATTCGTACCAGTTTGCGTGGCATGCGCAAAGCTATACGCGGTCATTTGGAGAATAATGCTTTGTTGGAAAATTGTTGCTGCACAACAACAGCTGCACAACAGGGTGAGTTGGACGGAATAACGGTGGTAGGATTTAGAGCTATGGCCCGGGCCATGATAAGGAGTTGACTTTTTTTTGGAGCTACAGCTCGAACCCACAACAATAGGTTTAGTTAGGCCCCGGTGCGTATAGGGGCATATTTTTTGTTTAAAGAGTTAACTTTTTTTTGGACAGGGGTTATGGGATATCGATACAGCTCGAACCCATAACACTAGGTTTAGCTAAAACCCCGCTGCATATAGGGGAAATATTTTTCTTTTGTGTGCCAAACACTGGCATGGCGCTGGGCGGGTAGCAAATTATTGCGCCGGGGGTATCAAAATTTTTTGGGCAGCTTTCTATATGCCCCGAAGCAATACCAAAACCTGCTTCTGCTTGCATGCCGTGCCAACACACATCTGCTACGCCTACGTACTACCTGAAAATGCACTAGACAGATGGGTTGTCACCACAGATGCGGATCATTGCGAAGACAAAGCGGTGTTAGAGCGCAGTGCGGCAGGGGCGGACCTATATCATGGCAATGTAATGGTTGATTTTGCAAGTTATGGATCTTTGTTGACAAAATCCACTATGGCACCTCCAGCCACAGACAGCCATACGAATTCCACTCAAACGTAAATGAGATAAATACACTTTCTATTGTTTACATTCTGCTTACAGTAACTGTCCTTGCAGAACTTTAAAAAATTCCATTCGAATCAGCTGAGCGTGCGGAAATAGTTTATCGTGTCCTAAGTGTGAGTAAGGAACCAAGACGTAACTTTGTGTACGGATGTGCATTTTACTTGCTCTTCTGCTGGGGGCTCAATTATTTGCCAGATAAATATTTTGCTGCATATCTACCGATATTTTGTTTCGCGATGCTGCACAACTTTATACGCAAAATGAATCAATGGATACATTACGTTTATATATTGCTCTCACCGGCTTACAACATGGAGGCGTAAAGGTTAAAACCTCATTATTCTATTAAAACTGAATTATTTATTGTATTTTTTTTTTTTTTTTCACAGCCAATACTTAACGATGTAGTACGCATGCAACGTAATCCACTCTTTCATCCCACACACATATTGAAACATTTTCTACAAAGTCCAACCATCGATAATCCCAAGACTCAATGGGCAATAAGCTGCGCAATGTCTTGAACAATCAGTTGCCCGCTTGCAGATGAGGGTTGAGTTGTTGTTTACGCGCTATGGCACGACTGTGGTGGAGAAACATGAGGAAATGCAACGTATTGCAGAGAGTGAATGTGAGGCAAAGATGACTTCGGGTGAGTGGTTCTTGAATTATTATAGGGTATGTAAAGTTTTACCAGGGGGTACTTCTGGAAGATGGTATCGTGTCGACGTATACTGGGGGTGTCAGGTTTGCCTTGGCAAGTTTTAGCCTTGACAACTATAACCTTTTATGTTTAAAGCGCCGCTTTTTCGGCTCCTTAAGCCTGGGGGCGCTAATGGATGTCCTCCAACCAGAAAATGTCCTGGGGTAAGTGGCTCCAAGTTCAACGGTTCGTTGCACTATGGCGTTAGTGGTCGCGAGTTGAGACATGACTCGATGCGACATAGTAGGGTGCTAAATTCCTCGAGGGTAAATTTATGATCGGAGGCGATCTTTTTAAAGTGGTTTTTGAAACTTTTTACCCCCGCTTCCCAGAGTCCACCCATATGAGGGGCCCCAGCTGGTATAAAGTGCCAGGTCAGGGTTTGGTGGCAATAGTTGGAAAGGGTCTGGTTGCGGGCGTCCGCTATAAAAACCTTGAACTCGGATCGGAGAGCTCGAGAGGCACCGACGAAGTTCGTTACATTATCGGAATGGATGTTTTTTGGACATCCTCGTCTGGCAACAAACCTGTCGAAGGCTGCCAGGAACGAGGCGGTACTGAGGTCACTGGTGGCCTCTAGATGAATTGCCTTGGTCGTAAAGCATACGAACAGGCAAACGTAGCCCTTTGACATGCGACATCCTCTGCTGCTGTAGGACTTGATGTCAAAGGGTCCGGCGAAATCTACCCCGGTGTTAGTAAATGCCCGGGAAGAGGTAGTGCGTGCGGAAGGAAGGTCCCCCATTAATTGGGTCTGTACTCGGAGTCGAAAGATGGTACAGACCTTACAGTTGTGGATAATAGATCTAATCATGTTTTTCACCTTTGGAACCCAGTATTGCGTGCGGATAAGCCGCAGCATTACTTGGTTTTCTCCGTGTAGGGAGCTCTTGTGGACAAACTGGACCAGAAGACGGGTGAAATGACACGCGTAAGGGAGGATAATTGGGTGACGTTCGTTATAAGGCAGATCAAGGGATGCAGACAGACGGCCGCCCACCCGCAAGATGTTACAGCTATCGATGAAGGGGTTGATAGGCAGGACTTCGCTTTTTGTCCCAATAGGTTTCCCGGATTTTAAATTCCCTAATTCTTCAGAATAATGTTTCTGTTGGTAGATGGATATAAGACGTTTAGTCGTAGCCTTAATTTCGTCGGGCGAAATGAGGTGTGACTCCGCTTTAAAAGTGGATTTTGTTTTGGGACTCGTTCTTTGAGAGAACCTCATAATATATGATATGACCCTCAAAGCTCTTGAAAAATCGGAAAATCTATCGAGAATGTCCTCTTTATTGTTTGTTTGCGTAGTTGCGTGAATTTGTACTCTCTTTGCCTCGATGTTTGTACCATACTCTTTTTCTTGGGCTGGCCATTTATTCTTGTCTTCTTGTAACCAAGAAGGTCCCTGCCACCACAGAACGTTGTCGACTAGATCCCGCGCTGATAGTCCTCTGCTGGGTTGATGTGGAATCCACGTGTCGCCAGGCTTGATTTCCTACCTTTTCCACAATTTTTGTGACTCTGTGCGCCACGAACGTTGACCACGAACACGGTGGTTTTCGGATCCATGCTAGGACGATGGTTGAGCTGTCCAAAGGTGAATTTTGAATGTGCCTAAATTCAGATTTTCGATGACGGATTCCAAAGTCTCGGCCAACAGAACCGCTCCACACAGCTCCAATCGGGGTAAGGAGATGGTCTTCACTGGGGCTACTCTTGTTTTCGCCATTAGCAGGTTAACGTAAACCTGATCTTTCATTTTGACTCTTAAAAAAACTGTGGCTGCGTATGCTTTTTCGGAGGCATCGCAGAATCCGTGTATTTCCACGTCGTTGGATGGCGTGAAATACACCCATCGTGGAATCCGAATGTTATTAATTTCATTGTAGTCGTGCATAAAGCTTTGCCACCTATCTAAAGTTTGATCAGATACTCTCTCGTCCCAGTCACTCCCCTCTAGCCAAATGTTTTGCATAATCATTTTGGCTACTATGATGACTGGGCCCAGCCATCCTAATGGATAGAAGAGTTTAGCGATGGCTGAGAGTATCGCCCGTTTAGTAATGCTATCCTCATTTGCGATGGGCTTAGCTGTAAAATAAAACTGGTCAGAATGTGCGTTCCAACGGATTCCGAGTGTTTTGACCGTACTGGAGTCTTCGAACTCCAGAAAGTCCTCGTTCAGTCGATGATGTTTGGGTATTCCCTGTGGTATTTTGTTGCAATTCGACGTCCATTTTCGAAGGGATAAGCCCGCGGACTGTAATGCACTCGTAATTTCATCACAAGCGTTGATAGCGTAGTCGATAGTATGCCCTCCTGAGAGAACATCATCGACGTACATACTTGTTCGCAGGATATTTGCTGCGATGGGTAATGAAGTCTCCACGTCATCCGCTAACTGATGCAGTGTTCGGATGGCTAAGTATGGAGCACAATTAACTCCAAAGGTTACCGTCTGTAACTCGTAGACGGTGATAGGGTTCTCAGGTCTGGTCCGGAAAACTATTCTTTGAAATTTGGTCTGATTGGGTTTGACCCATATCTGACGATACATCTTTTCGATGTCGCTATTAAACACGTATCTATAGAATCTCCATCTGAGAAGCAGTATTGTTAAATCGGCCTGAGGTACTGGGCCTGTATGAAGAATGTCGTTAAGACTTGTGCCATTAGTCGTAGGGCACGACGCGTTAAAAACCACCCGGACTTTGGTAGTTGTACTCTCTTCTTTGATAACCGCATGATGCGGCAGGAAGTAGCAGTCCGTTGACTGGGGTGGTATCATTGTGGGAACCTTAGACATGTGTCCTAACGTCTCATACTCCGACAATACTCTATTGTACTCTCTCTGTAGGTCCGGTGTCTTAGCCAGGCGGGTCTCATTCCTGTAAAATTGAGAACAAACGCCTTTTAATGAGGGTCCTAAGCATATATCGTTGGGAAACTCTTGTTTAAAGGGAAGGGAGACAATGTATTTGCCATCAGAGCCACGTTCCGTTGTTGCTTTGAAAAGTGCCTCGCAATAGGCATTATCGTCGTTTGGTGCCTTTTTCTTAGGCACATCTTCCAACTCCCAGAAAGCGGTTAACTGTTTATCTAGGCTTATCTCGTTAAAAAATGATACCCTATTATTAGTGGGCTGTGCTGTTTCTGCACGACCGGTCAATATCCACCCGAAGACGGTTTCCTGGGTAAGAAGCGTGCTCTTCACGTTCTTCCTTATACCGTTCAATATTATCTTTGCATATATGTCGCCTCCTAGGATGAGGTCGACTGGTTCGTTAACGAAGAACCTCTTATCCGCTAGAATCAAGTCAGGGAACGCTTGCTGGGTCAATGCACTGACCTGACAAGTCGGAAGGTCCCCTGTAAGTTGTGGTAGGACTAGGACCCTTGTATCAATGCTAACTAATGGGTCGATGAGGGAGCCTATTGTAATAGAGCACGACTCTGTTATCTGCGCGGACAGCGTATTGTTTATGCCTGACACTTGGATGTTCAGGCGTTTAGATGGCAGGTTTATTCTCCTTTTCAGTCTTTCAGTTATGAAAGAGCACTCAGAGCCGGAGTCAATAAGTGCTCTGGCCGAGAAGTCCACTCCATTATAGTGAATCTTAATGCGTGCGGTTCCCAACAATACCCCTTTAGTTGTATTAGCATGTAATGTAGAAACATTATTAACATTTTCGTTTCTATTTGCAGACTCAAGCCTTGCCCTAGCCTGTTGCGAAGTTGAGGGCCTATCATCGTTGGAGTTGCCTCCAACCAGAAAATGTCCTGGGGTAAGTGGCTCCAAGTTCAACGGTTCGTTGCACTATGGCGTTAGTGGTCGCGAGTTGAGACATGACTCGATGCGACATAGTAGGGTGCTAAATTCCTCGAGGGTAAATTTATGATCGGAGGCGATCTTTTTAAAGTGGTTTTTGAAACTTTTTACCCCCGCTTCCCAGAGTCCACCCATATGAGGGGCCCCAGCTGGTATAAAGTGCCAGGTCAGGGTTTGGTGGCAATAGTTGGAAAGGGTCTGGTTGCGGGCGTCCGCTATAAAAACCTTGAACTCGGATCGGAGAGCTCGAGAGGCACCGACGAAGTTCGTTACATTATCGGAATGGATGTTTTTTGGACATCCTCGTCTGGCAACAAACCTGTCGAAGGCTGCCAGGAACGAGGCGGTACTGACACTGGTGGCCTCTAGATGAATTGCCTTGGTCGTAAAGCATACGAACAGGCAAACGTAGCCCTTTGACATGCGACATCCTCTGCTGCTGTAGGACTTGATGTCAAAGGGTCCGGCGAAATCTACCCCGGTGTTAGTAAATGCCCGGGAAGAGGTAGTGCGTGCGGAAGGAAGGTCCCCCATTAATTGGGTCTGTACTCGGTGTCGAAAGATGGTACAGACCTTACAGTTGTGGATAATAGATCTAATCATGTTTTTCACCCTTGGAACCCAGTATTGCGTGCGGATAAGCCGCAGCATTACTTGGTTTTCTCCGTGTAGGGAGATCTTGTGGACAAACTGGACCAGAAGACGGGTGAAATGACACGCGTAAGGGAGGATAATTGGGTGACGTTCGTTATAAGGCAGATCAAGGGATGCAGACAGACGGCCGCCCACCCGCAAGATGTTACAGCTATCGATGAAGGGGTTGAGAGGCAGGACTTCGCTTTTTGTCCCAATAGGTTTCCCGGATTTTAAATTCCCTAATTCTTCAGAATAATGTTTCTGTTGGTAGATGGATATAAGACGTTTAGTCGTAGCCTTAATTTCGTCGGGCGAAATGAGGTGTGACTCCGCTTTAAAAGTGGATTTTGTTTTGGGACTCGTTCTTTGAGAGAACCTCATAATATATGATATGACCCTCAAAGCTCTTGAAAAATCGGAAAATCTATCGAGAATGTCCTCTTTATTGTTTGTTTGCGTAGTTGCGTGAATTTGTACTCTCTTTGCCTCGATGTTTGTACCATACTCTTTTTCTTGGGCTGGCCATTTATTCTTGTCTTCTTGTAACCAAGAAGGTCCCTGCCACCACAGAACGTTGTCGACTAGATCCCGCGCTGATAGTCCTCTGCTGGCCATATCTGCTGGGTTGATGTGGAATCCACGTGTTGCCAGACTTGATTTCCTACCTTTTCCACAATTTTTGTGACTCTGTGCGCCACGAACGTTGACCACGAACACGGTGGTTTTCGGATCCATGCTAGGACGATGGTTGAGCTGTCCAAAGGTGAATTTTGAATGTGCCTAAATTCAGATTTTCGATGACGGATTCCAAAGTCTCGGCCAACAGAACCGCTCCACACAGCTCCAATCGGGGTAAGGAGATGGTCTTCACTGGGGCTACTCTTGTTTTCGCCATTAGCAGGTTAACGTAAACCTGATCTTTCATTTTGACTCTTAAAAAAACTGTGGCTGCGTATGCTTTTTCGGAGGCATCGCAGAATCCGTGTATTTCCACGTCGTTGGATGGCGTGAAATACACCCATCGTGGAATCCGAATGTTATTAATTTCATTGTAGTCGTGCATAAAGCTTTGCCACCTATCTAAAGTTTGATCAGATACTCTCTCGTCCCAGTCACTCCCCTCTAGCCAAATGTTTTGCATAATCATTTTGGCTACTATGATGACTGGGCCCAGCCATCCTAATGGATAGAAGAGTTTAGCGATGGCTGAGAGTATCGCCGGTTTAGTAATGCTATCCTCATTTGCGATGGGCTTAGCTGTAAAATAAAACTGGTCAGAATGTGCGTTCCAACGGATTCCGAGTGTTTTGACCGTACTGGAGTCTTCGAACTCCAGAAAGTCCTCGTTCAGTCGATGATGTTTGGGTATTCCCTGTGGTATTTTGTTGCAATTCGACGTCCATTTTCGAAGGGATAAGCCCGCGGACTGTAATGCACTCGTAATTTCATCACAAGCGTTGATAGCGTAGTCGATAGTATGCCCTCCTGAGAGAACATCATCGACGTACATACTTGTTCGCAGGATATTTGCTGCGATGGGTAATGAAGTCTCCACGTCATCCGCTAACTGATGCAGTGTTCGGATGGCTAAGTATGGAGCACAATTAACTCCAAAGGTTACCGTCTGTAACTCGTAGACGGTGATAGGGTTCTCAGGTCTGGTCCGGAAAACTATTCTTTGAAATTTGGTCTGATTGGGTTTGACCCATATCTGACGATACATCTTTTCGATGTCGCTATTAAACACGTATCTATAGAATCTCCATCTGAGAAGCAGTATTGTTAAATCGGCCTGAGGTACTGGGCCTGTATGAAGAATGTCGTTAAGACTTGTGCCATTAGTCGTAGGGCACGACGCGTTAAAAACCACCCGGACTTTGGTAGTTGTACTCTCTTCTTTGATAACCGCATGATGCGGCAGGAAGTAGCAGTCCGTTGACTGGGGTGGTATCATTGTGGGAACCTTAGACATGTGTCCTAACGTCTCATACTCCGACAATACTCTATTGTACTCTCTCTGTAGGTCCGGTGTCTTAGCCAGGCGGGTCTCATTCCTGTAAAATTGAGAACAAACGCCTTTTAATGAGGGTCCTAAGCATATATCGTTGGGAAACTCTTGTTTAAAGGGAAGGGAGACAATGTATTTGCCATCAGAGCCACGTTCCGTTGTTGCTTTGAAAAGTGCCTCGCAATAGGCATTATCGTCGTTTGGTGCCTTTTTCTTAGGCACATCTTCCAACTCCCAGAAAGCGGTTAACTGTTTATCTAGGCTTATCTCGTTAAAAAATGATACCCTATTATTAGTGGGCTGTGCTGTTTCTGCACGACCGGTCAATATCCACCCGAAGACGGTTTCCTGGGTAAGAAGCGTGCTCTTCACGTTCTTCCTTATACCGTTCAATATTATCTTTGCATATATGTCGCCTCCTAGGATGAGGTCGACTGGTTCGTTAACGAAGAACCTCTTATCCGCTAGAATCAAGTCAGGGAACGCTTGCTGGGTCAATGCACTGACCTGACAAGTCGGAAGGTCCCCTGTAAGTTGTGGTAGGACTAGGACCCTTGTATCAATGCTAACTAATGGGTCGATGAGGGAGCCTATTGTAATAGAGCACGACTCTGTTATCTGCGCGGACAGCGTATTGTTTATGCCTGACACTTGGATGTTCAGGCGTTTAGATGGCAGGTTTATTCTCCTTTTCAGTCTTTCAGTTATGAAAGAGCACTCAGAGCCGGAGTCAATAAGTGCTCTGGCCGAGAAGTCCACTCCATTATAGTGAATCTTAATGCGTGCGGTTCCCAACAATACCCCTTTAGTTGTATTAGCATGTAATGTAGAAACATTATTAACATTTTCGTTTCTATTTGCAGACTTAAGCCTTGCCCTAGCCTGTTGCGAAGTTGAGGGCCTATCATCGTTGGAGTTGCCTCCAACCAGAAAATGTCCTGGGGTAAGTGGCTCCAAGTTCAACGGTTCGTTGCACTATGGCGTTAGTGGTCGCGAGTTGAGACATGACTCGATGCGACATAGTAGGGTGCTAAATTCCTCGAGGGTAAATTTATGATCGGAGGCGATCTTTTTAAAGTGGTTTTTGAAACTTTTTACCCCCGCTTCCCAGAGTCCACCCATATGAGGGGCCCCAGCTGGTATAAAGTGCCAGGTCAGGGTTTGGTGGCAATAGTTGGAAAGGGTCTGGTTGCGGGCGTCCGCTATAAAAACCTTGAACTCGGATCGGAGAGCTCGAGAGGCACCGACGAAGTTCGTTACATTATCGGAATGGATGTTTTTTGGACATCCTCGTCTGGCAACAAACCTGTCGAAGGCTGCCAGGAACGAGGCGGTACTGAGGTCACTGGTGGCCTCTAGATGAATTGCCTTGGTCGTAAAGCATACGAACAGGCAAACGTAGCCCTTTGACATGCGACATCCTCTGCTGCTGTAGGACTTGATGTCAAAGGGTCCGGCGAAATCTACCCCGGTGTTAGTAAATGCCCGGGAAGAGGTAGTGCGTGCGGAAGGAAGGTCCCCCATTAATTGGGTCTGTACTCGGTGTCGAAAGATGGTACAGACCTTACAGTTGTGGATAATAGATCTAATCATGTTTTTCACCTTTGGAACCCAGTATTGCGTGCGGATAAGCCGCAGCATTACTTGGTTTTCTCCGTGTAGGGAGATCTTGTGGACAAACTGGACCAGAAGACGGGTGAAATGACACGCGTAAGGGAGGATAATTGAGTGACGTTCGTTATAAGGCAGATCAAGGGATGCAGACAGACGGCCGCCCACCCGCAAGATGTTACAGCTATCGATGAAGGGGTTGAGAGGCAGGACTTCGCTTTTTGTCCCAATAGGTTTCCCGGATTTTAAATTCCCTAATTCTTCAGAATAATGTTTCTGTTGGTAGATGGATATAAGACGTTTAGTCGTAGCCTTAATTTCGTCGGGCGAAATGAGGTGTGACTCCGCTTTAAAAGTGGATTTTGTTTTGGGACTCGTTCTTTGAGAGAACCTCATAATATATGATATGACCCTCAAAGCTCTTGAAAAATCGGAAAATCTATCGAGAATGTCCTCTTTATTGTTTGTTTGCGTAGTTGCTTGAATTTGTACTCTCTTTGCCTCGATGTTTGTACCATACTCTTTTTCTTGGGCTGGCCATTTATTCTTGTCTTCTTGTAACCAAGAAGGTCCCTGCCACCACAGAACGTTGTCGACTAGATCCCGCGCTGATAGTCCTCTGCTGGGTTGATGTGGAATCCACGTGTCGCCAGGCTTGATTTCCTACCTTTTCCACAATTTTTGTGACTCTGTGCGCCACGAACGTTGACCACGAACACGGTGGTTTTCGGATCCATGCTAGGACGATGGTTGAGCTGTCCAAAGGTGAATTTTGAATGTGCCTAAATTCAGATTTTCGATGACGGATTCCAAAGTCTCGGCCAACAGAACCGCTCCACACAGCTCCAATCGGGGTAAGGAGATGGTCTTCACTGGGGCTACTCTTGTTTTCGCCATTAGCAGGTTAACGTAAACCTGATCTTTCATTTTGACTCTTAAAAAACTGTGGCTGCGTATGCTTTTTCGGAGGCATCGCAGAATCCGTGTATTTCCACGTCGTTGGATGGCGTGAAATACACCCATCGTGGAATCCGAATGTTATTAATTTCATTGTAGTCGTGCATAAAGCTTTGCCACCTATCTAAAGTTTGATCAGATACTCTCTCGTCCCAGTCACTCCCCTCTAGCCAAATGTTTTGCATAATCATTTTGGCTACTATGATGACTGGGCCCAGCCATCCTAATGGATAGAAGAGTTTAGCGATGGCTGAGAGTATCGCCCGTTTAGTAATGCTATCCTCATTTGCGATGGGCTTAGCTGTAAAATAAAACTGGTCAGAATGTGCGTTCCAACGGATTCCGAGTGTTTTGACCGTACTGGAGTCTTCGAACTCCAGAAAGTCCTCGTTCAGTCGATGATGTTTGGGTATTCCCTGTGGTATTTTGTTGCAATTCGCCGTCCATTTTCGAAGGGATAAGCCCGCGGACTGTAATGCACTCGTAATTTCATCACAAGCGTTGATAGCGTAGTCGATAGTATGCCCTCCTGAGAGAACATCATCGACGTACATACTTGTTCGCAGGATATTTGCTGCGATGGGTAATGAAGTCTCCACGTCATCCGCTAACTGATGCAGTGTTCGGATGGCTAAGTATGGAGCACAATTAACTCCAAAGGTTACCGTCTGTAACTCGTAGACGGTGATAGGGTTCTTAGGTCTGGTCCGGAAAACTATTCTTTGAAATTTGGTCTGATTGGGTTTGACCCATATCTGACGATACATCTTTTCGATGTCGCTATTAAACACGTATCTATAGAATCTCCATCTGAGAAGCAGTATTGTTAAATCGGCCTGAGGTACTGGGCCTGTATGAAGAATGTCGTTAAGACTTGTGCCATTAGTCGTAGGGCACGACGCGTTAAAAACCACCCGGACTTTGGTAGTTGTACTCTCTTCTTTGACAACCGCATGATGCGGCAGGAAGTAGCAGTCCGTTGACTGGGGTGGTATCATTGTGGGAACCTTAGACATGTGTCCTAACGTCTCATACTCCGACAATACTCTATTGTACTCTCTCTGTAGGTCCGGTGTCCTAGCCAGGCGGGTCTCATTCCTGTAAAATTGAGAACAAACGCCTTTTAATGAGGGTCCTAAGCATATATCGTTGGGAAACTCTTGTTTAAAGGGAAGGGAGACAATGTATTTGCCATCAGAGCCACGTTCCGTTGTTGCTTTGAAAAGTGCCTCGCAATAGGCATTATCGTCGTTTGGTGCCTTTTTCTTAGGCACATCTTCCAACTCCCAGAAAGCGGTTAACTGTTTATCTAGGCTTATCTCGTTAAAAAATGATACCCTATTATTAGTGGGCTGTGCTGTTTCTGCACGACCGGTCAATATCCACCCGAAGACGGTTTCCTGGGTAAGAAGCGTGCTCTTCACGTTCTTCCTTATACCGTTCAATATTATCTTTGCATATATGTCGCCTCCTAGGATGAGGTTGACTGGTTCGTTAACGAAGTACCTCTTATCCGCTAGAATCAAGTCAGGCAAAGCTTGCTGGGTCAATGCACTGACCTGACAAGTCGGAAGGTCCCCTGTAAGTTGTGGTAGGACTAGGACCCTTGTATCAATGCTAACTAATGGGTCGATGAGGGAGCCTATTGTAATAGAGCACGACTCTGTTATCTGCGCGGACAGCGTATTGTTTATGCCTGACACTTGGATGTTCAGGCGTTTAGATGGCAGGTTTATTCTCCTTTTCAGTCTTTCAGTTATGAAAGAGCACTCAGAGCCGGAGTCAATAAGTGCTCTGGCCGAGAAGTCCACTCCATTATAGTGAATCTTAATGCGTGCGGTTCCCAACAATACCCCTTTAGTTGTATTAGCATGTAATGTAGAAACATTATTAACATTTTCGTTTCTATTTGCAGACTCAAGCCTTGCCCTAGCCTGTTGCGAAGTTGAGGGCCTATCATCGTTGGAGTTGCGGTTCCAACTTCGATTATTTGTGTTGGTGTTTTGGTTCCGACTTTGATTGTTGGAGTTGGTGTTCCGGTTCCAACTTTGGTGGTTTCCTTGGGGTTGTGCTGTTGGCAGGTGGAGTAAGGTGTTGTGCCTCAAGTGACACAAGGTGCAATTAAGCGGATGAGGGCATCGTGTCACGGTGTGTTTGTCTGACAAACAGTTAAGGCAAGACCTTTTTTCCTTAATAAAGGTTATTCTGTCTTGTGGGGACAGCCTTCGGAAATTTTGACAATCCCGCAATCTGTGCTCCTTGGTGTTGCACATTTGACACCAGCCAGGAGGGACGCTGATTTGGTAAACTCCGAGTTTCCTCGGCGTTTCCCGTGAACTATTTGACCGTTGATTCATGGGTGTTTTTGGGCCTGTGCTACCCTTCAGGTCGAAAACTGTTTCCAACGTTTTGAAACGGTTGGACAGGAATTTGTCCATATCTTCCCATTTTGGTATCTCTGTTTTGTTCTCAATGGTCTGTTCCCATAGAGCCGGAGTACATTCCGGAAGCTTGGTGGAGCATAAATATGTTATTATTGCATCCCAATTAGATATGTCAATTTGATGACATTGAAGCGACGAGATGCAATTATTGATGTCGCGTTGTAATTGCTTAATCTTTGTACCGCATTCCTTCTCAACTGCGGTCAGACTAAACAAAGATTTCAATTGTGAATTGACCAGGATACGCTTGTTCTCGTACCGGTTACTTAAATTTTTCCAGGCTGTAGTAAAGCCTTCGTTGGTCAGTGGACACCTCCTGACTATTTCCTTCGCCTCCCCTTGAGTTTTTTGGTTGAGGTGATACAATTTCTCAACCGGGGTAAGGCGTTTGTTTAGTATGTATATGGCCGTGAACATCCGCTTCGAAGGACCAAATGTTACGGCGAGCCCGGGTAGTAGCGGGGTTGCTAGCACGTAATAAAATGAAAAGAGAAAGAAGAAGAAATGGCAGCGAGTGAATAAATAATAAAACACTGTATTTCAACTATAGATACAATATAACAAGTGACTTTCTTTATTGAGTAGAATGTACAACCTTAATTATTGGAGAATTAAGGCGCACAAGTAATATTTTCTACGTTTGGGAATTGGGCTTACCTGGAGTGGCTTCTGGTGAAGTGCTTCGTGATCGACAACAAAGTGAAAGAGCCTTCAGATAAAACGTAGCTCTGTACCGCCGCCGAATGCCTACTTTCGTAGGATTCGAAGGGGTAAGAGCTGTTATCGGGCGAAAAGATAAAAAAAGTCGCGCGAGCAGATACTCGTATCTATTACGAGGGGCGACCGATATATTTAGACCGATATATTTAGACCGATGGTCTAAACAGCATTGCTGAATTGAAAACCAAGGACATATATGTCAATTACATAACGAAATATGTAATAACCAAGCATTAAAAAGAATAATAAAAAATCAAAACACAACATATGCCCACAGACCCCACAGCACACTTAAACAAATATTTACCAAAACAAAAGACAAGATTTAAAAAGAAGAACAAAACAACGTAGTCTATGAAATAGCATGCAAAGGCAATGATAGTGGTGGCTGCAATAAGTCCTACATCGGTACGACGAAAAGAGGCTTAAATATACGAATACATGAACATAAAGCGGATGCGAAAAACAAAAAGACAACAACAGCGCTCGCACAGCACCTGTTAGAAAATAATCACACAGCTGATTTTGACAATGTACGAATATTGGACATCGAAGGTAAAACAAAAAGAAGAATGACACTGGAAAGTCTGCGAATACAACAACAGCAAAGCCGGGTAATGTATTTTAAGGAAGACGTAGACAACACAAATAGCGCTTACACAAAAATCGTGAAAAGCAAACAAAACAAAAGAAGAACAAGGAACGGGATGCAGACAAACATGTAAAAAATATGTAATTGTTAAATTTAATAATATTAAATGTGAGTTATTAATTTTAAATGAAATTTTAAATGTTACTCATGTAATTTTATTCATGTTTATTGTGTTAAATATATACAGATTTCCTGATGAAGACGCGAAAGCGTTGAAACTCGTAGAAAAGAAGAAAAACTTTGCTGTTTTCTTTAATTTATCGGCCGAAGCAGCTCCAACCCAGCAAACATAATTTTTAGAACTTGGCCCAATTACTAAAATAGTAAAATATTCTCTTTATTCAAAATATTCAGCTTATTTATACCCTAAAAGTCTTATGTACTACTTATTTACTAGCACACATATTTACTTCTAAGGATAAACCTAACACATATGTACATTCATTCATATGTATGTCCATATCGAAAGCTTTTGTGGGCGTTTCTGTTATTATCTTTGGTTCTTTTAAATTTTTATTTATTTTGCTTTTACTGCATTCAATGCATTTTTTAATATGAATTTTTATATAATTTTTCATATTTTTCCAATAATATTTTCGTTTTATTTTATTTGTTGTTTGATTGTTCCTGGGTAGCCACCATTAAGGATCATCGTGATATTTTTGTAATATATTTTTAATTATTTCTTTATCTGTCACATGCATAACCTCCGGAGTTAATGCAATGATTAAATTTTTGATAACTTTGGTACCAATTTCCTTAAATGTGCTTACTCGAGTATACTTAAACCATTTGTCTCCTAAGGACAACTGTATTTTATTTATTTTCAAATTGTCGGCTTCTTTCATAAGCCTGGCAAAGGATTGACCTGAATCAATCTTCGCCTCAACAATTACATTATTAATATTTATTTCGCTACAAATTTTATTTCCCTTTTTGAAATATAATTTCAGAGGATCGAAAACGAGCTGGGATAGCGTTCTAACTACACATTTATTTAGCGCCTCATATATTTTTGAGTTCTCATTGTGACATTTTTCTTTATCTCTACATATTATAAAACAAAGTCACTTTTTCTGTCTGTTTTTTCCCTTGAATGCTTAAGGGGCCTATTACGGTTCGCGAGTCGCTTGAGTCATTCGAGTCGCCTTATTTGGCGAGTCGCCTAGCTCGAAAGATTATGGATAGCGAACAACCTAGTTCGCCTGAAACATTTTGTTGCCAGTTCTAAAAACTGAAAGCGGTAAACGTCAAATGTAAAAAAAAAACTTCAAATTGAACAAAACTGAAGTTTCAATTATTTATTATTATTGTACGTTTTTATTGAATATTAGGTTTGTTTATTGGGCTGCTCTAGCTTACGCCAGATTGAGATATTTCACAAAATTGTGTTTAACGAACACTTTTCTTGCTCTAGGTTGCTCTATCTTTTGTTTCATGAGTACGCTCAAAACAAAACTAGAGTAATCCAGATCAAAATGTATTCAACAAAGTGTGATTGACAGTTAAATATTTTCTCTTGTAAGGGGCTATAATGTCAAACGAATGTAAACAAATAAATTAATCCTTTATGGTGCACCACATGTAAATTGGGTATCATTTTCTCTTCATTAATATTAGCAATGATTTTAAAATACTTCTAAATTTGCTACCGATATTCTTTCGTATTGTTTATTTGAATTAAAGGTAAAATATAAATATTGAAAATTTAAAACAAAAGTTAATTTACAAATTTTCCTAAAAGTTTATAAACGGAAAAAATTGTTTTCAAGTGGGTTAAAATATTTTTTCTGTTTGACATTATACCCTGGTTCCGATTGAGAACAACGTCAATTCAAGCACACTTTGTTGAATTCATTTTGATCCAGATCAAAATGTATTCAACAAAGTGTGCCTGACAGTTAAATATTTTCTCTTGTAAGGGGCTATAATGTCAAACGAATATAAACAAATGAATTAATCCTTTATGGTGCACCACATGTAAATTGGGTATCATTTTCTCTTCTTTAATATTAGCAATAATTTACTCTTATACCATCCCCGATTTTTGTAAAAAATGTTTGGTTACAGTTTTCTTACCTTAGCTTACAAAACAATAGAATTCCAACCGTTCTTCACTGGCACCGAAGTTTTTTTCACTACCAATAAAATACTTCTAAATTTGCTACCGAATATTCTTTCGTATTGCTTATTTGAATTAAAGGTAAAATATAAATATTGAAAATTTAAAACAAAAGTTAATTTACAAATTTTTTCCTAAAAGTTTATAAACGGAAAAAAAATTTTCCAACTGGGTTAAAATATTTTTCTGTTTGACATTATACCCTGGTTCCGATTGAGAGCAACGTCAAATTCAAGCACACTTTGTTGAATACGTTTTGATCCAGATCACAAATTTCTGCTCTAGCTTTTTTTATGGAGTAAGTTAGAGCAGAGAAGCAATTGTCAGTCAGGAAAAAATTAATTTTTGAAAACTTCAAAAAAATTAGCTTGCAAGAAAATCAATGTTTTTGTAAACGTGAATTTGCATTAATTTTGAAGATTTAAACAAAAAAACCAAATAAAAAGAAACTATCGAGATTCAAGTGTTTCATGGCATTTCTGCTCTGAGTTGCTCTATTTCTATTTTGACAGCTGCGCTGCTCTGCTCTGCTCTAACCTACTCTGAACTTTTTTTTGGTCAGTAAACAAACCTATAGTAGTTAGGTAGGTAGGTTCAAGTGGCTGCCGCAGAGGCACACTTAGGCCAGTTTTGAAGGCCCGTTGTGATACCACCAACACAAGGAAAGTCAGCCCCGGGACCCAGCCATATGGAAAATCCCTGAGTTGTTGGGATTTTCCACATAGCAGAATCCCGGGACTGACACTCCTAAACCGACACCGTTACTCCTCCTCGAACCACTTAGATGACTTTATGAAGCCCATCAAGTCCTTTATGTCCAGTTCCGCGATCTGGCTTAGACTATCTAGGAACGGAACTCCCAAAAAGCGCGTTCTCACGCCGCTTAAAGCCGGACAGTTGCAGATGAGGTGCTCCACCGTTTCCTCCTCCTCATCATCTTTGCAACTCCTGCAGCATCGTCGGTAGGGCACACTTAGCCTTTCTGCATGCCTACCAATGAGGCAGTGACCGGTTAATACCCCTATCAATATGCAGATTTCCCTCCTAGTTAGGGCATAAATGCGTCTAGACCTTTTAAGATCCCATTTTGGCCAGGTTTGTTTCGATATCCGACACCCTGGGGATTGCAGCCATCTTTCGTTGGCTTGACGGAGTGTGTGCTCCTTCAGCATTAGTTTGCATGTGGCAAACGGCATACCTAAGCGCTCTTTATCCCGAAGAACCTGCTTGGTCGTGCCCTGCCTGGCAAGCTCGTCTGCCTTACAGTTTCCCTCAATGTCCCTATGTCCCGGGACCCATATGAGGTTTACGCGGTTCTGTTGGGCCATCTCCTGAAGAGATCGACGACAGCTGAGCGTCAGTTCAGAGTTGAACGTGTATGAGCCAAGGGATTTGATTGCCGCCTGGCTATCGCTGAAAATAGTGATATCTCCTCCGATAACACGTTTGCTTACCCAGGCCGCGGCGTCCCGGATTGCCGAGACTTCCGCCTGGAAGACGCTACAATGATCAGGTAGTCTGAAGGAGAGTTCAAGGTCCAAATCCCTTGAATAAACCCCTCCTCCAACTCTGCCGTCCAACTTCGAGCCGTCGGTGTATATGGAAGTGCCACCATTTGTTTCGGGACACCAATCCGTCCTCTCCCAGTCTTCTCTGCTGGGAATGTTTATTTTGAAGCAGCTATCCCCGACTGTAGTGGTCGCACAACGATCTGTGCTTAAAGGGAGAAAGCTGTAAGATTCCAGAATACTGGAGTGTCCAATAGTACCCGCACCCCAACTGGAGGTTTCTCTTAGGCGCAGAGCTGATGCCGCCGCTGACCGAAACCCTTCCAGATCAAGTGGCAAAATGCCCAGAATGGCCTGGAGGGCTTCGTTGGGCGTTGTCCTTAGCGCACCGCTTATACAGATCATATTGGATCTATGGACTTTCCGCAACAGATTCAGGTATGTTGCCTTGCTCAGCGCAGGCCACCATACGACGACTCCATAAAGCATGATTGGGCGAATGATGGCCGTGTAGATCCAACTGCATACTCTGGGGCTGAGCCCCCATTTTTTGCCAATGGCTCTTTTGCATGTGTAAAGAGCGATGCAAGCTTTCTTCTGGCGCTGAAGAACATTCTCCTTCCAATTCAGTTTCCTGTCCAGAACTATGCCTAGAAACTTGGCCTTATCCGACAAGCCCAGGCGCGTGCCATCTAGTTCTGGTAGGCTTAGTGGCGGTATTTTGTACCGGTTGGTGAAGAGGACAAGTTCCACTTTCCCCGGGTTGATACTAAGTCCGCAGCGAGAGGACCACCTCGAAACCTCTCGCAGTGCTACTTGCATCAGGTCACACAGAGTTTGTGGGAACTTGCCTCTGAATGCAATAGCTAAATCGTCTGCGTATGCCACTATCTTCCCGCCCCCCCAGCTTGTGTCACGTAGCAACGAGTTGACTGTGAGGTTCCATAAAAGCGGGGAAAGAACACCACCCTGGGGCGTTCCCCTTGTGACATAGCGTGATAACTCGACCGTACCAAGTGAAGAAGCTATTTTCCTTCCTCTTAGAAGTTGGTCAATTAAACCAGTTAGAGGTCTATCTACGCCCAGATTAGTTAGAGCGGAGTTGATCGCCTCCGGGCTTATATTGTTGAAAGCCCCCTCAATGTCTAAGAAGGCCACGAGACAGTAGTCCTTTTCACACAGCGATTTCTCAATGACAGATACTAGGCTGTGCAGAGCAGTTTCTGTTGATTTACTCTTGGTGTATGCATGCTGATAGCTAGAAATAAGGTTGCTATCAATAGTCGTTGAAAGGTAGTCGCTTAGTATCCTCTCAAAGGTTTTGAGTACAAAGGACGAGAGACTGATCGGTCTGTAATCTTTTGGCTCGTAGTGGGATGCCTTCCCAGCCTTAGGGATAAACACTACCGTGGCGCTTCTCCAGGAGCCCGGAATGTGGTTGAGAGCCAGGCAGGCTGTGAAGAGAAATACCAGCCATTTAGCTGATGTCTCCAACGTGTTTATAAGTTGCGCGGGGATAATCCCGTCCGGCCCGGCACCCTTATACGGTTCAAAGCTCTTAACTGCCCACCTTACTCTTTCCTCAGTGATGGGTATATTTACTGCCAGGTTTGTTGCAGGTGCTAGTGGTGCATCATGCAGATTCCCCGGAAAATGTGTATTCAAGAGCAGCTCAAGGGTTTCCTCTTCCGTGCTGGTCCAGGATCCGTCAGGCTTTCGCAAATAGCTGATGGTTGTTTGACTTTTCGAGAGGACTCGTCTAAGTCTCGCTGTGTCGTCGACCTTTTCGACGCCAGTGCAGAAATTTCTCCACGAGGTTCTCTTCGCCTGTCTCAGAGCTTTTTTGTAGGCCCTTAGTTTAGCTTTATATTCATGCCAATGAGGCTCAGAGCCGAAGCTCTTGGCCTTGTTAAATTGTTTCCGGCATGATATTCGGAGCGAGTCCAAATCGTAGGACCACCAATGTGGCCTGTGTTTACCGCGTGGTTTTGGCACTGGACAAGCCTGTCCTAGAGCATTTGAGAGCGCCGATGTAAATGTAGTAACAAGATCCTCCAGCTCCTCTACTGATGAGGGGGCTTGTGAGGGCAGTACTGGTAGGTCTCTGTCTAATATTTCATTGTGTAACTGCCAATCAGTGTTACGTGGATTGCGCTTCATGATTGGTTGTTCTACAATAACGTCTAAAACCATTTCTATGTAACGGTGGTCGGAGAAAGAATGTTCTTCCAGAACCCGCCATTTTCTGACCCACTCATAAGCGCCTTCACTACAGATAGTGAGGTCTATGACCTCCCTGCGGGTCTTAGTGATAAAAGTAGGCTCATTACCCACGTTGCAAATCACCAGGTTGGTTGTTAAGAGGTAATCAAACAGAGACTCGCCCCTGGCATTGATGTCGGAGCTCCCCCATTGGACATGGTGAGCATTAGCGTCCGCTCCAATAATAAGATTACCCGTGCAGAAATTTGACACCAGGTCTTTCACCTCCGTTTGTGGTGGGGGTTCTTCGGCGTCGTAGGGCATATAGACCGACGCCACCGTCAGGCGGGTGCTGTCGACCGTTAGACTGATAGCGGTAATATCACCATTGGTGTAGTTAGGTAGGAGAAAGGAGTTCAACTCAGACTTGACCAAAATACACGTTCTGACTTTGCTCTCCTCGCTGGCTCGAATGAGCTTGAAGCCCTTAGCCCCCAATCCGCAGATTCTCGAGCTATTGACCCAGGGTTCTTGGATGAGGACCACATCCACGTCGCCTTTAGAAAGACGACTACTTAAAGCAGCCGAAGCCACTTTAGATTTGTGCAAATTAATCTGAAGCACCACCAACATGAGAGCGCACAGACTTCCCTGCCGTCCCCATATCGTCGAGGTTTGCTCCATCCCGGAGGTTGCCTGTCAACGACGAGTTGTTCCGATTAACTGCCCGATGTGGCGTTGCAGGAGTCCTGCTGCCTGTAGCGTTAGATGTTAGTCGCTCAGCGTTGGCTGCTACCACCGTGACGTCGAGGTCTTCCTCGTCCTGTAGGCTGTCCTCCATCTCCGAGTTGTTCACAGCACTATCGCCAAGAGACGTGGCGGATAACATGCTTTCCGCATCGGAATCCTCCGCTTCCTCTTCT
This sequence comes from Campiglossa producta, assembly GCA_964058755.1. Classification (NCBI taxonomy): domain Eukaryota; kingdom Metazoa; phylum Arthropoda; class Insecta; order Diptera; family Tephritidae; genus Campiglossa; species Campiglossa producta. Next base: position 286,709 of record CAXKVI010000027.1, on the reverse strand, counting down.
GGTAATAAGTTTTCCGGTTCCCCCGGAGCAGCCGAGAAGGCAGCGCGCTGAGCATCACCACGATATACGTGGATAACGATCTGGCCTACGCTGTAGTGTACTAGGCCATTGCACCTTTTGAGGGGCTCGATTGACTCTTTATTCATGGTGAACACCACCTGTCTGTCGGGCCCTACCGCATCCCCGACCAGATTGACACTCCAGTCATGCGTTGGGAGGGACGGATTCATTAGCCGTAGCATCCCGAGTATTCTCTCGGGTTCGTCAGGGATGGCCGGAATCCACGCCCTTGCCCTTGGACGAGCTGGAATGTCCTTCCAGTCGACTGTAGTAGTTAAGAGCCAGACAAGCTGCATATAGAAAAACCAACCATTTCCAACGTGTGCTGAGTTGTGCGAGGACAATCCCGAAGGCTCTTGGCCTTATTAAATTGTTTCCTCCACCAGTGTGGCCTATGTTTACAGCGTGGTTTTAGCACTTGTCATGCCTTATCGAGGGCATTTGAGAGCGCCGTTGTAAAGGTCGTAACTAGGTCTTCCGGCTACGTACAGGTCATACAAGCACCGGTCTTTGGCGATGGCCAAACTGTCGTTGTCTCGGTCAAGGATGCCTATTACAATCCGGTCCATGGTCACTTCAGCAAAGCTTGGTTTGCCCTCTCCGGGTGTGTTTTGATGCCGCTTCGGGTGGGGTTTTAACTCCCAGTCCGATATCTGGCATTTGAAATTGTTTATTAGAGCTTTTGCTAGCTCCACCATATTCGGCGACAAAGGTTTTCCTTCTACCACCCAAATCTGGGAGCCATTCCAAAATGACCACAAACTATCCCCAAACGACCACAAAAAACCACCAAAATATCCCCGAAATTAGTCCAAGATGACCACAAAATAAACCCAAAATGATCCCAATATAGATACAAAAATGACACAAATATATCTCCGAAATTACCCCAAAATGATCCCAATATTACCACAAAATGACCAAAAAATATCTCCAGAATGAACACAAAATGAGTCAAAACTACCACAAAAACCCCTAAAATGACCCTAAAATATTCCCAAAATGACCACAACATATTCCAAAAATGACCACAAAATAACAACTAAAATTTCCTCGAAATATCATCAAATTTAGTCCCAAATGACCACAAAATAACTCCAAAATATTCCCAAAATTACCCCAAAATGACCACAAAATGACACCAAATTATTCAAAAAATGACCACAAAATAACAACAATATATCCCCGAAATTAGTCCAAAAGGACCACAAAATAACCCCAAAATGACCACACAATGAGCCCAAAAAATTCCCAAAATTACCACAAAATAACAACGAAATTACCACAAAATGACCCTCAAATAATCCCAATATGACCATAAAATCAAATTTTTCCTACTAGTCACCTTCAAATTCTGTTAGCCAGATTTTGACACTCCCAGCGAACGAATTTGGATCAAGTCGCAAACAGTAATCACTTCATTTTAGACATTCGCTTAATTTTGAAGTTTGAGGCGAATGTTTCCGGGCGACTCGCAGTCGGTAATACAAATGTAGGCGTGTCGCGCATATTTTTGTTCGACTCGCAAACCGTAATAGGCCCCTAAATCTTTAAAACTAAGCAACGGATTTTTATGCTATTTTTTTTAAAAAATAGATTGGTTGAAGAGGAAGGTTTATGTCATTATAACGTGAAGAAATATATAAAGGGGGCGTGGCAATCGGACAAAATGTGGTAAAAACCATATATTTTTTGTTTACACAGCCATAAATCCTAAACGAATCCACCGATTAAAATGAAACTTACTTGAAGTTAAACTTTGAAATGTTTACTTTCGTTCTGCATCAAAAAAAAAGGTTGTTTCATGTCTTATTTAACCAAAATTGTTTAAACAAAAACAGCACTTTTTCCAAAAAAGCTGTTTGGTTGTTTGTTCGCTGTTAAACGAATGAGCCATTAGAACTTGACAGCGAATAAACACACAAAAAGCGTTATGAATGAGGTGGGGTGAGATCGTATGGTGAAAGAACGCTGTTTGTGTGTTTGTTCGCTGTCAACCGATTATGCGGGAATCTCACCCCACCTCATTCATGTTGAATTAGATCGTATGGTGAAAGAACTCGATACGTATGTATTTAAGTACATATGTACGAATCTCTCGCATAATTAAATTTCGGACGTATGTATGTATGAATGTATTTTCAATTCATGGCCTTATTGCCGTACTGAATTCCATGTAATTTACATTTTTCCGTGCGAAGCAGGAGCGGGTTGATAGTTATTAATATTTTTATCATTGTAATTTTTATTGGTTTCCGATCGAGTCGCAACCTTCATTTTTTGACATGCTTTTACTGACATGTCTTTCAAATCATTTAAATTTATGCGTGACATTGCATCTGCAACATAATTTTCCTTTCCAGCTATGTACTCCACCTCAAAGTCATATTCCTCCAACTCCAATCGAACTCTAGTTAATTTTGATGAAGGGTTTTTCATCGAAAATAGGTATGTTAAGGGGCGATGGTATGTTTTAATTAACAATTTTCTGCCACAAACATATGGTCTAAAGTAAGTTTAAGCCCAATGGATTGCTGCCAACTTTTTTTCAATAGTTGCTTTGTTGCTTTCACCTTTTGTGAATGCTCTTTAGCCCGTTTCTATAACCTTTCGTTATAATAACGATCGAGTTACTATCGCAAGGCTCGTATCGCTTTCGATATGAAAAATGTTTCTGTAACACATATGGAACATAGCATCTATCACACGGAGGGAAATCAATGGATGGAACATCCATAATTATTGATATCACATTAAATAAAAATTGATAATTCTATCCCATCAATGAATATGGATGTTTCATCAATGCTTTTTTAATAAATCACTATTGATATGGTATCCATATAAATTCAAAAAAATTTTGAATTTAAAAAAACGCTCCAACAAGTTGTAATATTGTTAGGAAATCCATAGTAAAAATTGTTATTATGCGTCCCAGAAAATATATATTAATACGCTGTCTCTACCATTATTACTATGCAGTAAATATGGATATGGATATACCGACAATAGAAATTCATATCACGACCCTAGATATTGGCGTGCCGTTAAAATATATTAGTATTCTATCCATAAATATAGAAAATAGTGCATCATATCGAAAAGGTTGACATGTCATTTTGGCTCCCTGAAATAACTCCCACGAAATAAGTTCCACTTTTAAAAACGAAATAAGTCCCACCAAAAATTGCTATTTTGAAAGTGGGAGTTATTTCGTTTTAAAAAGTGGGACTTATTTCGTCAATTGGTGGGACTTATTTCGTTACGCGTTTTTATTTTAAGTGGGACTTATTTCGTTTTGAATGGGAATAAATTCGTTTTGTAAAGTGGGAGTTATTTCATATAAAATATTTTGAGCATCAATGGATGCAAAAGGTACAATATTCCCTTTTACAGAATATTTACAAAAAGATGTTATGATTTCATTATTGCAAAAAGTTATATATTGGACATTTCGTAAAAGGGACAACCATAATTTTTTGTCCTTATCTCTCATAGCTCTCCTTTTTTTGTTATAAACTACTTTATACTTAGGTAGGTAGGTAGAAGTGGCTGCCGCAAAGGCACACCTAGGCCAGTAATAAAAGGCCCGTTGTGATACCACCAAACACTAGGAAAGTCAGTCCGGGGGCCCGGCCATATGGGAAATCCCAGTGCTGTCGGGACTCTCCATATAGCCGAAACCCGGGACTGACACTCCTAACCGACACCGCTACCCCTCCTCGAACCATTTTGATAACTTGATGAAGGCCATCAAGTCCTTTTTGTCTAGCTCCGCGACCTGGCTTAAGCTAACCAGGAAGGGAACTCCCAGAGAGCGCCTTCTCGCTCCGCTTAAGGCCGGGCAGTTGCAGATGAGGTGCTCCACCGTTTCCTCTTCCTCATCATCTTTGCAACTCCTGCAGCATCGTCGGTAGGGAACGCCTAGCCTTGCTGCGTGCCTACCAATAAGGCAGTGCCCGGTTAAAACACCTATTAATATGGAGATTTCCTTCCTTTTTAGGGCGTATATGTGTCTAGATCTTTTAAGATCGCATTTTGGCCAGGTTTGCTTGGATATCCGGCACCCTGGGGCTTGTAGCCATCTTTCGTTGGCTTCGGGGAGTGTATGCTCCTTCAGCATTAGCTTGCACGTGGCAAACGGCATACCTATGCGCTCTTTATCTTGAAGAATCTGCTTGGTCGTGCCCTGCCTGGCAAGTTCGTCTGCCCTACAGTTTCCCTCAATGTCCCTGTGTCCCGGGACCCATGAGAGGTTCACGCGGTTCTGTTGGGCCATCTCTTGAAGAGATCGACGACAGTTGAGCGTCAGTTCAGAGTTGAACGAGTAAGAGCCAAGGGATTTGATGGCCGATGGTGCGTTCACCTATCCAAGTCACGGCGTCCATGATTGCTGAAACTTCAGCCTGGAAGACGCTACAGTGATCAGGTAGTCTAAAGGAGAGTTCTAGGTCCAAATCCCTTGAGTAAACCCCTCCTCCGACTCTGCCGTCTAACTTCGAGCCGTCGGTGTATATAAAAGTGCCGCCATTAGTAGCGGGAAACCGATCTATGTTCTCCCAGTCTTCCCTGCTGGGAATGTTTATTCTAAAACAACAATCTCCGACTGTTGTGGTCGCACACCGATCTGTGCTCAGAGGGAGAAAGCTGTAAGATCTTAGAATACAGGAGTGTCCAATAGTGCTTGCGCCCCAGACGGACGTTTCCCTTAGACGCACAGCCGATGCTGCTGCTGCCCGGTACCCTTCCAGATCGAGTGGCAAAAAGCCAAGAATGGCCTGGAGAGCTTCATTGGGCGTTGTTCTTAACGCCCCGCTTATACAGATCATGCTCGATCTGTGGACTTTCCCTAACAGATTTAGGTTTATTGCCTTTCTTAGCGCAGGCCACCATACCACGACTCCATACAGCATAATTGGCTGGATTATCGCAGTGTAGATCCATCTGCAAATTTTGGGGCTGAGCCCCCATTTTTGCCAATGGCTCTTTTACACGTGTAAAGTGCAATGCACGCTTTCCTCTGGCGCTGGATGACATTCTCCTTCCAGTTAAGCTTTCTATCTAGAACTGTGCCTAGGAATTTGGCTTTGTCAGCTAAGTTCAGGCGCACGCCATCTAGTTCTGGTAGGTTCAACGGTGGTATCTTGTACCGCCTGGTATAAAGGACAAGCTCCACCTTTCCCGGGTTGATGCTAAGTCTGCAGCGAGAGGACCATGAAGAAACTTCTCGCAGTGCTACTTGCATCAAGTCACACAGGGTTTGTGGGAATTTGCCCCTATATGCAATAGCTAAATCGTCTGCATATGCCACTATCTTCCCGCCCCCCCCCCACCTTGTGTCTCGTAGCAGCGAGTTTACGGTGAGGTTCCATAGGAGCGGGGAGAGAACACCACCCTGAGGCCTTCCTCTTGTGACATAGCGTGAAAGATCAACTGTTCCCAGTGAAGAAACTATTTTCCTTCCCTTTAGTAGTTGATCAATTAGTCCAATAAGAGACCTATTTATGCCCAGGTTTGTTAAAGCAGTGTTAATAGCCTCCGGCCTTATATTGTTGAAAGCCCCTTCGATGTCCAGAAAGGCCACGAGACAGTACTCCTTTTCATGCAATGATTTTTCAACAAAAGAGACTAGGCTGTGGAGCGCAGTTTCCGTTGATTTACCTTTGGTGTATGCATGTTGATAGCTAGAAATAAGGTTGCTATCAATAGTAGAGGAGAGATAATCGCTAATTATCCTCTCGAAGGTTTTAAGTGCAAAAGACGAGAGACTGATCGGTCTGTAGTCTTTAGGCTCATAGTGTGAGGCCTTCCCAGCCTTTGGAATAACGACTACCGTGGCGCTTCTCCAGGAGCACGGAATGTAATTAAGAGCCAGGCAGGCTGAATAGAGAACTACCAGCCATTTAGCTGATATTTCCAGCGTGTTTATGAGTTGTGCGGGGAAAATCCCGTCTGGCCCAGCTGCCTTGAACGGCTCAAAGCTTTTGATTGCCCACCTTACCCTTTTCTCCGTAATGGGTATGTTTACCGCCAGGTTTGTTGCAGATGCTACAGGTGCATCATACAAGTTCCCCGGAAAGTGTGTGTTCAGGAGCAGCTCCAGGGTTTCCCCTTCCGTGCTGGTCCAAGATCCGTCAGGCTTCCGTAAATAGCTAATGGCTGTTTGAGTTTTTGATAGCACTCGTCTAAGTCTCGCTGTATCATCGACTTTTTCGACCCCGGTGCAGAAATTTCTCCACGAAGTTCTCTTCGCTTGCCTTAGAGCCTTTTTATAGGCCCTCAGTTTAGCTTTATATTCGAGCCATTCAGGCTCCGTACCGATGCTCTTGGCCTTGTTAAATTGCTCCTGCATGATATACGGAACGAATCCAGGACATAAGACCACCAGTGGGGTCTATGTTTGCCGCGTGGTTTTGGTACTGGACAAGCCTGCTCTAGGGCATTTGAGAGCGCCGTTGTAAAGGTCGTTACCAGATCATCCAGTTATCCCACTGATGAGGGGGCTTGTGGAGGTAATACTGGTAGGTCCCTAGCTAATATTTGGTTATGTAGCTGCCAGTTAGTGTTGCGTGGATTTCGTTTCATAACTGGCTGCTCAACAATAAAGTCTAACACAATTTCTATGTACCGATGGTCAGAAAATGAATGCTCATCAAGAACACGCCATTTTCTGACCCACTCATAAGCGCCTTCGCTACAAACAGTGAGGTCTATAACCTCCCTACGAGCTTTAGTTATAAAAGTAGGCTCGTTACCCACGTTACAAACCACCAGGTTAGTTGTTAGTAGGTAGTCAAACAGAGACTCGCCCCTAGCGTTAATATCGGAGCTTCCCCACTGGACGTGATGAGCATTAGCGTAAGCTCCAATAATAAGATGGCCCGTACAGAATTTATCCACCAGATCTTTCACCTCCTTTTGTGGAGGAGGTTCTTCGGCGTCATAGGGCATATAGACCGACGCCATCGTTAGGCTGGTGCTGCCGACTGTTAAGCTGGCAGCTGTAACGTCACCATTTGAGTAGTTGGGTAATAGAAAGGTGTTTAGCTCAGACTTTACCAAAATACAGGTTCTGACCTTGCCCTCATCATTGGCTTGGATGAGCTTGTACCCCTTAGTCCCCAATCCACAGATCCTAGAGCTATTGACCCAGGGCTCTTGGATAAGGACCACGTCTACGTCGCCTTTAGAAAGACGACTGCTTAAAACAGCCGAGGCTGCTTTAGATTTGTGCAGATTTATCTGAAGCTCCACCAACATGAGAGAGCTCAGACTTCCCTGCCGCCAGCGTGTCGTCAAGGTCTGGCCTGTTCCGGGGGCTGTCTCTCAACGAGGAGTTGTTCAGAGCACCTGCACGATTTGGCGTGGCGGGAACCCTGCTGTCTGAAGCAGCATCAACGTTAGTGTGCTCAGGTTTAGCCACGATCGTGACGTCGAGGCCTTGTTCGTCAAGCAGGCTTTCTTCTATCGCCGAGGTGTTCGCAGCACCATCGCAATTTGACGTGGCGGATAACATACTTTCCGCGTCGGACTCCTCTGCTTCCCCTTCCGATGCCTCGATCTCCGAGTCCTCCGGAGCGTCCGGAATAGCAGCGCGCTGTGTATCGCCACGGTATACGTGGATCACGATCTGACCCAAGCCGTAATGCACTCGTCCGTTGCACCGTTTAAGGGGCTCGAGCGCCTCCTTATTCAGAGTGATAACCACCTGTCTATTGGGCCCAACCACATCATCGACCAGATTGACGCCCCAATCCTGCGTCGGGAGAGACGGATTCCAGACCTGCAGCATCTCAAGAATATTCTCGGGTTCTGCAGGGACGGCAGGAATCCATGCCCTTGCCCTTGGCCGAGCAGGAATGTCCTTCCAGTCGACGACATCTAGTCTTGCCCCTGGGTAGACTTCACCCAGTCTTGCAACTGCTGCCTTATACAGTGCGCCAGTTCTTGCATCCTCGCACGCGAATATTTTGATCTGACCTTGGTGCCAGCCCGCGTCAGTACCTCGCGGCGGACTACCCGGAGACACAGCCACCGGTCTTTGGGGGGGACATACAGCCACCGGTGTTTGGGGATGGACCAACGGTCGTTACCTCGGTCAATGAAACCTATAAGGATTCTGTCCTTGGTTACTTCAGCAAAGCTGAGTTTTCCCACTACGGGGTTGACCTGATGCCGCTTCGGATGGGGGTTTACCTCTCCGTCCGATCTCTGGCGTTTGAAGGGATTACCGTTCACCCTCTTAGGCACATAGGGCCTCTGGAAATTTGGTATCAGAGCTTTCGCTTCCTCCACCATCTTCCTTTCTTCCGGCGACTGCTTCTCCTGCGATGCTCCCTCATATTTTTTAAGGATCCTTGCGGCGTCTTGGGGGGGATTCAGACTCGTAGTTGCCATCGCGGTCTCTCCCTTTGCGGCGTCGTCCTTCTCTTTCGAAACTCTGAAACGAGGTCGTGAGACCATTGCCCCAGATGTGAAGAGATTGGGTTTCGTACCAGCGCTTGATGGAAGTTTAGCTTCCGCCGTTTTCTGCTTGACTGCGTAGGCAGCCGCACTGCTGCTTGCTCCCATCAAGTCACTCTTACTTGATAGTAGTTTGGGGGATGACTGACCCGTAGTTTCCATCGCTGTCGGCCTCCCAGTTAACTTTGAGGCGGAGTTTGTCCTCCGGCGTTGTGTTTTCGCTTGCTCCAGCATAGTTCTTCTCTGCTGCGGAGTAAACGAAGTCGTTAATTGCTTTGTATTTTGTGTGTTCTTCATCTTGTTCGTACGACCCCTCGCCGGACAAGGCCAGCTTAGGGTCAAGGGTAGTGTAAGGGGAAGTGTGTCGTCCGCCGCGGCAGAGCCCCATACCGCGGTAAGACCATAGTTACTCCCTTCCCTGAGGCGGCCCGGCATCAGTGAGGCTCCGTTCGACTACAGCCACGATTTGCCTCCCGGCTGCAAACGTCCAATGGGCACGGTATCGCATAACACCCTGGATTGGGAGGGAAAAGTTTTGCACATTTATATAGCGAGCCGCTTGCTTCAAGACAGACGCTCGCTTACAGCCGCACCTCATGGTGTACAGACGCTGCGAAAAAGACCCCGGTGAGCCCTTAAACCAAGTATGCGAGCGTGGCCCCACCGGGGCTCCCTCTCTTTCTGCCGCGAGCCTAGGTAGCTCAACGTTGCCCAGAGTGCACGAACGAGGACGCAAGAGTCGGGATTGAGCGCGGTCACTCAGCAACCACACCCCATTACACTCCTACTTTATACCTACTATATTAAAAAAAACTTTAAAGAATTGTGTACAAATAGGTACCGAACTTAACTACTGGAAAAACAATATTAAAAAAAATTGTTGATGAATTACGTATGTATGTGTTTTATTATATTTTTAGTAGGAATTTGGAATTCGTGTTCCATGTTAATAATAAATTCTGGAACTCTATCAAAATTCGTAATATCCATTCCATTAAGAAGCCTTCTGAGAGCTTGCATACGATTTTTCTTTATTATTTCTCTGCTTTGATTATGCATTTTATTCGACGTGTGTTGTTTTTTCGAAGAGCCAAGTACTTCTTATTTGAAATCGCATTAAACAGTGAAAAAGTGGGACTTATTTCGTTTATGAAAGTGGGACTTATTTCGTTTATGAAAGTGGGACTTATTTCATTTAAGAAATATATTATTCAAGGGGGAGTTATTTCATTTTGAGTGGGAGTTATTTCATTTCAAGTAAATTTTTAAATCATTTCATTTTGGTGGGACTTATTTCGTTTTCAAAAGTGGGACTTATTTCGTGGGAGTTATTTCATTTTTTTCAACAATTTTTGGTGGGACTTATTTCGTTTTCGAAATAAGTCCCACTTTTAAAAACGAAATAAGTCCCACTTTTAAAAACGAAATAAGTCCCACCAAAAATTGCGAAATAAGTCCCACTTTTAAAAACGAAATAAGTCCCACCAAAAATTGCTATTTTGAAAGTGGGAGTTATTTCGTTTTTAAAAGTGGGACTTATTTCGTCAATTGGTGGGACTTATTTCATTACGCGTTTTTATTTTAAGTGGGACTTATTTCGTTTTGAATGGGAATAAATTCGTTTTGTAAAGTGGGAGTTATTTCATATAAAATATTTTGAGCATCAATGGATGCAAAAGGTACAATATTCCCTTTTACAGAATATTTACAAAAAGATGTTATGATTTCATTATTGCAAAAAGTTATATATTGGACATTTCGTAAAAGGGACAACCATAATTTTTTGTACTTATCTCTCATAGCTCTCCTTTTTTTGTTATAAACTACTTTATACTTACTATATTAAAAAAACTTTAAAGAATTGTGTACAAATAGGTACCGAACTTAACTACTGGAAAAACAATATTAAAAAAAATTGTTGATGAATTACGTATGTATGTGTTTTATTATATTTTTAGTAGGAATTTTGAATTCGTGATCCATGTTAATAATAAATTCTGGAACTCTATCAAAATTCGTAATATCCATTTCATTAAGAAGCCTTCTGAGAGCTTGCATACGATTTTTCTTCATTATTTCTCTGCTTTGATTATTCATTTTATTCGACGTGTGTTTTTTTCGACTTTTTTTACTTCTTATTTGAAATCGCATTAAACAGTGAAAAAGTGGGACTTATTTCGTTTATGAAAGTGGGACTTATTTCGTTTATGAAAGTGGGACTTATTTCATTTAAGAAATATATTATTCAAGGGGGAGTTATTTCATTTTGAGTGGGAGTTATTTCATTTCAAGTAAATTTTTAAATCATTTTATTTTGGTGGGACTTATTTCGTTTTCAAAAGTGAGACTTATTTCGTGGGAGTTATTTCATTTTTTTCAGCAATTTTTGGTGGGACTTATTTCGTTTTTAAAAGTGGGACTTAATTCGTGGGATTTATTTCAGGGAGCCGTCATTTTACTTTTTATTGGGAGCAAATAATATTTGATAACTCGCTCATTCTGAAAGAATATTGCATCAAACTCGTCGCTATCAATAGTGATATTGTCACAACATTCAATGCATTTCTCTCAGTGCATTAATAGCAAAAAAGCATAATAACAAACCAAGTGCAGTGAATTTCCAAATTGTTAATAATTAAAAAACTGCTAATAAATTAGCTAAAATTATGGAAGGGGCTCAAAAGACGGGGTTTGGCCTAAGGATCACGAATCCGCAAGTGCTTGCAAGTTTTCATGTGGTTGTTGTAATTTTTTAGGCTGTACCACTCGGACTTAGGATGGCTTAGCCCAGGATTATAGGTGTTTCGCAAATAAATACCATGGATTCCGCCCCAATTTTGGTATCGGACACGGGTCTTTTTTTCGTTTTTTTTACCATTACTTTTCACAAAAATATAATATTAAAAAAGCGATTCCGGATTCGTGATCCTGAAGCCAAACCCGGTCTTTTGAGCTATCTCCCATAATTTTAGCTAATTTATTAGCAGTTGACCCCTAAAGGAAACAAATACCATAAAATATTACGATACAGGCATATATATATTACGTTTAGTTCCATAGTATATACGCACTTTTTTCCACTGATCGGCGGTCTTTAAAGCTCCCCCGCTGCATTTAGCTCCAGAGCAACGGCTTCCCATACATTGTGGCTCATGGAGGCACTGTTGGGACCGCCAAAAACCCTTTATTGGCCTTCACTAGCTCCAAAGGTTTTACTTTTTGGCTTTTGTAATTTTTTTACTACTGGTTTTTTTCTATAAAATAAAAAATTAATTAGAAAACAAAAAATATAAATTAGTAACCAACTGCGCCGCAGGCAAATCCACTGGCATCATCATGTTGTTATACCAAATGTTTTACTGAAATCTCTGTACTGCAAAATATTTGGGTTAATTAATGCCTCTTTCAAGGAGACAAAAGCTTTTTGACATTCTTCCGTCCAATCGAAGGAAACATTCTTTTTACATAATCTTGTTAAAATTCTAGAAGAAATCTTCGGTAATAATTACAAAATGCTAAAAATCGCCTAACTTCATCAGCACTTTGACTAAGAACTGCGCCGCAGGCAAATCCATTGGCATTTGTTGTTATACAAAATTCTTTAGTGAAATCTGGGTATTGCAAAATATTTGGGTTAATTAATTCCTCCTCCAGGAAGCCAATAGCTTTTTGACATTCTATTCCTCCGTCCAATCGAAGGAAACATTCTTTTTACAATAATCTTGTTAAAATTCTAGAACAAGCGGTAATAATTACAAAATGCTACAAATCGCTTAACTTCATCAGCACTTTTTGGTTGGATAATTCAGAACAATTTCGAATTTACTAAGGTCAGGAAAAATCCCTTTATTCGTGCATTTATGTATGTCCAAGGTAAGTGACTTCTTGGTTAAAAATTAAACATTTATCCGGATGCAATTTAAATCATATTTTCTGCAATGAGAGAGGACTTTACTTCTCAATTGCCTACTCAGTCCAAAGTAGCACTTGTTGGCAAGAGTGATTTTCCGTTGAATTCCTAGACTGATATTATTTTCGGTGTTAATACTGGTTCCCAAATACACGAAGTCCCTCGCAAAGCCGTATAAGCTTTGCAGGGAAGTCAAATTCAGACATGGCGGCATACAGGGAACTCCTTTTTGCGCTGCCAAAAGCGGCTTTGAAATCGACAAAGAGATGTGTGTGAGAGTGAGTGTCGATTCTTTTATCATGGGTTTCCTCCAGAATTTGGCGTATGGTGGAAATCTGGTCGATCGTAGACTTACCAGGTCTAAAGCCACACTGATAAGGTCCAATCAGTTTGTCTGTGGGCTTCAGTCTTTCACACAATACGCTAGAAAGAACCTTATATGCGATATTTAGAAGACTGATTCCGCGTAGCTGGAGCGGTTAGCGGGATCTCCTTTATTGTGGATTGGCCAGATCACACTTAAATTCCAATCCGGAGGCATGAAGTCATCTGACCATATTCTGCATAAGAGCTTATGCATGCTTTTTACCAGCTCTTCGCCTCCGTGTTTGAACAGCTAGGCGGGTGGTCCGATTTTTCCAGGCGATTTGTTGTTCCTGAGCCTGGATATAGCTATCCTCACTTCATTATAGTCAGGTGGTGGGACGACTTTTCCATCGTAAGGGATTGGGGTATCGGGTTCGACGTACCCCTCGCAGTTTAGCAGTAAGGAGAAATGCTCCCTCCATAATTTAAGTACACTCTGTACGTCGGTTACCAGGTCGCCATTATTGTCCTTACAGGAACTTGCCCCGGTTTTAAAACCTTCCGTCATCCGCCGGATCTTTTCATAGAATTTTCAAGCTCCTTACACTCACGCCTTTCGGCCTCACTTTTCTTTTTTCTGAAAAGGCGTCTCTCTTCCTTCTTTGCCTCACGATAGCGTTGCCATACACTGCGTGTTGCGCCCTTCCGCAACGTCTCCTTGTAGGCAGCGTCCTTTTTTTTCGAGGCGGCTTTGCATTCCTCATCGTACCAGTTGTTCTTGCGGGCTCGCTGGAACCCTATAGAGGCCTCAGCGGCGGTACGCAATGAGTTACGCAATCGGTTACATCGTTATGTCGAGGATTGCCCTCTGATAGCAGGTGTAAGAGTCGAGTGAAGAAATTATCAGCTCTCTGTGTCATGCGCAGCTTCTCGACGTCAAACTTTCCTTCCGTTACTGTGCGCACTTTCTTCGCTGCACAGAGGCGTGTGCGTATCTTGGCTGCGACAAGATAATGGTCCGAGTCGATATTAGGACCACGCAGGGTACGCACGTCCAGGACGGTGGAGCTCTGTCTGCCGTCGATCATGACATGATCAATCTGGTTTCTTGTTCTTTGATCAGAGGACAGCCAGGTGGCTTGGTGTATTCGTTTAGAGGCGAAGTCAACCAACCTAGTGGCGTTGTTATATGTGATGTTATATCGTCGAGACTAAATTTTCCAACTGTAGGACCAAAGACTCCTTCCTTTCCCACATTGACATCAAAGTCGTCCTCGGCAGCGATCATAAGTCTGTTCAAGTTTATCGTAGAAGAAGTCCTTCTCTGCGTCGTCTGTCTCCTCAGTCGGTGCATAGGCGCAGATAAATGTTATGTTGAAAAACATTGCCTTGATGCGGATCGCAGCTAAACGCTCGTCCACAGGAGTGAACGCTACTACTTGGCGGCAAAGTCTCTCTCCCACCACAAATCCTACACCACGCGATTTGCTGCGTGTCTGGCCACTGTAGTATACGCCACCAGGTCCGTTGGTCGTCTTTCCTTGTCCCGTCCATCGCATTTCCTGTAGGGCGATGATGTCGGCCTTTGCTTTACCGAGGACATCAACCAGTCGGGCAGCGGTATCTTCCCTGGATAGGGTCCGGCCATTCCAGGTACATGCCCTTATATCCTTCTCATTGTCTTTAATGGCGGGTCCCAAACCCAGCGCACAACCCGTCTCCGGGGTTTTGAATAAAAACATTCAAACATTTATATAGCGAGCCGCTTGCTACAAGACAGACACCCGCTTGCAGCCGCACCACATGTTGAACAGACGCTGCCAAAAAAGACCTCGGCGAGCCCTTAAACCGAATATGTCAGAGTGGCCCCACCGGGGCTCCCTCTCTTTCTGCTGCGAGCATAAGTAGTTCACGTTGCCCAGAGTGCACGAACGAGGACGCAAGAGTCGGGATTGGGCAAGGTCGCACAGTTGCAGCTGTTTGGCTAACTATACAACCACACCCCATTACACTCCATATGAAAAATATTTAGCTCTTCCTAATTGATCTAGTGTATCATCAATTCTTGGCAATGGGAATTTATCCGCGGTTAACATTTTGTTTACTTGTCGGTAATCGACTACTAATCTCCATCTTTTAGCGGTTTTCCCCGGTAGAGGTTTTTTTAATAAGGTGTTTGCTATAAAAATGCCTTCGGATAATGTTTCATGGGGTATTAATAGTTCAGAATTGTTATTTTTAATATGGATTTGTCGGATTACTTCCGATCTTGCTAGTAATGTGATACTATTAACCACTGGTTTATTTGACATTTCTATTATTATGTTTTCTGGGTAATCATATGGCCGTAGTATTAGGTTGTATCCATTTTCATTAAAATGCAATTGTAGTTTTGAATAAAATCAAGTCCCAGAATTCCATCACAAGGAATTGGAAAATCGTCTTCCACTATGTGAAATTTGTGCCTAATTAATAAGTAATCATCTTTTAAGTCTGCTTTAAACAGCCATCAGCTATTTGCGAATTCTGACGGATCCTGGACCAGCACGGAAGAGGAAACCTTTGAGCTGCTCTTGGATACTCATTTTCCTGGGAACCTGCATGACGCACCACTAGCACCTGCAACAAACCTGGCTGTAAATATACCCATCACTGAGGAAAGGATAAGGTGGGCAGTAGAGTGGTTCAAAAACTTTTTTTTTTTGGAAAATCAAAAACGCTACCCCGAAATAGGTTCTTTGTGACAAAAAAATAGGCTGCTATTTGTTTTTTTTTTGTTAAAGGTGCTTTAAGGTCGCGCTACTTGTTTTTATAAAAAAATGAGATGCTTGCAAATTTAATTTAATTTTAACATGTTTAAGTGCAGTAAAAATTTGGGTTTTTGTGTGTTGTTATTCTGTTTTCATTGACGAATATTCCTGCAATTCAATAGCCTTCTTGGATGAGTAGAAAGTGTTTAACTCCTGAAAGTGTGTTTCGAAATTGAAAACGGTGCAACTAAAACGCCAACACTGACCCCATTGCGCATTGGTTTTTTGGATATATTTCGCATCTAGAAGGTTTATGACATCGCTGATTATGAATCCGATATCAGTTTTTTTAAATTCAAAATAGCGGGTCCAATATGGCGGTGATTTTTTTGAAAACTAATTGGATTTTATTGAAACTTGATACTCGGGGGTTTATGCGTTGTCTGATTACGAATCCGATATCGGTTTTTTTAAATTCAAAATGGTGGATCCAATATGGCGGTGCATTTTTGAAAACTAATTCGACTGTGTGAAACTCGTCACTGATGGATTTATGACATCGATTTATATGAACAAGTATCGCTTGTGATCGAAAATTCTACCAATAAAAACTTTAGGGGGTCATGGGGTCGCTAGCCCCGTACCCCCATCCTTAAATTTCAGGGACGCCCCTGAAAATATACCTTCAGTTTTTTCAATTTCCTTTCCATCGGTGCATATTTCATGTATATATATTAATATATAATATATAAGATGCCATTTTGCAAAACTTGAATAGGAATCCGATGTCAATAAATACGCCACATGAAAACTTTTAGGAACCTCCTGTAAGCGACCCGTTTGGCCGATTGGAATTAAATATGCACCGATGGAAAGAAAATTGAAAAAAACTGAGCTATAGGCGGTATATTCTCAGGGGCGTATCCGAAATTTAAGGATGGGGGTACGGGGCTAGCGACCCCACGACCCCCTAAAGTTTTTATTGGTCGAATTTTCGATCACAAGCGATACTAGTTCATATAAATCGATGTCATAAATCCATCAGTGACGAGTTTCACACAGTCGAATTAGTTTTCAAAAATGCACCGCCATATTGGATCCACCATTTTGAATTTAAAAAACCGATATAATATCATAAACCCCCGAGTACCAAGTTTCAATAAAACCCAATTAGCTTTCAAAAAAATCACCGCCATATTGGCCCCGCCATTTTGAATTAAAAAAAAACTGACATCGGATTCATAATCAGCGATGTCATAAACCTTCTAGATGCAAAATATGTCCAAAAAACCAATGCCCAATGAGATCAGTGAAGGCGTTTTAGTTGCACTGTTTTCTATTTCGAAACATATTTTCAGGAGTTAAACCCTTTATACTCATCCAAGAAGGCTATTGAGTTGCAGGAATATTCGCCAACGAAAACAGAATAACAACACACCAAAACCCAAATTTTTACTGGAATTAAACTTGTTAAAATGAAAGTAAAATTGCAAGTATCTCATTTATTTATGAAAACGAGTAGCGCGACCTATAAACCACCTTTAACAAAAAAAAAAAAAATAGCAGCCTCTTTTTTTGTCATAAGGAACAATAATTGCGGGCAGCGTTTTAGAATTTCCAAAAAGTCCATATTTGTGAACCACTCTAGTGGGCAGTTAAGAGCTTTGAACCGTATAAGGTTGCCGGGCCGGACGGGATTATCCCCGCGCAACTTATTAACACGTTGGAGGCATCAGCTTAATGGCTGGTATTTCTCTTCACAGCCTGCCTGGCTCTCAACCACATTCCGGGCT
This sequence comes from Campiglossa producta, assembly GCA_964058755.1. Lineage (NCBI taxonomy): Eukaryota > Metazoa > Arthropoda > Insecta > Diptera > Tephritidae > Campiglossa > Campiglossa producta. The sequence continues at coordinate 269,427 of CAXKVI010000027.1, read as the reverse complement.
CCTGGAGAAGCGCCACGGTAGTGTTTATCCCTAAGGCTGGGAAGGCATCCCACTACGAGCCAAAAGACTACAGACCGATCAGTCTCTCGCCCTTTGTGCTCAAAACCTTTGAGAGGATACTAAGCGACTACCTCTCAACGACTATTGATAGCAGCCTTATATCTAGCTATCAGTATGCATACACCAAGGGTAAATCAACAGAAACTGCACTGCACAGCCTAGTATCTGTCATTGAGAAATCGAAAGATAGTGGCATACGCAGACGACTTAGCTATTGCATTCCGAGGCAAGTTCCCACAAACTCTGTGTGACCTGATGCAAGTAGCACTGCGAGAAGTTTCGACGTGGTCCTCTCGCTGCGGAATAAGTATCAACCCGGGGAAAGTGGAACTTGTCCTCTTCACCAACCGGTACAAAATACCTCCACTAAGCCTACCAGAACTAGACGCCCCAGGGCTTGTCGGATAAAGCCAAGTTTCTAGGCATAGTTCTGGACAGGAAATTGAATTGGAAGGAGAATGTTCTTCAGCGCCAGAAGAAAGCTTGCATCGCTCTTTATACATGCAAAAGAGCCATTGGCAAAAAAAGGGGGCTCAGCCGGGTACAGTTGGATCTGTTCCGATCCATTCGGCCAATCATGCTGTATGGAGTCGTCGTATGGTGGCCTGCGCTGAGCAAGGTAACATACCTGAATCTGTTGCGGAAAGTCCATATATCCAATATGATCTATAAAGCGGTGCGCTAAGGACAACACCCAACGAAGGCCTCAGCTGTCGTCGATCTCTTCAGGAGATGGCCCAACAGAACCCCGTAAACCTCATATGGGTCCCGGGACATAGGGACATTGAGGGAAACTGTAAGGCAGACGAGCTTGCCAGGCAGGGCACGACCAAGCAGGTTCTTCAGGATAAAGAGCGCTTAGGTATGCCGTTTGCCACATGCAAACTAATGCTGAAGGAGCACACACTCCGTCAAGCCAACGAAAGATGGCTGCAATCCCCAGGGTGTCGCATATCGAAACAAACCTGGCCAAAATGGGATCTTAAAAGGTCTAAGTCTGCTTTAACTGTTCCAATAGTGATTGTTAAACCTTGACCCTTTAAATCAGCCCTTTAAATCAGTTTTTTGTGATTGATTGTGACACTACTGTCAATTTGACTCTTTTTAAAATGTTTTTATTAGGTCGCTTTCGTCGTTCTTGTGCCCGGATTTTTGCATTCGATTTTGAACCAACTTCCTGTTGTGCTAGGGTCTTGAAATTTTCACCACAGTTCAGGTCGCGGTGACAATGCAATATTCTGAAAAAGAAAAAATCCGATAGGTATCCCGTGTGTCGCTATAATTTAAAAAATCGTATTTATGGTCCGAAATTCGGAACATGTATTACTACTATGAAAAGAAATATTTTCCTTAAAAAAAATTCCGCTAGGTGGAGCTGAGATCGGGGTAATAAAAACTGAAAGTCCTAATTATGGACCGATTTAGCTGATATTTAGCGCGTGTATTACTTAATCAATTTCCAAATGTACAAAAAAAATTGGACCCGCTAGGTGGCGCGTTAGTCGCTCTATTTAACCCTAGAACACACACCCAGAAAATACCACGAAAAGACACACCCGGGATACGTTTGTACCCGGGACCTTATTTTGCGGTTTTTTTAATGCTTATTCAACCGATTTCTATGATTTTTTTTTTAAATGTATATTTTAATATATAACAAGTATTTTGTCTTTTGTTTCATTCGAATATTCCTACTGGTTACAGCGATATGGGCAAATAAAGTCAGGACATGCAACAGTGGATTTTTTTTTGTTTTTGTTGTTGTCCTGATAAATGCAAAACAAAATAATATAATTTATAATAATATACTTGTAGAGTAACAACGAATACACATTTTGGTTTTTATTTCATTGAAATATTCTACCTGGTTCAAAATATATGTGCACAAAGGTCGCGCAAGGTATGGGTACGTAGGAAGCAAATACACTGGTATAACTGGGTTTTGTATTTTATATGCAGCTGCAAGGGCTGTTTTCACACGAGGTGTTGTTATAAATGCTGCCTGTTGATATTTTCATTACTGTTTTGGTGCTCAAAAGTGTAAGAAGTGAAAATATAAGTGAAAATAAATATAACTGTAACTATAAATAACTGGATACGAAATGGCTTCAAGAAGAAACGAATATTTATCAAGTGCAGCATATAGAAGGTAAAAATGTAAAATAAGCAACAATGTAAACATATACTAATTTTTTTTATTATGCAGACTAACTGAGGAACAGCGAGAATCATATATACAATCTTTATTTGATGAAATTTGTGACGATGACGCTCCCTATGATTTTGACTCAGAAGATGAAGAAGAAATTCAAATCAATGACATTGAAATTGATGATGACGATGCTGAAGTTTCGCAAAGTACCGCAGAAGTATTACCTAATTATTGGGACTATGAGGATGATGAAGAAGATGATGAAGAAGAAGAAGTAGAAGAAAATAATGAATTACCTACTGGTGACGAAAAATTTGTTGCACGTGATGGTACTGAGTGGATGAAAGAACCAAATGTAAGTCGTCAGGTACTCAGACAAAATATTATAAGAGAACGCTCTGGACCAGCTAGATGCACTGAAATGTTGTCAATAGAGCAAACATTCAAATGTTTCATGAACGTTCAAATGGCTGATATAATTATGCGCCACACAAATAAGTTAGCAAAAGAAACTTATGATGCTTACAACAATGCGCATCCAAACACAACTCCTAAGTCATGGACGCCTGTGTCAATAACAGAGCTGTATGCATTTTTTGGCATACTTATTACGACTGGTGCGAACCATAGCAATGGAGAACATGTTCGAGATTTATGGAGCGTAAAAAACTATCCTTTATATCGCGCCACAATGCGAGTCAACCGTTTCTGTTCGATATTGCGGTTCTTAAGATTTGACGATAAAAACACTCGTGCAACACGCTTACTAAGTGATAAAGCAGCACCGATCAGTGAGTTGTGGACGATGATGAACAAAAATCTTGCTGCACATTACAACAATTATTTCCTTACCGTGGACGCACACGGTTTACGCAGTACATACCGTCAAAACCTGCTAAATATGGTATCAAGGTTTGGTGGATTTGCGATGCCACAAATGCATATCCACTGCATGGACAAATATATACTGGCCAAGCAGAAACTGGTAGGGAAACGAACCAAGGCGAACGAGTGGTGAAGGATTTGTCTGCCAAATACCAAGGAAGTGGCCGAAACATTACAATGGACAATTTGTTTACGACCTTGCCAGTTGCAGAACTGCTTCTCACCTGGAAACTCACGATCGTTGGAACTTTGCGCAAAAACAAATCATATATTCCTCAAGAAATGAAGCCGAACAAAAACAGGACAACGACATTTGGCTCCAAAAATAATGTGACAATGTGCTCTCATGTTCCCAAAAAAATAAAGCAGTAATTTTGCTTTCGACCATGCATAATGATGCTGGAATAGCTGACAGTGGGAAATCTGAAATAATTGAATATTATAATCGTACCAAAGGTGGTGTTGATCGAATGGACCAAATGTTTGCGGAATATCCAGAGACAAACAAAACGATGGCCACTAGCGATGTTCTTCAACATGTTGGACATTACAGCTCTTGCAGCCTACATTGTCTACGATTTGAATAACCCTATGTTGCCTTGGAGATCAAACAAGCGTAAGCTGATCCTGCGCAGCTTGGCTGAAGCATTGTGTATGCCCATTATTGAAGCCAGAGCCATAAATCGTCAAGTGACGCGAAATTTTTCGACTAAAATTGCTATTGAAGCATATTTCAACCGACCGGTGGAATCAATGGTGTCAACAGCGGCATCAACATCTGCCGCAGCGCGCACGCCAAAACCTGTGTGCGGATATTGCTATTTATGTTACGCACAAGAGGAAAAACGCCGTAGAAAAACCAGAAAGCTGTGCGCCAAATGTAAGAAGCCAATGTGTCTTGAACATTCGGCCACATAAACAAATTGCTCTATTTGCCATGATTTTCCTTAGATATAAGATGCATTTTTATAATTTTTATAATAAAAGTCAATAATCTAATGTGTGAAATGAATATTTTTAATTTTTCAAATAAAAAAATAATATAAAAAATGTTTTTTTTTTGATTATTATGAGGATTTTTACTATTGGGGTACAAACGTATCCCGGGTGTGTGTTTACGTATATAATGTGTTTGGAAGGCTGTAGCTCCTGAACCAATGGTCCGATCTGGTTCAAATTTTGAATTTGAACTCAAAAATAAATAATCTTCCTAGCGGTATAGAGGTATAGCGGTTCAAAAGTTACAACACTTCAAAGTTGAAAGTGGATACATTTGTACCCGGGTGTGTGTTCTAGGGTTAAGAAATGCGAAGGTCTGTTTTCGGTGTCGAATAATTTGTTTTCCAACGAACTTCCCGTTGAGGTAGAACCTTGAAATTTTGAAATGTATAAAAACATTTGGCGCTTGCTATATCGTGAAAAGATGTTTTTTTAGGAAAGCTCATATCGGTAATAAGATTATTAGAAATTAATGTGAACCATCTCTAGCGTGCGCCAATGTTTTTATACATTTACTCCAAGTACTATTTAATACCTATAAGAATTCCCACCCACAAATGTTCCGGATAAGCTTTACGTGGTGAAGAATCTATGCAGGCAGAGGGGAAATTATTTTCCAGTTTGTAGTTCATTTTAAAAACATTTTAAATTAAAAATATTTTTTTATTCTATTTTTTATTCATAGCTAGTAGTTTTTTATACATTTCAAACTCCAAGTACTTTTTAATACCTATAAGAATTCCCACTCACAAATGTTCCGGATTAGCTTTACGTGGTGAAGAATCTATGTAGACAGAGGGGAAATTATTTACCTTTAGTTCATTTTAAAAACATTTTAAATTAAAAATATTGTTTTATTCTATTTTTTAATCATAGCGAAGCGAATTATGAAAAGCGCTAAAATTGATTTTCTTAACGACTGCTGTACTCTTATTATTAAATTTACAAACATTGTTTAGATTGATTTTAAGTCCAACCATACAATGGTCAGAAACTCCAAGATCAAAATTGAGACCAAAAGACGGGCTATGTGTATTGTTATCAAATCGACCATAAATATGGTCTAAATTTTTTCCAGAAACTGGCCGTGTGATACTATTGATATAAGATGCCAAGCCATGACTGGCCAACAGTTCAAAATGGTAATCTACTGTAGAGTTCGTGCTTAAAAAATCAATATTGAAATCACCTAATATGACTAGGTTTGCTGTTGTTTCCTTATCCAAACCAGAAGTAAATTCTTCGCGGAATAACTGCATGGATATTGATTGAAGTCTATAAACACATAAAAAGCTAACTAGATCCTTTTTCGTATTCAAATTAAGTTTTAAAATATCCGCACTTGCTAGGCAAAAACTTGTAACATCATGCTCATATATATCACGTACGAAAACTCCGACACCACCAGCTGAGTAAGAATCATTAGTATTCGCGAAAAATTTGTTGCCGGCAATATGGTAATCATTAACTTCATAAGAGTAGGTCCATATTTCCGTAACAAAAACAATATCTGGAGGATGTACAAAGGCTTGCAGGTTTAAACATAATTAATTAAAATTCTGTCGTAGGCTTCTGACATTTTGTTGAACAATGGTTAAGGTATTACTTTCAACTGTTAATACGTTTAAATCATCTATGACATGTAAGTTGGAGTCTATGTTAGAGCTGTCGTCTATAAAAAACGTGCTTGTTTTCATTAAAGAAAAAATAACACAAATGAGTTAAAAAACGCTAACCGGATAAAACGGTTAGGTCTTCAAACGTTTTTATAACAACAGCTCTATCATGTTCTGATTTTTCATGAGTAATCTTGAGTTACTTAACCACAGATACTTAAAATGATTCTCCTTTTTGGCTTTTGTAGCTTCTAAACACAAAGCGCGGTTATAACCGGTAAAACAATGATTAATAAAAATATTTTTTCGATCAGTATTCGTGGCCGAAAAAACTGATGTTTTAAGCTTTATCTTAGCATTTCTCTTAGCAGCCATAACTTTCTTTTTGCTATCAAATGACTTAAACTTTATCAAAATATTTTGCTTAAAACTACTTCCCGGCGAAGATCCCCTTACGCTAATACGTTTAATCTTCAATTCCTCAAATTCTTCCTCTGAAACCACCACATTTAATGCATCAATGAACAGTTTTTTGACACATTCTTTCACATTCTCTTCGTTTGTTGTCGGCACTCTCACTATCTCAATTGTGTTTTCTAATTTTCTTTGTGCGTTCAAATTCAACTTATCTTCCAGCTTAGAAACTTTAATTTTTAGAACATCGTTCTCTTCCTTTAATTGTTGGATCGTAGCGAGAAGGTAGGTAGGTAGGTAGAATGACTGCGACAAAACTCGGCCAAATAGCTTTAAAGGCCGTTTTGATGCCATAAAACTCGTAGAACCTACTGCTGTGAGTATATGTCACAACCACCCAGAGTTGTTTATAAACTCCAGGGTGCTTGGAATCCCTAATTCGGATACTCTCCCTAGACTTTCCTGAAAAGGGGTCCCAAACACTTTCAGTCGTGTTCTGGCTATAGCCGGGCACTTACACAGGAAATGATCAACGGCCTCTTTTGCATTAATGTCTTTACAGCTTTTGCAGCGGTCATTATGCGGAATACCCAACTTTTCCGCATGCGTACCTATCGTCCAGTGACCCGTGCAGACTGCTGCAAACTTGTAGGTGTATACTCTGGACCTTGTTAGGAGACTCCTTGTCCTCCTCTCGCTGTAGTTCGGCCAGGTGGCTCTCGATATTGCACAGGTAGTAGTACCTTTCCACTTCCGTTGTGCTTCATTAAAATAGTATTTTTGGAGGTTCCCCTTGGCCACTGCCAGGAGTATCCCGATTTCGAGTCTAGGTACCTCTTCGCTCTCTGCTGATGAGCCTGCCCATGCTAGCTCATCAGCCCTCTCATTACCCTCGATTCTTTTATGACCCGGGACCCAGATAATGGATAAAACTTTAGCTAACGTAGCCAAAATTTGTTTACATGCATACACTGCATTAGAGCTTGTGTATGGCGATGCGATTGCCTTTATCGCTGCCTGGCTGTCGGTGAAGATAGCCACTTTCCCAGTAATGTTCCTTCGTTCAAGCGATTTGCACGCCTGAACAATCGCAAGAACCTCTGCTTGATACACACTGCTATACGACGGGAGTCTGAATGCTGCTGAAATATCCAGACCTGCCGAGAATACGCCAGCTGCCACCCCTGAATCCATCTTGGAGCCGCCTGTATACACTTCAATGTTGCTATTTGTTGTAACCCTGCCCCTTTAGACTCCATTTCTTACCAAACATCGATTTGCAAGCGTAGAAGGCGATACATGCGTTCCGCACCCGCTCGTCGATGCACTCGTTCCAATTTAATTTGCTATCAATTATTAGGCGGTCGCCGTGGTGTAGCGGTTAAGTTTTCGGCCTTCTACACCAAGTCGTGGGGGTTCGATGCCCGGCAAAAGTAACATAAAAAAATTATTTAGAAAAAGAATTTTTCTAAACAGGATAGCCCCTCGGCAAAAAATTGTAGGTCCCGCCAACTTGTAGGAAAAACTCAAAAGCAACACACCACAAGTTGGAAAGAGAAGCTCGGCAAAAAATCTCGTTAGAGGTTATGATAACCTGTTGGTATATCGCCGCCATTAGTTTTTTTTTAAATTAGTTATTAGCCCCAAGAATTTGGTTCTGGTAGATAGAGTTAACTGCTGGCCATTCAGCATCGATAGTTCGAACGTAGGTGGTTTATACTTCCTCGTGAAGAGTAGAAGCTCCGTTTTGTCCCTAGGCCACACTCTTGTGCCCACCTACTTAGCTTTGCCAACGTACTTTCCATGATCTCGCTCACGGAAGGGAAGGGACCCGAAACAAGGATCGCCAAGTCATCGGCGTACGCCACAACCTTTACTCCATTAGTACTGAGTTTTAATAGTATATTGTTCATAGTAAGGAGCCATAACAGAGGCGAAAGGATCTACCTCCCTGTGGTGTTCCTCTACAAATCTGTCTGCTAGCTTTTGCTCCCCCTAGCTCTGCTGATATTTCACGCTTGAGAAGTAGGGATGACATCCAGTTCCGTATTGGTTCTTCCACCCCTACCCCAACAAGCGCTGTTGCTATTGCTGAAGCTTTCACGTTGTTAAATGCACCTTCGACATCAATAAACGTTGCTAGTGTAAATTCTTTCTTCTAAGGGACTTCCCCACTGTTCGCACTACTTCATGCAGCGCAGTCTCTGTGGATTTCCCCTCAGGTAAGCATGCTGCGCACCGGACAGGGGGACCCCTCCAGGAGTTCCTGTATGTGTATGTCCAGCAACCTCTCAAACGTTTTTAGCATGAAGGAATTGAGACTTCTTGGCTGAAAATCTTTGGCCACCTCGTGCCCTCTTCTTCCTGACTTTGGGATGAAAACCACACTTGTTTTTCTCCATGTCTCCGGAATTTGTTAAGGCAAATGCAGTCTGCAAAGATCTCCTTTAACTCCTTAACCAGAGGTATCTGAGTCTTCTGCAGTATGAGAGGGAGTATACTATCTACTTCCGCTGACTTAAATGGTGAGAAGATATTTATTGCCCAGGCAATTTTGTCTTCTGCTAAGAGTTTGCTTATCAGCTCACTAGGCGCCTCCCGTTGCGCCATTTCTCCTCCTTGCTCGGTCCCTCCAGGGTCGTCCTGGAAGTGAGCCTCAATCAGGATATCTAGGGTTTCCGCTGATGATCCCGCCCAAGTGCCATCTGCGCGCTTTATAAAGGGGAAATTATTTTCCAGTTTTTAGTTCAATTTAAAAACATTTTAAATTAAACAATTTTTTTTTTTATATTTTTTATTTTAATTGAAATATCTGCTCCTGTATCGATCAGAAGAATTATTCAGAGTTGTTTGGGAAGAATTGAATTGAAAACATATAATTTTTTATTTATTGAGATGGAGTTTGCTGGCTTTCCTGTTGGTTAACATTTCTGGTGTTATTACGGTTTGAACCTCGTGAACCAAAGTTTCGACCCGATCTTTGGATATTATTCCTATTTTATTGTTATTATCTATATATTAATATGCTAACACTCTCCGCATACAAACTTTCGTAACCCAATTTCGTATAGTATTTATGAATAGAGCTCTATAAAATTTATATTGGGAACATGGAATGGACTAATCTGCTGACTCACCAAAAAAAATTTTGAAAATTATTCTTAGTTTATTTATTATTAAACAAAAAATAGGTCTCCAAACTCTCCAGCTATTTTATTATCTCCACATTCTGTTATACCCGAACTATACATCACTATTCAGCAGACATTACTATTCAGCACTCTTATAAAACTCCCAAAGGCACACACACCATCCGCTCATTCCCTTACACACACACGTACATATCTATGCAATGATCCAGCAGCTGCCACTTGATTTTATTTTTGTGCCAACAAAAAACAACAAAATGTACCAAATATTATCATCTTCAGCTTCACTTCTGGCTTTATGTACTCAACTTTTTGCCTATTGGTAAAGTTTATTTTTTTAACGATATGATTTTGTAAGAAAATTCCACAATGTTAATATCGAAATTTAAATATCGTACGCACTTTAACTAAAGAACAATTTTACATGACACTAATGCTGATTTCGGGTGTCTTTTATGCGGGTGTTCGCGCCTTGCACACACCAGCGCCACCTTAAACCGTCGACTCGTAGGTGCATGCACCCTCCTCCTCCAAGTGGGGGTGGAGCCTCCACGTGGTGACACCCGGTAACGCTTCGGCGGCTAATTCGAGCGGCGACCTCTCCCCCCCTCTTACCTGATTTTCCTTCCGCTACTCGTAGCCTCTATCACAGTCCACTCTCTCCCCTTTCCTATCTTCCTTCCTTGAAATGGGCTGGATCAAGGTGTCATACGACCCGTGCCGAGGATCAGCCTGGCTGGGGGCCCTAAAATAGCCCAGTCGCTAATGGAGTGCTTCGGATACCTGGCGACCTCCGATTCTAATTAGCCTTACCTGGGTATGCAGATCTCTGCCCAGGGTGGACCTTCCCCTTTCTCCGCAACTCGTGGGTTCAAACATGAATAACTCGTCCAACAACAACAACAAAAATAAGGAGTCTGGGTCTCCTCAAAAAAAGCCAACAGGAGCTCGCTCCGTTAAAAAGGTCACGGCCAAGCCGGACCTTAGTAAAGCTGAGAGGACTCCCCAGCGTTTCATTGCTGCTGCTGCAGCTCGACGTAGTAGGGCCGAGTGTAAAACCGGTCTGAGTAGTCCGATGATCGGTGCCTCCTCCAGGGGTTCCGATCGGGAGGCCAAAAGCGAGGCTATCAACCCCGTAGCCTCCACAAGTGGTCTTGCCTTTCAGCGTAAAGCGTCTGGTGAGCCCTTGGCTGGGGGCTCCAGGAATGTTGGTGCTGACGTTAGGGTCGAGGACTTGGCGTGCAGGCAATCCACCAAGCCCAACCGCAATGATAAGCGGTCGGCAGCCCGGATCCTGTTCAAGAACGCGACCTCACCGATAAGGGAGGAAGACGTTTCGGCAGAGGCCTGGGCGAAGCTCCAGCGCGATCTTGCGTGGGCTCGGCGGATAGTGCCGGATTTTAAGGTTGAGCTGTATGGCGCTAACAACAAGGGGGAAACCGCTAAGCGAAACCGATCGCTGGAGGAAACCACCCCAACGGCACCGAAAAGGGCCAGAATAGGAGGACCGACGAGAGCAACGTAGACGGCAGGATCCCCAAGCAGCAGTGGAAGTGGATCAGGGCCGCGCTCCCAAAAGTGGATGTACAGGTCAAACGTGACAACCCTGGTCCTCCACCCAACTACGCCGATGCGGGTTGGTATCAGGGTAATGTGAAGCTGATCGCTTGCGATGACAGCAGGTCCGTGGACCTGTACAAAATTGGCATACAGCGCATAGGAGAAGTTTATCCCGGCGCGCGCTTGAGGGCAGTGGACGCGGTTGATATCCCGCAACGCCCAAGGGCTAGAGTTTGGATTCCAGTTGGTTGCACGGAACCAGATGAGATTTTAGATGTGCTGCAGGAGTACAACCCTGAGCTGCCTACATCAAACTGGAGGGTGGTGAACGTGGATAAGACCGATAAGTCTACCATGCAGATCGTTCTGCTTCTGGATGAGGCAAGCATCGAGGCTCTGGCCCGATGCAAGTACGTAGTGAGGTATGGCTATTAAAAGGTGGTCCTCAAGGTATACAAGTCCGATACCGAGGCCCTAGCCAACCTCTCCTCTAATCCGGAGGTGAAGCTCTCAAAAGGCGCAGTAGACATTGTCCTGGTTCAAGAGCCGTGGATCACTGGAGATAGGATCTGTGGTTTGAGGACCCCTACTTACAAGCTTTATAGCACAACAGGTAAAGGTAAACTTCGAACGTGTATTTTAGTTAAATCAAATATTAACGCTCTTCTCTTACCCCAGTTTAGTGACGGATATCTGACAGCGATAAGCGTCGAGGGGCTAGGTAGAGGTTGCAGGTTCGCATCATTCTATCTAGCTCACGATCAACAAGGACTACTACCATCAAACAACTTTAGAGAGTTCGTGAGATCCACAAAACCACGGGACGATATCATCGTGCTAGGCGGCGTCGCTAATGCCCATCACAACCAATGGGGCAGCACTGACACTAATGAGCGAGGTGAGTCACTCTATAACTACCTACTAGGCACTAACCTAAGTATATGTAACACGGGGAATGAACCCACCTTCGTAACAAGAAACCGAGAGGAAGTCCTCGTTATAACGTTGGTCACTGACTCTTACAGTGACCTCATAGAATCATGGAGGGTGTTAGGCGAGCACTCCTTCTCAGACCATAGATACATTAGCTTCTCCTTAGTAGATATACATACAAGTCCGAAATATATACAGAATATTAGGAAAACAAATTGGGGTTACTACCAAAAGCTTATTCGCAAATATTTGTCAAATCAGCTGGTAACACCTAGAAAGGATGAGGAGCTAGACGACCTCGTCAGCTCCTTCAATCAACACTTCAAGATTGCTCTAGACAAGGCTTGTCCGCCTAAAAAGTTAGCTGAAACCCACAGACCACCCTGGTGGTCGTCCGATCTAGATAATCTCAGAAGGACATGTAGGTCGGCCTTTAACAAAGCCAAACAGGATGGTTGCTTAACATCCTGGGCATTTCACAAAACTAAATTAAGTAACTACAAGAAAGAAATTCGCAAGGCCAAACGGGCCTCCTGGGTGAATTTCTGCAACAATATCGAATCAACATCTGCAGCTTCGCGCCAGAGGAAGGTGCTTTCAAAATCGCCAGCGACACTGAGCCACATACAAATGCCGGATGGGAATTGGACCGATTCGAGCACTGACACAATGAATCTGCTTCTGGATGCTCACTTTCCGACATGCACAGACACGGCTACTACTACGGTCGGGAATGAAATGCTTTCGGATCAGCTGATAAAGGAAATACCGATGATAAAAAGCTGGACTGGGCCTTGGCCAGTCTCAAGCCCTACAAATCGCCAGGACCGGACGGAATATTCCCGGCCCAGTTACAACAAACATCCGAGCTTATTAAGCCCTGGCTGAAGACCATGTTTGTTAGTTGCCTCAGGCTCAACTATGTACCTGCATCATGGAGAGAGGTTAAGGTAGGATTTATCCCAAAATCCGGGAAACCATCCCATTCTAAACCTAATGATTTTAGGCCAATAAGCCTATCTTCATTTCTACTTAAAATTATGGAAAGACTTTTGGAGGACTATGTCAGAAGATCGATAGACTCAACTCATATGTCGCGGGCTCAACACGCCTATAGTAAAGGTAGATCGACTGACACTGCCTTGCATTCTCTGGTATCTGTTATAGAAAAGTCAATTGACACAAAGGAATATACCCTGGTGGCTTTCCTTGATATAGCAGGTGCCTTCAACAACGTTCTACCGGAAGCCATTACCTCGGCGTTAACGGGTCTGCGGGTCGATGCCTGCCTTGTGGAGTTTATCCGCAAATTGTTTATTAGCAGACGGATTACAACGGAGCTAGGCGGTAATTCCATTCACAGACTCGTTAACAGAGGTACCCCGCAACGAGGTGTTCTCTCTCTGCTCCTGTGGCTGGTTACTGTAAACCAACTTCTACGTCTCATGGAAGCTGAAGGCTACCAAGTGATCGCGTACGCCGATGACATCTGCGTTATCATTCGGGGAAAATTTCCTCAAACCCTCTGCAATTTAATGGAAAATGCTCTGACTAAAGTATGCGACTGGGCGAACGCTTCAGTTTGGAGGTTAACCCCTAGAAAACCGAACTTGTCCTCTTCACTAGGAGGTACGAAATACCGACCTTAATACCACCAAAAATTGGGAATACAACTTTAGTACTCAGTGACAAAGTCAAATATCTAGGAGTTATTCTAGACAGGAAACTACTCTGGAGCGACAATATAGCGGAACGAGTTAAAAAGGCAAAATGCGCGTTGTTTACTTGCAAGAGAGCAATTGGTATATCGTGGGGGTTCTCTCCCAAAGTGGTGCACTGGATATACACAGCTATTGTTCGTCCAATTTTACTCTACGGTGTGCTGGTCTGGTGGCCGGCACTAACCAAGAACACGTACCTCAAGCAGATACAAAAAGTCCAAAGGAGTTAAGAACTCTGCATAACCGGGGCCCTCGGCTCCACTCCGACAGAAGCACTCAACACGATGCTGAATCTTCCACCACTCGATCTGGTGGCTAAAGAAATGGCTGTGATTACAGCTCTGCGATTAAGGGAGACCGACGTATGGAAGGGCGGCACATGTGGTCACGCCACAATTTTAGGCTCCCATGCACCTGTGAGCATACCATTACATACTGACTATTGCACGCCAAGCAACGTGTTCGTTAGGAACTACGAGGTGAAAATATCCACAAGACAAGAATGGGATTACCGACCGCATACTGTGCGGAATGCCATGAACATATTCACCGATGGCTCTAAGCTTGAAGGGAAGGTGGGTGGAGGTATCTTTTCACCGGACCTGGGACTAGAGATCTCCTTTCGTCTTCCCGACCACTGCAGCGTGTACCAAGCAGAAATGCTGGCAATACACGGTGCAGTGAAAAGCCTAGCGTCTACGCCCCAAAACGGCAAACGGATATTTATCTTCTCAGATAGTCAGGCCGCGCTAAAGGCACTGAACTCATGTGTCGACAACACAAAGTCGCTAACTGAATGCCGCAGATCTCTTAACGAGATGGCTCAGCACTTCAGTATCAGCCTTATTTGGGTACCTGGTCACAGGGATATTGAAGGCAACTGTATAGCGGATGAGCTGGCCAGAAGAGGTACCACCACTCATCTCCTTCCAGGAAATGATCTGGTACACAGTAAAAAGAAAAGTCTAAATTTAATACCAATTTGGTGTTTATATATAACAACGCCGAAAAGTATTAAATTAATACCATTTTCCGTTTAATTGAGAGAAATAGTATTATTTTGGTATTATTTTAAGACCATTTGGACTAATTTAATTGCCAAAATTGAGAGAGAGAGAGCGATTTAGTATTATTTTGGTATTGTTTCAAAACCATTAGTCCAAATTTGATTTCCAAACTTTTCAGGGTCTTAAAATAATACTATTTGGTATTAAATTTAAAAAAAGTAGTCTTTCATTTTTTACTGTGTAGGCATTCCCATGGCATCTTTCAAACTCCGAGCTAGCACAAATACCTTACAAAGGGCAAATGAGCTCTGGTCAGGTCTCTCGACGTGCGAGATATCGAGGCTAACTTGGCCTTCGTACAACAAAGGACGCACTACTGCTGTCCCTTAATAAATCCGGTGTCTCATCACTGATAAGGGTGTTAACAGGGCACTGCTTAATAGGCACACATGGTGCTAGCATGGGCGTAATAACTCACGATTACTGTCGCAGTTGCAGATGTATTGAAGAGGAGGAGAGTGTTCAACATCTGCTGTGTCAGCAGAAGACGATTGGCTATTCTCGGCCAACCGTTCATCGACGACCTCACGGAGGTTTCAAAAATGGATATTAGGGCTCTATCGAAATTCATTGATTCCACGAGCTGGTTTGATCCTCTAATCCAAGTGTGAGAATGTGAGATTGTTGATGTTTGTCTCTCGGATATGGGGTGGGTCTTAAGACAGCATAGGGTATCACAATGGGCCAACTTGACTGGCCTAAGTGGTGGGCAGGGTCCTGCACTCTGTCCTGCCCTCGCAACCTAACCTAACCTAACCTAATGCTGATTTCGTTGAACATGTTTACATCCTTGCGCAGAATACTGTAAAAGTGTGATAAAAGTGTACCCGTTCTACATGAAACTGCTATATCGATAAGACGAACAAAAAACATTGCCCGTTTGCTACGCTATGTGCATGAATAATTAGGTTTCGCTTATCAACCATATTCAAGTGTTATTGCAAAATCCAATTTTTTTTCACCAAATTTATCTGTCAAATAAAATTTTTGTCAAAGCTTCAGAGGGTAAAAAGTGTGAGTTTTTTTGTAAACGAAAACATATTCATTTACCTTCATTTTGCAAACGAAAACGGAAATATGAAGAGTGTAAAAAATTCGCATTAACCATAACTCTACTTTTTTTACGAAAAACACATTTTTAGGTATTTGTTTCCTTTAGAAGTCAACCGCTAATAAATTAGCTAAAATTATGGGAGATAGCTAACAATATTTTAAAAATCTATGAAAACCATGAAGATGACCATTTTTGCGTTCTTGGCGACTTCAACTTGTTCTCTTAACAGCTACTAATGTAAGTTTTCCTCATGAGATACATTTTTTAAATAGTCTTTCCAGTATAAATCTTACCCAAATTAATTATATCCCCAACACACTTGGTAAAATCCTCGATCTTTTATTCATTGATGCGAACCTCATCTTTCAGCTTCCCGAGTGTGATTTCCCAATCTGCAATTCTGATATGCATCATGCCCCTCTTTATTTATCCCTTCAATTCTGTATTTTTCCCTCTACCTACATGCTTGATCCTCGATCTTTAAATTTCAAAGATGCGGATTATGATTCTTTAAATAAAATTTTTTGTGAGATTGATTGGAACTCTATTTTTCTTGCTCGCAATGTCTCTGAGTGCTTTGAAGCTTTTCTCGAACAAATATTTGAAGTCTTAAACTCCAATCTATCATTGATTCCTGCTCGAAAGCATAAGCTACCCTGGTACACAAAGAGGCTGAAAAGACTGAAGAATAAAAGAAACAAATATTTTAAGCTTTTCAAGTCCACCAATAATAACACCTTTAAGGATAAGTACGTGAGCTTTATGCATCAATTCAACGATCTTGATAAAATTTTGTATAACAACTATATTTCCCGCTACGAAGTTGAGCTTAAGTCCAACCCAAAAGCTTTCTGGAACTACGTTCGATCTAGGAAAGGGTGCACCAATATCCCTAACTGTATGATACTTGATGATGTTGCTTCCACTTGTTTGTTAGACACTGTAAACCATGGGTCGGCAGATTTGTAAATGCAGGTGTTCAGTGTTTCTTTTGTGGCTTCGCTCTTACCTCACTAATAGAATATCTTTTGTTGAAGTTGCCGGGACTAAGTCCTACTCTTTTGTGGCCACTTCCGGTGTTCCTCAGGGTAGTATTCTTGGCCCGCTGCTTTTTGTTCTTTTCATAAACGATATTGGTTCGTGTTTTAGTTATTCCCATTATCTACTCTACGCTGATGATTTGAAACTGTTTAGTAGTGTGAATTGCTGGTCTGACTCTCTTCTTCTTCAAAACGAACTTGATAACCTTGCAGATTGGAGCGTAAAAAAACAAATTATCGCTTAACATCCGCAAATGTTTTCATATGACCCTGTCGAAAACCCGAAATCGTATTGACACAAGCTACTCTATCTTAAGCAATCAACTGTCTTCAGTCGAAGTATTTCCGACCTTGGCGTTTTGTTTGACTCTAGTTTCATCTTTGTAAAACATGTTAATAGTGTTATACCCAAGGCATACTCGAACTTTGGTTTTTTAAAGCGTTATGCAAAAGATTTTAATGATCCATATACTCGGAAATCCCTTTTCAATTGTCTTGCCCGGTCTAAGTTGGAGTATGGGTCCATTATCTGGAACCCTCTGTAAAGCTCCCACTCTGATAGAATCGAATGTATTCATCGTTCTTTCTCTCGGTTTGCTCTGCTCCCGCTTCACTTCGTTGATCCCTATCCATCTTACAATGCCCGTTGTTTGCTTATAAACTTAAAATCTCTTGCTAGCAGGCGAATAATTCATTCAATAATGTTCATTTACGATGTGGTTAATGGCTTAATTGACTGCGCTTTCCTGCTTGAGCATTTATGCTTTAATGTCCCAAATAGGATTCTTCGTACCCAGTATCCTTTCCATGTAATTCCCGTTTGTTCGAATTACCTCTATTTTGCCCCCATCAATAGAGCTGTTAATGAACTTATTAATATCTATCAAAAGCTAAATCTTGACTTTGCAATGCCAAGACCTGAGTTCGCTTAAAAAATTACTTCTTTTTATATTTAGTACCTTTACTTAGTTAAATGTAACTCCTAATTTCACATGTTTGTATACCTCTAGTCAGTAAGATATTGTTATCATTGACTGAATAAAGAATAATAATAACTCTGATTTTTTTTTTCCATTTTTTTGCTTAAAAAATAAAATAAAAACGAAAAATTAAAAAAAAAGCAGTTTTTTTCAATTTTTGCCTCCACCAAGAATAGAATATAGGTGGCCTGCAAGTAGTAAAAATTTATACCCATTCTGTTATAAAAGGGTACAAATTTTTTGTACGAAAACAGATTTTCTACTTTGATAATTTAATGTGCTAAGCTTTTTCGATTTTTAAATAGTTTTTTAATTATGAAATTTTTAGAGAAATAAAATATTGGAAAAGTATATCGTCTAAACAGAAAATGTATTTTCATACAAAAAAGTGAAGTTAGTTATATGAAATTAAAAATTTTGATCCCAACTCCAGAATTGTAATTTTCAAAAAATTTGTTTAAAAGAAAAATATTAAAATTCATGCAAAGGAATGTAAAGCAGGAGTTATTAGCTTTAAAACGTTGTTAAAAAAAATCTGTAGCATTAGTAGAAGCCGAAACATAATAATTTCAGTTGGTGTACGTTTTCATCACCATAGGAAAAATTGCAGTAACTATATATTAATACGCTAATACTCTCCGCATACAAACTTTCGCAACCCAATTTCGTATGGTATTTATAGATAGATCCCTATAAAAGTTATATTTTAAACTTAGAATGGACTAATCTGCTGTCTCACCAAACAAAAATTTGAAAATTATTCTTAGTATATTTATTATTAAACAAAATAAAGGTCTCCAAACCCTCCAGCTATTTTGTTATCTCCTTATTCTGTTATACCCGAACTATACATCACTATTCAGCACTTTTATAAAACTCCCAAAGCCATACCCATCCGCTCATTCCCTTCCACACACACGTACATATCTATGCAATGATCCAGCAGCTGCCACTTGCTTTTATTTTTGTGCCAAAAAAAAAACAACAAACTGTACCAAATCATATCGGCGTCTAAACACCATTTGTAAGCTAAGAAATCCAGCTTCACTTCTGGCTTTATATATTTAACTTTTTGCCTATTGGTAAAGTTTATTTTTTTAACGATATGGTTTTGTAAGAAAATTCGTACGAACTTTAACTAAAGAACAATTTTACATGACACTAATGCTGATTTCGTTGAACATGTTTACAGCCTTGCACAGAATACTGTAAAAGTGTGATAAAAGTGTACCCGTTCTACATGAAACTGCTATATCGATAAAACGAACAAAAAACATTTCCCGTTTGCTACGCTATGTGCATGAATAATTAGGTTTCGCTTATCAACCATATTCAATTGTTATTGCAAAATCCAATTTCTTTTTCACCAAATTTATCTGTCAAATAAAATTTTCGTCAGATGATTTTCAGTGCAACCAACTACCCTGTCAAAGCTTCAGAGGGTAAAAGGTGTGAGTTTTTTAGGAAACGAAAACATATTCATTTACCTTCATTTTGCAAACGTAAACGGAAAATTGAAGAGTGTAAAAAGTTCGCATTTTTTGATGAAACGAAATCAACATAACTCTACTTTTTTTTTACGAAAAACACATTTTTAGGTATTTGTTTTCTTTCGTCCACAGGATTAAACGCTAATACTTGGCGACGAAGTCTCTTTCCCACCACGAATCATACACCACGCGCTTTGCCGCGTGCCTGGCCACTATAGTATACGTCACAAGGACCGATGGTCGTCTTTCCTTGCCCCGTCCATCGCATTTCCTGCAGGGCGGTGATGTCGGCCTTTGCGCCTACAAGGACATCAACCAGTCGGGCAGCAGTACCGTCCCTTAGAGAGATATCAGAGTGGCCCCACCGGGGCTAACTCTCTTTCTGCCGCGAGCCTAGATAGCTCACGTTGCCCAGAGTGTACGAACGAGGACGCTAGAGTCGAGATTGGGCAAGGTCGCACAGCAACCACGCCCCATTACACTCCATTAGAACATCAAATAATCAAAGTAAAAATGGGTATTTGTTTCCTTTAAGTGTCAACCGCTAATAAATTAGCTAAAATTATGGGTGATAGCTCAAAAGACGGTGTTTGGCCGGAAGATCTTTTTTAATTTTTTGTTTCTGTGGAATGTTATGGTCAAAAAATCGAAAAGAAACCCACGGCACGCATTTCTTCGCACGTTTTTAGGTACTTACTTACTTACTTAAAATAGCCTTTAACCGCCTAGGCGATTTTGGCCGTCCAACGTTTTTAGGTACAGCCTAATAAAATTACAACAACCACATGAAAACTTTTCATTTTGATTGCAAATGTCTCTTCAGATAAGCAAAATATTAAAAATCGCTTCCGGATTCGTGATCCTGAGGCAAACCCCCGACTTTTGAGCTATCTCCCATAATTTTAGCTAATTTATTAGCAGTTGACACTTAAAGGAAACAAATACCCATTTTTACTTTGATTATTTGATGTTCTAATGGAGTGTAATGGGGCGTGGTTGCTGTGCGACCTTGCTCAATCTCGACTCTAGCGGGCGAAGAAAGTGCGCTCAGTAACGGAATTAAAGTTTGATTGAGAAGCTGCGCATGACACAGACAGCTGATAATTTCTCTACTCGACTCTCTCACCTGCTATCAGAGGGCAATCCTCGACCTAACGATGTAACCGAGCAATGGAAGCATATCTCTCACTCATTGCGTACCGCCGCTGAGGCCATAGGGTTTCAGCGAGCCCACAAGAACAACTGGTACGATGAAGATTGCAGCACTGCCTTGGACCAAAAGGACGCTGCATACAGGGAGACGTTGCGCAGTGTATGGCAACGCTATAGTGAGGCGAGGAAGGAACAGAGGCGCCTTTTCAGTAAAAAGAAACGTGAAGCCGAAAGGTTTAAAGACCGGGGCAAGTTCCTGTAAGGACAATAACGGCGACCTGGTAACCGACGTACAGAATGTACTTAAATTATGGAGGGTGCACTTCTCCTCACTGCTAAATTGCGAGGGGTACGTCGAACCCGATAACCCAATCCCTGATGATGGAAAAGTCGTCCCACCACCTGACTATGATGAAGTGAGGATAGCTATATCCCGGCTCAAAAACAACAAATCGCCTGGGAAAGACGGACTACCCGCCGAGCTGTTCAAACACGGAGGCGAAGAGTTGTAAAAAGCATGCATCAGCTCTTATGCAGAATATGGTCAGATGAGTGCATGGCTCCAGATTGGAATTTAAGTGTGCTCTGCCCAATGCACAAGAAAGGCGACCCCGCTAACCCCACCAACTACCGCGGAATCAGTCTTCTTCATATCGCATATAAGGTTCTTTCTAGCGTATTGTGTAAAAGACTGAAGCCCATCGTAGACAAACTGATTAGACCTTATCAGTGTGGCTTTAGACCTGGTAAGTCTACCATCGACCAGATTTTCACGATACGCCAAATCCTGGAGAAGACCCATGATAAAAGAATCGACACTCACCATCTCTTTGTCGATTTTAATGCCGCCTTTGACAGCGCAAAAAGGAGTTGCCTGTATGCCGCCTTGTCTGAATTTAACTTCCCTGCAAAGCTTATACGGCTTTGCCAAATGACATTGAGCAAAACTAACAGCTCTGTCAGAATCGGGAAGGACCTCTCTGAGCCATTTGAAACCAAACGAGGCTTCAGACAGGGCGACTCCCTTTCGTGCGATTTCTTTAACCTGAAGAAGATAATTCGAGCAGCAGAGCTAAACCGGAATGGCACAATCTTTTACAAGAGCGTGCAATTGCTGGCTTATGCCGATGATATTGATATCATTGGCCTTAACAGCCGCGCCGTAAGCGCTGCTTTCTCTGGGTTGGATAAGGAAGCAAAAAAAGTGGGTCTGGCGGTGAACGAGACCAAGACGAAGTATTTGCTGTCATCAAAGAAAGAATCGGCGCACCTGCGCCTTGGCAGCCAAGTCACCGTTGATAGCTACAAGTTTGAAACGGCGAGAGACTTCGTCTATTTGGGAACCAGCATTAACACCGAAAATAATATCAGTCTAGAAATCCAACGGAGAATCACCCTTGCCAACAAGTGTTACTTTGGACTAAGTAGGCATTTGAGAAGTAAGGTCCTCTCTCGAAAAACAAAGATCACGCTCTATAATTCTCTCATCATACCAGTCCTGATGTACGGCTGGGAATCATGAACTGTGTCAAGAGATGATGAGATGCCCTTGGAGTATTTGAGAGAAAAGTTCTCCGGAAGATTTATGGTCCTTCCCGTGATGCCAACGGCGAGTATCGAAGGAAATTTAATTATGAGCTGTACGAGCTTTACGCAGACCCGACCATAGTTCAGCGGATTAAAGCCCAAAGGCTCCGCTGGCTGGGTCATGTTATGCGAATGGACAAAGAAGCACCAGCACAGAACGTTTTCCTATCGACACCCGAATTCGGCAGCAGAGAAAGGGGCGACCTCGACTGAGATGGAAACAACAGGTGGAGGATGACTTTAACTCCCTTGGGGTTTCCAATTGGCGTCAGTTATCGCTAAAAAGGAATGACTGGCGTGCTTTGATACGAAACGGCCAAAATCACCTAGGGGGTTAAGCGTCATTATGACGCAAGCCAAGATTAGATTAGAAGTTTTTTCGATTATTTTTTTAATTTTAATTCACTTATGAAATTTTTAGGGGGTTAAATAGTGGATAAGTATATTTTGTAAGCAGAAAATATATTTTTCATACAGTTGAAGATTGCCCAGAACTATATCCCCAATCGTCTCATTTAAAGCAAAGCTGTAATTAGACGCTGGCAAGTAAAAGTATAATTGGCAGAACTCTGATTTTTTTTTTTCAATTTTCCTTGCTTAAAATATAAAATAAAAACGAAAAATTAAAAAAAAAAAACAGCTTTCAATTTTTGCCTCCACCGAGAATCGAATATGTATGGAGTGTAATGGGGTGTGGTTGCTGTGCGACCTTGCCCAATCCTGACTCTTGCACCCACGTCCGTACAATCTGGGCAACGTGAGCTATCTAGGCTCGCCGATGAAAGAGAGGCAGCCTAGGTGGGGCCACTCTGACATACTTGATTTAAGGGCTCACCGAGGTCTTTTGCGCAGCGTCTGTTCACCATGAGGTATGGCTGTAAGCGCGCGTCTGTCTTGAAGCAAGCGGCTTGCTATATAAATGTGTAAATATTTACCAAAAACCCCGAAACGGGTTGTGCGCTGGGTTTGGGACCCGCCACGTAAAAAACTTAATTCCAATGAAAACTAATGTACCAAAGCCTCGGATGAGAACCCCCTTTAATGTTGACGACCCGGCAAAACGAATAAGGCATACTGATTTGGATATTACATGGTACATGTACCGGGAATGTCCGAACCCTTTCAAGGGACGGTACCGCTGCCCGACTGGTTGATGTCCTGATCAAAGAACTAGAAACCAGATTGATCATGTCATGATCGACGGCAGACACAGCTCCACCGTTCTGGACGTGCGCACCCTACGTGGTCCCATTATCGACTCGGACCATTATCTTGTTGCAGCCAAGAAACGCACACGCCTCTGTGCAGCGAAGAAAGTGCGCACAGTAACGGAAGGAAAGTTTGACGTCGAGAAGCTGCGCATGACGCAGACAGCTGATAATTTCTCCACTCGACTCTCACACCTGCTACCAGAGGGCAATCCTCGACCTAACGATGTAACCGAGTAATGGAAGCATATCTCTCACTCATTGCGTACCGCCGCTGAGGCCACTATAGGGTTTCAGCGAGCCGGCAAGAACAACTGGTACGATGAAGAAGGCAGCACTGCCTCGGACAAAAAGGACGCTGCGTACAGGGAGACGTTGCGAATGGGCGCAAAGCGCAGTGTATGGCAACGCTATAGTGAGGCGAGGAAGGAAGAAGGACGCCTTTTCAGAAAAAAGAAACGTGAAGCCCAAGGGCATGAGTGTGAGGAGCTTGAGATGCTGGCTGACAGGAGTGATGCCCAAAAATTCTATGAAAAGATCCGGCGGATCACGGAAGGTTAGGTTAGGTTCAAGTGGCTGCCGCAGAGGCACACCTAGGCCAGTATTAAAAGGCCCGTTGTGATACCACCAACACTAGGAAAGTCAGTTCCGGGACCCACCATATGGAAAATCCCGGTATTAACGCAATTCTCCACATAGCAGATTCCCGGGACTGACGTTCCTTTACCGACACCGTTACTCCTCCTCGAACCATTTAGATGACTTGATGAAGGCCATCAGGTCCTTTATGTTCAGCTCCGTGACCTGGCGTAGGCTAACCAGGAAGGGAACTCCCAAAAAGCGCATGCCGGGCAGTTGCAGATGAGGTGCTCCACCGTTTCCTCCTCCTCATCATCCTTACAACTCCTACAGCATCGTCGCTAGGGCACACCTAGCCTTTCTGCGTGCCTACCAATGAGGCAGTGCCCAGTTAATACGCCTATTAATATGGAGATTTCTCTTCTCCTTAGGGGATAAATTTGTCTTGATATTTTATGATCCTATTTCGGCCAGGTTTCTTTGGATATCCGGCATCCTGGAGATTGCAGCCATCTTTCGTTGGCTTTGCGGAGTGTGTACTCCTTCAGCATAAGCTTGCATGTGGCAAACGGCCATCAGGTCCTTTATGTCCAGCTCCGTGACCTGGCGTAGGCTAACCAGGAAGGGAACTCCCAAAAAGCGCATTCTCGTGCCACTTAAAGCCGGGCAGCTGCAGATGAGGTGCTCCACCGTTTCCTGCTCCTCATCATCCTTACAACTCCTACAGCATCGTCGGTAGGGCACACCTAGTCTTTCTGCGTGCCTACCAATGAGGCAGGGCCCAGTTAATACGCCTATTAATATGGAGATTTCTCTTCTCCTTAGGGCATAAATTTGTCTTGATATTTTATGATCCCATTTCGGCCAGGTTTCTTTGGATATCCGGCATCCTGGAGATCGCAGCCATCTTTCGTTGGCTTGGCGGAGTGTGTACTCCTTCAACATAAGCTTGCATGTGGCAAACGGCATACCTAAGCGCTCTTTATCCCGAAGAACCTGCTTGGTCGTGCCCTGCCTCGCGAGTTCGTCTGCCCTACAATTTCCCTCAATGTCCCTATGCCCCGGGACCCATGTGAGGTTCACGCGATTCTGTTGGGCCATCTCTTGTAGAGATCGACGACTGCTGAGTGTCAGTTCAGAGTTGAACGAATAAGAGCCAAGGGATTTGATGGCCGCCTGGCTGTCGCTGAATATAAAAATGTCCTGTCCGATAGTGTGTTGGCTTATCCAAGCCGCGGCGTCCATGATTGCTGAAACTTCAGCCTGGAAGACACTGCAGTGATCAGGTAGTCTGAAGGAGAGCTCAAGGTTCAGATCCTTTGAATAAACACCTGCTCCAACTCTGCCGTCTAGCTTCGAGCCATCAGTATAAATGGAAGTGCCGCCATGAGTGGCGTGTCCAGTAGTGTGTGCGGCCCAGCTGGACGTTTTCCTTAGACACAGAGCCGATGCTGCTGCCACCCGGTGCCCTTCCAGATCGAGTGGCAAAATTCCAAGAATGGCCTGGAGTGCTTCATTGGGCGTTGTTCTTGTGCTCAGCGCAGGCCACCATACCACAACTCCATAGAGCATGATTGGTCGAATGATTGCAGCGTAGATCCATTTGTATATTTTGGGGCTGAGCCCCCATTTCTTCCAATGGCTCTTTTGCACATGTAGAGTGCAATACACGCTTCCTTCTGGCGCTGAAGAACATTCTCCTTCCAGGTTATTTTCCTATCCAGAACTGTGCCCAAGACCTTGGCTTTGTCAGCCAAGTTCAGGTGCACGTCATTCAGTTTTGGTAGTATTAGCGGTGGTATCTTATAGCGGTTGGTAAAGAGAACCAGTTCTACTTTTCCCAGGTTGATGCTCAGTCCGCAGCGCAAGCACCATGAGGAAACCTCTCTCAGTGCTACTTGCATCAAGTCGCACAGGGTTTGTGGGAATTTGCCCCTATATACTATAGCTAAGTCGTCTGCATATGCCACTACCTTCCCGCCCCCCAGCTTGTGTCTCGCAGCATCGAATTGACAGTGAGGTTCCATAGAAGCGGGGAGAGAATACCACCCTGAGGCGTTCCCCTTGTGACATAGCGTGGTAAGTCAACTGTGCCCAGTGATGAAACTATTCGTCTACACTTTAGTAGTTGATCAATAAATCCAATAGGAGACCTGCTTATGCCCAGACTTATTAAAGCGGTGTTTATATCATCAGGGCTTATGTTGTTGAAGGCTCCTTCAATATCTAAAAAGGCCGCAAGACAGTACTCCTTCTCATACAGCGATTTTTCAATAACAGAAACTAGGCTGTGAAGCGCAATTTCTGTAGATTTCCCTTTGGTGTAAGCATGCTGATAGCTACAGATCAGCGTGCTATCAATAGTAGAGGAGAGGTAGTCATTTATTATCCTCTCGAAGGTTTTGAGCACAAAGGATGAGAGACTGATCGGCCTGTAGTCCTTGGGCTCGTAATGAGACGCCTTCCCCGCCTTAGGAATAAACAGTACCGTGGCACTTCTCCTGGAGCACGGAATGTAGCTAAGAGAAAGGCAGGCTGTATGGAGAAATGCCAGCCATTTGG
Organism: Campiglossa producta; assembly: GCA_964058755.1. Taxonomy (NCBI): domain Eukaryota; kingdom Metazoa; phylum Arthropoda; class Insecta; order Diptera; family Tephritidae; genus Campiglossa; species Campiglossa producta. The sequence goes on along the minus strand of CAXKVI010000027.1, from coordinate 243,219 downwards.
CTGATGTCTCCAGCGTGTTTATGAGTTGTGCGGGAATAATCCCGTCTGGCCCGGCAGCCTTGAACGGTTCGAAGCTTTTAACTGCCCACCTAACCTTTTCCTCCGTGATGGGTATGTATACAGCCAGGTTTGTTGTAGGTGCTACGGGTTCCTCATGCAAGTTCCCTGGGAAGTGCGTATTCAAGAGCAGCTCTAGGGTTTCCCTCTCCGTGCTGGTCCAGGATCCGTCAGGTTTGCGCAAATAGCTTGTGGCTGTTTGAGTTTTTGAGAGCACTCGTCTAAGTCTCGCTGTATCGTCGACATTTTCGACCCCAGTGCAGAAATTTGTCCACGATACTCTCTTCGCCTGCCTCAGAGCTTTTTTGTGGCCCTGAGCTTAACTTTATATTCGAGCTATTGAGCCTCCGTGCCAAGGCTCTTGGCCTTATTAAATTGTGTCCTACATGATTTTCGGAGCGAGTCCAGGTCGTAGGACCACCAATGCGGCCTTTGTTTACCGCGTGGTTTTGGCACTGGGCAAACCTGCTCTAAGGCATTCGAGAGCGCCGTTGTAAAGGTCTTTACCAGATCCTCCAACTCCCCTACTGATGAGGGGACTTGTGGGGGCAGTGCTGGTAAGTCCCTAGATAGTATTTCATTGTGTAGCTGCCAGTTACTGTTACGTGGGTTGCGTTTCATAACCGGCTGCTCAACAGAAAAGTCTAGAACTATTTCTACGTACCGGTGGTCGGATCTATGACCTCCCTACGGGGTTTAGTAATAAACGTAGGTTCGTTACCCACGTTGCAAACTACCTGGTTAGTTGTTAACAAATAGTCAAACAACGACTCTCCTCTAGCATTGATATCGGAGCTTCCCCACTGGACGTGGTGAGCATTGGCGTCAGTTCCGATAATAAGATGACCCATGGAAAAATTTGCCACCAGGTCTTTTACCTCCCTCTGTGGCGGAGGTTCTTCGGCGTCGTAGCGCATATAGACCGACGCCATCGTCAGACTGGTACTGTCGACTGTTAAACTAGCAGCTGTAACGTCACCATTGGTATAGTTGGGCAAGAGAAAGGCATTCAGCTCAGACTTAACCAAAATACAGGCTCTAACCCTGCCCCCTCGCTGCTCGAATAAGCTTAAAACCCGTAGTCCCCAAACCGCAAATCCTTGAGCTGTTGACCCAGGGTTCTTGGATGAGGACCACAACTACGTCGCCTTTAGTACCTTTACTTAGTTAAATGTAACTCCTAATTTCACATGTTTGTATACCTCTAGTCAGTAAGATATTGTTATCATTGACTGAATAAAGAATAATAATAACTCTGATTTTTTTTTCCAATTTTTTTGCTTAAAAAATAAAATAAAAACGAAAAATTAAAAAAAAGCAGTTCTTTTTTCAATTTTTGCCTCCACCAAGAATAGAATATAGGTGGCCTGCAAGTAGTAAAAATTTATACCCATTCTGTTATAAAAGGGTACAAATTTTTTGTACGAAAACAGATTTTCTACTTTGATAATTTAATGTGCTAAGCTTTTTCGATTTTTAAATAGTTTTTTAATTATGAAATTTTTAGAGAAATAAAATATTGGAAAAGTATATTGTCTAAACAGAAAATGTATTTTCATACAAAAAAGTGAAGTTAGTTATATGAAATTAAAAATTTTGACCCCAACTCCAGAATTGTAATTTTCAAAAAATGTGTTTAAAAGAAAAATATTAAAATTCATGCAAAGGAATGTAAAGCAGGAGTTATTAGCTTTAAAACGTTGTTAAAAAAAATCGGTAGCATTACTAGAAGCCGAAACATAATAATTTCAGTTGGTGCACGTTTTCATCACCATAGGAAAAATTGCAGTAACTATATATTAATACGCTAATACTCTCCGCATACAAACTTTCGCAACCTAATTTCGTATGGTATTTATAGATAGATCCCTATAAAAGTTATATTTTAAACTTAGAATGGACTAATCTGCTGTCTCACCAAACAAAAATTTGAAAATTATTCTTAGTATATTTATTATTAAACAAAATAAAGGTCTCCAAACCCTCCAGCTATTTTGTTATCTCCTTATTCTGTTATACCCGAACTATACATCACTATTCAGCACATTTATAAAACTCCCAAAGCCATACCCATCCGCTCATTCCCTTCCACACACACGTACATATCTATGCAATGATCCAGCAGCTGCCACTTGCTTTTATTTTTGTGCCAAAAAAAAAACAACAAACTGTACCAAATCATATCATCTTCGGCGTCTAAACACCATTTGTAAGCTAAGAAATCCAGCTTCACTTCTGGCTTTATATATTTAACTTTTTGCCTATTGGTAAAGTTTATTTTTTTAACGATATGGTTTTGTAAGAAAATTCGTACGAACTTTAACTAAAGAACAATTTTACATGACACTAATGCTGATTTCGTTGAACATGTTTACAGCCTTGCACAGAATACTGTAAAAGTGTGATAAAAGTGTACCCGTTCTACATGAAACTGCTATATCGATAAAACGAACAAAAAACATTTCCCGTTTGCTACGCTATGTGCATGAATAATTAGGTTTCGCTTATCAACCATATTCAATTGTTATTGCAAAATCCAATTTCTTTTTCACCAAATTTATCTGTCAAATAAAATTTTCGTCAGATGATTTTCAGTGCAACCAACTACCCTGTCAAAGCTTCAGAGGGTAAAAGGTGTGAGTTTTTTAGGAAACGAAAACATATTCATTTACCTTCATTTTGCAAACGTAAACGGAAAATTGAAGAGTGTAAAAAGTTCGAATTTTTTGATGAAACGAAATCAACATAACTCTACTTTTTTTTTACGAAAAACACATTTTTAGGTATTTGTTTTCTTTCGTCCACAGGATTAAACGCTAATACTTGGCGACGAAGTCTCTTTCCCACCACGAATCATACACCACGCGCTTTGCCGCGTGCCTGGCCACTATAGTATACGTCACAAGGACCGATGGTCGTCTTTCCTTGCCCCGTCCATCGCATTTCCTGCAGGGCGGTGATGTCGGCCTTTGCGCCTACAAGGACATCAACCAGTCGGGCAGCGGTACCGTCCCTTAGAGAGATATCAGAGTGGCCCCACCGGGGCTAACTCTCTTTCTGCCGCGAGCCTAGATAGCTCACGTTGCCCAGAGTGTACGAACGAGGACGCTAGAGTCGAGATTGGGCAAGGTCGCACAGCAACCACGCCCCATTACACTCCATTAGAACATCAAATAATCAAAGTAAAAATGGGTATTTGTTTCCTTTAAGTGTCAACCGCTAATAAATTAGCTAAAATTATGGGTGATAGCTCAAAAGACAGTGTTTGGCCTCAGGATCACGAGTCCGGATGATCTTTTTTAATTTTTTGTTTCTGTGGAATGTTATGGTCAAAAAATCTAAAGAGAAGCACTCCTTCTACGATAAACTTGAACAGACTTATGATCGCTGCCCCCAGTAAGATATCAAAATCGTGCTCGGCGACTTTAATGCCAAGGTGGGAAAGGAAGGAGTCTTTGGTCCTACAGTTGGAAAATTCAGTCTCCACGATATAACATCCCCCAACGGCACTAGGTTGATTGACTTGGCCGCTGCTCGCAATATGGTCATCAGCAGTACCAGGTTCCAGCATAAGCGAATACACCAAGCCACATGGCTGTCCCCTGATCAAAGAACTAGAAACCAGATTGATCATGTCATGATCGACGGCAGACACAGCTCCACCGTTCTGGACGTGCGTACCCTACGTGGTCCCAATATCGACTCGGACCATTATCTTGTTGCAGCCAAGATACGCACACGCCTCTGTGCAGCGAAGAAAGTGCGCTCAGTAACGGAATTAAAGTTTGACATCGAGAAGCTGCGCATGACACAGACAGCTGATAATTTCTCTACTCGACTCTCTCACCTGCTATCAGAGGGCAATCCTCGACCTAACGATGTAACCGAGCAATGGAAGCATATCTCTCACTCATTGCGTACCGCCGCTGAGGCCATAGGGTTTCAGCGAGCCCACAAGAACAACTGGTACGATGAAGATTGCAGCACTGCCTTGGACCAAAAGGACGCTGCATACAGGGAGACGTTGCGCAGTGTATGGCAACGCTTTATTGAGGCGAGGAAGGAAGAGAGGCGCCTTTTCAGAAAAAAGAAACGTGAAGCCGAAAGGTTTAAAGACCGGGGCAAGTTCCTGTAAGGACAATAACGGCGACCTGGTAACCGACGTACAGAATGTACTTAAATTATGGAGGGTGCACTTCTCCTCACTGCTAAATTGCGAGGGGTACGTCGAACCCGATAACCCAATCCCTGATGATGGAAAAGTCGTCCCACCACCTGACTATGATGAAGTGAGGATAGCTATATCCCGGCTCAAAAACAACAAATCGCCTGGGAAAGACGGACTACCCGCCGAGCTGTTCAAACACGGAGGCGAAGAGTTGTAAAAAGCATGCATCAGCTCTTATGCAGAATATGGTCAGATGAGTGCATGGCTCCAGATTGGAATTTAAGTGTGCTCTGCCCAATGCACAAGAAAGGCGACCCCGCTAACCCCACCAACTACCGCGGAATCAGTCTTCTTCATATCGCATATAAGGTTCTTTCTAGCGTATTGTGTAAAAGACTGAAGCCCATCGTAGACAAACTGATTAGACCTTATCAGTGTGGCTTTAGACCTGGTAAGTCTACCATCGACCAGATTTTCACGATACGCCAAATCCTGGAGAAGACCCATGATAAAAGAATCGACACTCACCATCTCTTTGTCGATTTTAATGCCGCCTTTGACAGCGCAAAAAGGAGTTGCCTGTATGCCGCCTTGTCTGAATTTAACTTCCCTGCAAAGCTTATACGGCTTTGCCAAATGACATTGAGCAAAACTAACAGCTCTGTCAGAATCGGGAAGGACCTCTCTGAGCCATTTGAAACCAAACGAGGCTTCAGACAGGGCGACTCCCTTTCGTGCGATTTCTTTAACCTGAAGAAGATAATTCGAGCAGCAGAGCTAAACCGGAATGGCACAATCTTTTACAAGAGCGTGCAATTGCTGGCTTATGCCGATGATATTGATATCATTGGCCTTAACAGCCGCGCCGTAAGCGCTGCTTTCTCTGGGTTGGATAAGGAAGCAAAAAAAGTGGGTCTGGCGGTGAACGAGACCAAGACGAAGTATTTGCTGTCATCAAAGAAAGAATCGGCGCACCTGCGCCTTGGCAGCCAAGTCACCGTTGATAGCTACAAGTTTGAAACGGCGAGAGACTTCGTCTATTTGGGAACCAGCATTAACACCGAAAATAATATCAGTCTAGAAATCCAACGGAGAATCACCCTTGCCAACAAGTGTTACTTTGGACTAAGTAGGCATTTGAGAAGTAAGGTCCTCTCTCGAAAAACAAAGATCACGCTCTATAATTCTCTCATCATACCAGTCCTGATGTACGGCTGGGAATCATGAACTGTGTCAAGAGATGATGAGATGCCCTTGGAGTATTTGAGAGAAAAGTTCTCCGGAAGATTTATGGTCCTTCCCGTGATGCCAACGGCGAGTATCGAAGGAAATTTAATTATGAGCTGTACGAGCTTTACGCAGACCCGACCATAGTTCAGCGGATTAAAGCCCAAAGGCTCCGCTGGCTGGGTCATGTTATGCGAATGGACAAAGAAGCACCAGCACAGAACGTTTTCCTATCGACACCCGAATTCGGCAGCAGAGAAAGGGGCGACCTCGACTGAGATGGAAACAACAGGTGGAGGATGACTTTAACTCCCTTGGGGTTTCCAATTGGCGTCAGTTATCGCTAAAAAGGAATGACTGGCGTGCTTTGATACGAAACGGCCAAAATCACCTAGGGGGTTAAGCGTCATTATGACGCAAGCCAAGATTAGATTAGAAGTTTTCTCGATTATTTTTTTAATTTTAATTCACTTATGAAATTTTTAGGGGGTTAAATAGTGGATAAGTATATTTTGTAAGCAGAAAATATATTTTTCATACAGTTGAAGATTGCCCAGAACTATATCCCCAATCGTCTCATTTAAAGCAAAGCTGTAATTAGACGCTGGCAAGTAAAAGTATAATTGACAGAACTCTGATTTTTTTTTTCAATTTTCCTTGCTTAAAATATAAAATAAAAACGAAAAATTAAAAAAAAAAAAAACAGCTTTCAATTTTTGCCTCCACCGAGAATCGAATATGTATGGAGTGTAATGGGGTGTGGTTGCTGTGCGACCTTGCCCAATCCTGACTCTTGCACCCACGTCCGTACAATCTGGGCAACGTGAGCTATCTAGGCTCGCCGATGAAAGAGAGGCAGCCTAGGTGGGGCCACTCTGACATACTTGATTTAAGGGCTCACCGAGGTCTTTTGCGCAGCGTCTGTTCACCATGAGGTATGGCTGTAAGCGCGCGTCTGTCTTGAAGCAAGCGGCTCGCTATATAAATGTGTAAATATTTACCAAAAACCCCGAAACGGGTTGTGCGCTGGGTTTGGGACCCGCCACGTAAAAAACTTAATTCCAATGAAAACTAATGTACCAAAGCCTCGGATGAGAACCCCCTTTAATGTTGACGACCCGGCAAAACGAATAAGGCATACTGATTTGGATATTACATGGTACATGTTTCGGGAATGTCCGAACCCTTTCAAGGGACGGTACCGCTGCCCGACTGGTTGATGTCCTGATCAAAGAACTAGAAACCAGATTGATCATGTCATGACAGACGGCAGACACAGCTCCACCGTTCTGGACGTGCGTACCCTACGTGGTCCCATTATCGACTCGGACCATTATCTTGTTGCAGCCAAGAAACGCACACGCCTCTGTGCAGCGAAGAAAGTGCGCACAGTAACGGAAGGAAAGTTTGACGTCGAGAAGCTGCGCATGACACAGACAGCTGATAATTTCTCCACTCGACTCTCACACCTGCTATCAGAGGGCAATCCTCGACCTAACGATGTAACCGAGCAATGGAAGCATATCTCTCCCTCATTGCGTACCGCCGCTGAGGCCACTATAGGGTTTCAGCGAGCCGGCAAGAACAACTGGTACGATGAAGAAGGCAGCACTGCCTCGGACAAAAAGGACGCTGCGTACAGGGAGACGTTGCGAATGGGCGCAAAGCGCAGTGTATGGCAACGCTATAGTGAGGCGAGGAAGGAAGAGGGACGCCTTTTCAGAAAAAAGAAACGTGAAGCCCAAAGGCATGAGTGTGAGGAGCTTGAGATGCTGGCTGACAGGAGTGATGCCCGAAAATTCTATGAAAAGATCCGGCGGATGACGGAAGGTTAGGTTAGGTTCAAGTGGCTGCCGCAGAGGCACACCTAGGCCAGTATTAAAAGGCCTGTTGTGATACCACCAACACTAGGAAAGTCAGTTCCGGGACCCTGCCATATGGAAAATCCCGGTATTAACGCAATTCTCCACATAGCAGATTCCCGGGACTGACGTTCCTTTACCGACACCGTTACTCCTCCTCGAACCATTTAGATGACTTGATGAAGGCCATCAGGTCCTTTATGTTCAGCTCCGTGACCTGGCTAACCAGGAAGGGAACTCCCAAAAAGCGCATGCCGGGCAGTTGCAGATGAGGTGCTCCACCGTTTCCTCCTCCTCATCATCCTTACAACTCCTACAGCATCGTCGCTAGGGCACACCTAGCCTTTCTGCGTGCCTACCAATGAGGCAGTGCCCAGTTAATACGCCTATTAATATGGAGATTTCTCTTCTCCTTAGGGGATAAATTTGTCTTGATATTTTATGATCCTATTTCGGCCAGGTTTCTTTGGATATCCGGCATCCTGGAGATTGCAGCCATCTTTCGTTGGCTTTGCGGAGTGTGTACTCCTTCAGCATAAGCTTGCATGTGGCAAACGGCCATCAGGTCCTTTATGTCCAGCTCCGTGACCTGGCGTAGGCTAACCAGGAAGGGAACTCCCAAAAAGCGCATTCTCGTGCCACTTAAAGCCGGGCAGCTGCAGATGAGGTGCTCCACCGTTTCCTGCTCCTCATCATCCTTACAACTCCTACAGCATCGTCGGTAGGGCACACCTAGTCTTTCTGCGTGCCTACCAATGAGGCAGGGCCCAGTTAATACGCCTATTAATATGGAGATTTCTCTTCTCCTTAGGGCATAAATTTGTCTTGATATTTTATGATCCCATTTCGGCCAGGTTTCTTTGGATATCCGGCATCCTGGAGATTGCAGCCATCTTTCGTTGGCTTGGCGGAGTGTGTACTCCTTCAACATAAGCTTGCATGTGGCAAACGGCATACCTAAGCGCTCTTTATCCCGAAGAACCTGCTTGGTCGTGCCCTGCCTCGCGAGTTCGTCTGCCCTACAATTTCCCTCAATGTCCCTATGCCCCGGGACCCATGTGAGGTTCACGCGATTCTGTTGGGCCATCTCTTGTAGAGATCGACGACAGCTGAGTGTCAGTTCAGAGTTGAACGAATAAGAGCCAAGGGATTTGATGGCCGCCTGGCTGTCGCTGAATATAAAAATGTCCTGTCCGATAGTGTGTTGGCTTATCCAAGCCGCGGCGTCCATGATTGCTGAAACTTCAGCCTGGAAGACACTGCAGTGATCAGGTAGTCTGAAGGAGAGCTCAAGGTTCAGATCCTTTGAATAAACACCTGCTCCAACTCTGCCGTCTAGCTTCGAGCCATCAGTATAAATGGAAGTGCCGCCATGAGTGGCGTGTCCAGTAGTGTTTGCGGCCCAGCTGGACGTTTCCCTTAGACGCAGAGCCGATGCTGCTGCCACCCGGTGCCCTTCCAGATCGAGTGGCAAAATTCCAAGAATGGCCTGGAGTGCTTCATTGGGCGTTGTTCTTGTGCTCAGCGCAGGCCACCATACCACAACTCCATAGAGCATGATTGGTCGAATGATTGCAGCGTAGATCCATTTGTATATTTTGGGGCTGAGCCCCCATTTCTTCCAATGGCTCTTTTGCACATGTAGAGTGCAATACACGCTTCCTTCTGGCGCTGAAGAACATTCTCCTTCCAGGTTAGTTTCCTATCCAGAACTGTGCCCAAGACCTTGGCTTTGTCAGCCAAGTTCAGGTGCACGTCATTCAGTTTTGGTAGTATTAGCGGTGGTATCTTATAGCGGTTGGTAAAGAGAACCAGTTCTACTTTTCCCGGGTTGATGCTCAGTCCGCAGCGCAAGCACCATGAGGAAACCTCTCTCAGTGCTACTTGCATCAAGTCGCACAGGGTTTGTGGGAATTTGCCCCTATATACTATAGCTAAGTCGTCTGCATATGCCACTACCTTCCCGCCCCCCAGCTTGTGTCTCGCAGCATCGAATTGACAGTGAGGTTCCATAGAAGCGGGGAGAGAATACCACCCTGAGGCGTTCCCCTTGTGACATAGCGTGGTAAGTCAACTGTGCCCAGTGATGAAACTATTCGTCTACACTTTAGTAGTTGATCAATAAATCCAATAGGAGACCTGCTTATGCCCAGACTTATTAAAGCGGTGTTTATATCATCAGGGCTTATGTTGTTGAAGGCTCCTTCAATATCTAAAAAGGCCGCAAGACAGTACTCCTTCTCATACAGCGATTTTTCAATAACAGAAACTAGGCTGTGAAGCGCAATTTCTGTAGATTTCCCTTTGGTGTAAGCATGCTGATAGCTACAGATCAGCTTGCTATCAATAGTATGGGAGAGGTAGTCATTTATTATCCTCTCGAAGGTTTTGAGCACAAAGGATGAGAGACTGATCGGCCGGTAGTCCTTGGGCTCGTAATGAGACGCCTTTCCCGCCTTAGGAATAAACAGTACCGTGGCACTTCTCCTGGAGCACGGAATGTAGCTAAGAGAAAGGCAGGCTGTATGGAGAAATGCCAGCCATTTGGCTGATGTCTCCAGCGTGTTTATGAGTTGTGCGGGAATAATCCCGTCTGGCCCGGCAGCCTTGAACGGTTCGAAGCTTTTAACTGCCCACCTAACCTTTTCCTCCGTGATGGGTATGTATACAGCCAGGTTTGTTGTAGGTGCTACGGGTTCCTCATGCAAGTTCCCTGGGAAGTGCGTATTCAAGAGCAGCTCTAGGGTTTCCCTCTCCGTGCTGGTCCAGGATCCGTCAGGTTTGCGCAAATAGCTTGTGGCTGTTTGAGTTTTTGAGAGCACTCGTCTAAGTCTCGCTGTATCGTCGACATTTTCGACCCCAGTGCAGAAATTTGTCCACGATACTCTCTTCGCCTGCCTCAGAGCTTTTTTGTGGCCCTGAGCTTAACTTTATATTCGAGCCATTGAGCCTCCGTGCCAAGGCTCTTGGCCTTATTAAATTGTGTCTTACATGATTTTCGGAGCGAGTCCAGGTCGTAGGACCACAAATGCGGCCTATGTTTACCGCGTGGTTTTGGCACTGGGCAAACCTGCTCTAAGGCATTCGAGAGCGCCGTTGTAAAGGTCTTTACCAGATCCTCCAACTCCCCTACTGATGAGGGGACTTGTGGGGGCAGTGTGGGTAAGTCCCTAGATAGTATTTCATTGTGTAGCTGCCAGTTACTGTTACGTGGGTTGCGTTTCATAACCGGCTGCTCAACAAAAAAGTCTAGAACTATTTCTACGTACCGGTGGTCGGATCTATGACCTCCCTACGGGGTTTAGTAATAAACGTAGGTTCGTTACCCACGTTGCAAACTACCTGGTTAGTTTTTAACAAATAGTCAAACAACGACTCTCCTCTAGCATTGATATCGGAGCTTCCCCACTGGACGTGGTGAGCATTGGCGTCAGTTCCGATAATAAGATGACCCATGGTCAGACTGGTACTGTCGACTGTTAAACTAGCAGCTGTAACGTCACCATTGGTATAGTTGGGCAAGAGAAAGGCAATCAGCTCAGACTTAACCAAAATACAGGCTATAACCCTGCCCCCCTCGCTGCTCGAATAAGCTTAAAACCCGTAGTCCCCAAACCGCAAATCCTTGAGCTGTTGACCCAGGGTTCTTGGATGAGGACCACAACTACGTCGCCTTTAGAGAGACGATTCATTAAAGCAGCCGAGGCTGCTTTAGATTTGTGCAGGTTTATCTGAATCACCACCAACATGAGAGCGCTCAGACTTCCCTGCCACCGCCGTATCGTCGAGTTCCGACTCGTATGGAGGCTTATCTTTCAACGAAGATTTGTTTAGACCACGGTTTGGCGTGGCAGAGATCCTACTAACTGTGGCAGTGTCAACATTGGTGCGCTCAGGACTAGCTGCTATCACTGTGACGTCGAGGTCTTCCCCGTCCAGCAGGCTGTCTCCCATCTCCGAGCTGTCCACTGCTCCTTCGCCATTTGACGTGGCAGATACCATACTTTCCGAGTCGGACATCTCCGACTCCCCTTCGGGCACTGCGATGTCCGAGTCCTCCGGTGCAGCCGAAATAGCAGCCGCAGCATCGCCGCGGTATACGTGGATCACGATCTGACCCATGCCGTAGTGCACTCGTCCATTGCACCGTTTAAGGGGCTCGAGTGCCTCCTTATTCAAGGTGAAAATCACTTGCCTATCAGGCCCTACCGCATCCTCGACCAGATTGACACCCCAGTCCTTCGTTGGGAGAGAAAGGGTCATGGTCCTCAGCATCCTGAGAATTCTCTCAGGTTCAGCAGGGATAGCAGGAATCCACGCTCTTGCCCTTGGCCGAGCCGGGATGTCCTTCCAATCGACAACCTCGATTCTTGCCCCTTGGTAGATCTCACCCAGTCTTGCAGCTGCTGCCTTGTACAGTGCAGCAGTTTTTGCATCCTCGCAAGCGAATACCTTGATTCGGCCCTGGTGCCATCCCGCATCAGAACCCATCGGAGTGGCACCCGGAGACTCATCCATAATGTCGAGAAGGGCATTACCGATAGCATTCCGGACGTACCGCCACTGGTCCCTAGGGATGGCCCAGCTTTCATTACCTCGGTCAATGACGCCTATGAGGATCCGATCCTTAGTCACTTCAGCAAAGCTGAGTTTACCCATTACGGGGGCGTGTTGCTGCCGCTTCGGGTGAGGTTTTAAATCCACGTCCGACCTCTGGTGTTTGAAGGGGTTTCCATTAACCTTCTTTGGCGCGTAATCGCTTTGGAAGTTCGGTAAGATAGCTTCAGCCATCTCCACCGTCTTTCTAGCATTCGGCGATAGCGTCTCTTGTGAAATACCCTCGTATTTCTTCAAAATCCTTGCGGCCGCTCTTTTGTCCAAGTACTCTGAGCGACTGGGAGATGTCTTTTGGGGTAAATTTCGACCCGTAGTTGCCATCGCGGTCGTTCCCTTATTTGGATCTCTGGGGCCAGGTCGTGAGACCACTGCCACAGACGTTAAAGACTTGGTTTCGGTACCGGCACTTACTGGGGCTTTAGCATCAGCCGTTGTTGGCTTCCTGTGTTTGTACCGGTACTTACTTTGGGGGTTGCCCCTTGTTATCCAGAGCTAATCGACTCGTAGTTGCCATCGATGTCGATCTCTCGGCTGATAAAGAAATGGAGTTTAATTAAATTCAATAAAAAAAAACATAATTTAAGAAAAAAAAGGAATATTCCGCAACCGGGTCTTGCACCTGTGCACACCGTATTCCATAGGCTCACCGCCGCGCCATTACCTTATGCACAAAGCAGTTATCAAATTCTGCTGTTCAGGCTACCAGCCTAAATATATTGGCTCACCCTCGTATTTAATCATGTCAGTAATTTCACTCATTTGCGATGATTTACCGCCAACCGTTTTTACCCCGCCGGATAACAGCGAAAAGCTAGGATTCGGCGGGGGCCGCGAACTTAATTCGTGTTAACTCGTCCGCTTCTTTTGTGAACTTCAAACCGCCAGCAACCAAACCAGACGAAGGTAAATATATACAAATATTCCGAGTTTTACACATTTCGCCATTATTCCATTTTTTATTTATTATATTCTTGCAACTTGAAAATAATTAACTTCCAATCACTTTGTTTTATTTACATTTGATTACACATTCGCTGATATCATTTACTAGCAATTAAATTATAACGATTAACTAATTCAACCGGTGTTTTTATTTCTTTACTCCCTTTATTACGAGCGCGCCCTACCTTGGAACCCGCCGTAACATTTGGTCATTCTCGCCAGGAAAATTAATCAGCCACAAAAAAAAAAAAAAATCAGGAAAAATTCAAAACCCCAGTTGAAGAAAAACTTTTTACGGAAAACAGTCAGCGCCTTTGGAGATTGAAAATTTTGACAAACTTCGGCGACAGTGCGAAACTTTAATAGCGAGTTTTAGCAGCGAGTGTTATACAGTACATATATACCAACACACAGCCAACTAGCACATCACATCCACGCACACATATCGCATCAAATCGCCGAAATCACATCACAGCATATTACATCACACAACACAATAAGAATTTAAGGTACGTTGGTTTTTATTGGTGCACCACTTGTTTTATATAATACGTGAATTAGTGTATAGTGAATTTTGTGTTCGTTTGTGAAAGAAACGAAGTAAGTGGAAATCTTGTGTTCTGAAGAGCACACTTTCGCCTTTTTGCTATCGGCTAAGTCCCCCACCAATGGTAAGGCTTATCCGACACAGCTCAAGGCAAGCAGTCAGTGAATTTTTTTTTTCTCATCTCATAAAACACTGCACTGAATATAACCATTTTTGCCACATAGTGTAGCACACCAATTTTCACAACAGTCCATTTCTACTTGGTTGATGATTTCTTTATACATGTATCACAAAATTCACTGAGTTTTTACAACTGACACTAAACTGCGTAATCCTTTCACATTATCACTACGTTGGGTGGCTTGTGGCGAATAAAAAAAAAATAAAAAAATAAAAATAACACTGTGTAACAATACATTTTTTTTACAGTCCACTTTGATCTCTTTGAGCTTGAATAAAATAAAAATTTTAACTTGAAACCTCTTACGAGAAATTTAATCACTTGCGTATTTATTCGGCTTTGGCTTTTACAGAGGGATATCCCTGGCGTTAATTTTTACACTTTCATAAGGCACATAAACACACATCCATTTCGATCTGGAACACATTTCACTTCAGATCAGAACTTCGAGTTTCCCACCTGTAGCACTTTATAAAATTTCGCTTATTTTCCAAGCAATATATATCCTTGAGTCATTACGCTTCGCTCTTGTTCCCGGTAAATATACATCATATTCAAACACATTAAGAAAATGGAGGCATATATTCGGCAGTCAGACTGCATAGTGGAGTTCGAACAAGAATGCGACTCAAAGAATATAGAAGAAACAGATAAGCACACCCTTGCAATACAGCAAGAGGAGCTGAAAGCGTTGTGGAAAAAATCGAAAACGATTTGTGATAGTCTTCTGATATAAGACATGTTTTACATGCTACACGAAATGCATTGCTAAAATGAACGCTCAGATGGAAAAGCTAACAGCGCAACCCATACAAACCCCGAAAGATACAGATACTTTTAGCCGTGAACATAACATTCGCCTCCCGCCTTGTGACACCGATGTGTTCAAAGGCGACTATCTTTCATGGCCCACATTCAGGGATATGTTCACGGCCATATACATTTTAAACACACGTCTTACTCCGGTTGAGAAACTTTACCATCTCAACCAAAAAACTGAAGGTGAGGCAAAGGAAATTGTGCGTAGGTGTCCATTGACCAATGAAGGCTTTGCTACAGCCTGGAAAAACCTGGCCGACAGGTATGAAAATAAAAGAATTTTGGTTAATACCCAATTGAAGGCACTTTTCAATCTGACCGCCGTCTCAAGTGAATGCGGTACAGCAATCAAGCAACTTAAACGGGATATTAATAATTGCATCTCATCCCACAAATGTCATCAAATTGACATATCCAACTGGGATGCAATTCTCACATACCTGTGCTCCACTAAACTTACGGAATGTTCGCTGGCTCTATGGCAGGCATGGGCACCACTACAGAGACACAGCAACCAAATTGTGACTGTGTGTAAGTACACGACAGCCTAGCGACGACGAAAGCAAATCCAATTATTTATTTAGTATGATTTCAGCGCTTGCATAGTGAACACGTATCACACGCAGTTTGGTCATACAGGCATACATATATTTGATACAGTGGGAGGTCGATTTCTAAACACCTATTCAAAATGTTTAATGTTGAGTGGGAGCAAGCATTTTTTTTTGTTTTAAACTCTGCAAATAAGCCGCAGTGCTTGATTTGCGGAAAAATATTAAATTGCGTGTGCAAGCAATGCCTTGATCGACATTTTGCTTTGCTGCATAGAGACGTAAATAATCTGAGCGCAAATGTTACAGAGGTGGAAGAAGATTTTGCAAATGCAAAATTGAAGCCTTCTTGTATTGTAAGCGCTGCTTTAGCTAAAAAAGGTAAGCCACTTAAAGATGGCACTTTTTTTAGGGACTTGGCTGTAGCCGTTTTGGAATGTTTTGGAGAAAAGGGGGTTGAGCTAGCCAAACATGTAGGAGGTATACCTTTGTCACGTCGCACCATCACGCGACGTGTCGAAGATATATCAAAATTTATGTTTTTAAATTTAAAGCGAAATCTTATGAATGCCAAGTCTTATTCCATTGCTTTGGATGAAAGCACTGACCTTACTGATACTTGTCAACTTTTGGTATGCGTAAGGACTGTTGACGATAATTTCAATATAGAAGATGACATGTTTTGTTTGCGAGGACTTCAATCCAACGTGACTGGAGCAGCTATTTTTGCATGCATTGAACGAGAATTGTTTACATTCATTGATAAAGCTAAATTGTCATCAGTTTGCACTGACGGTGCTCCTGTCATGATAGGAGACAAAAAGGGACTAGTGGGCCAGTTAATTTCAAACGGCATAAATGTGCCAACTTTTCACTGCATTTTGCATCAACAGCAATTAGTTGCTAAAAGTTTTAAAGTGGGTCAAGCTATGGAAATTGCAGTAAAAATTATTAAAAAGATACGTGGGGGACATAAAGCGCTTACGCATAGAAAGTTTCGTGCCAACCTAAAAGCTTTGCATTCATGTGTACGTATTAACGAGTATCCTCTGTACCAAGTGTGCGAGCGACACTTTCTCAGCACACCCGTGCCGTATGAATGCTGAAAGTAAACTAAATGGGTTTGTCGTTGCTTTTTACGAAGAGATCGTTGTGCTCTCACTATTCGTATACGTATATGGTCGCTTAGCAGGTGCTAAGCTCACGCCCATGCCTGCTCTATGGGAACAAACCATAGAGAGTAAAACAGAGATTCCAAAATGGGAAGATATGGACAAATTCCTGTCCAATCGTTTCCAAACGTTGGAAACCGTCTTCGACCTTAAGGGTAACCAATCCTCAAAATCATCCACGAGTCAGTCCAACACCTCAACCAGACTTGGGGTTTATCAAGTGAGTGTTCCAAAACTCACCTGTAAGATGTGCAACACTTCAGAGCACAAATTACGCGACTGTTCAAAGTTCCGTGGAATGACCCCTGCAGAGAGACTAGCGTACATCAAGGGCCGCGGCTGGTGTTTGAACTGTTTGGCATCTGGACATACCGTGACACGTTGCTTTAGCCGATTTAGATGCAACATGTGTCGTGCAAGGCACAACACCCTGCTCCACTTGGCAGATGATCAGCCAAATCAAACAAACCAGACGTGGCACCGAAAGACCCCTGATGATAGACCCTCGACTTCACAACAAGCTCGAACAAATCTGGAGTCTAGAAATACAAGAGAAAATATTAATAATGTTTCATGTAGTCATGCAAATTCGACAAAAGGGGTGTTATTGGGAACCGCCCGGGGCAGCATAACTCACGACGGAGTTAGCTTTGCCGCTAGAGCGCTGATTGACTCCGGCCTTGAATGTTCTTTCATAACTGAGAGACTTAAAAAGAGAATACACCTGCCATCCAAACGCTTGCATGTGCAAGTGTCCGGCATCAACAACACATTATCGGCCCAAGTCAAGGAATCCTGTCCAATCACTTTGGGCTCCCTACTTAATCCATTCGTTCAAATTAAAACAGTGGTCCTAGTCCTGCCCCAACTAACAGGAGACCTTCCGACCTGTCAAGTTAGTGCAACACTTCGTCAATCATTCCCTGATCTAAGCTTGGCTGACAAAAGGTTCTTTGAAAAGGAACCGGTGGACCTCATCCTAGGAGGAGATATTTATCCCCAAATCATTCTAGACGGTATCCGAAAGAATGCCCTCAATACGCTCCTCGCTCAAGAAACCGTCTTCGGTTGGATAGTAACTGGTCGTGCCGAAGAACCTCATCCAACCAACACCAGAGTATCCTTCTTCAATGAAATCAGCCTAGATAAACAATTAACTGCTTTCTGGGAGCTAGAGGATGTACCTAAGAAAAGACCCCTTAATAAAGATAATACCTATTGCGAGGAACTTTTCAAGTCCACAACAGAAAGAAATGCTGACGGCAAATACATAGTCGCCCTCCCTTTTTTGAAAGAGTTTCCTAATAAAACCAGCTTAGGACCCTCTCTTAACAGCGTTTGCTCTCAATTCTACAGGAATGAGACTCGCCTAGCTAAGACACCAGAGCTACAGACCGAATACAACAGGGTATTGGCGGAATATGAAAGCCTGGGGCATATGTCAAAAGTTCAAAGAATCATATCGCCCCACTCAACTGACTGCTATTTCTTGCCGCATCATGCGGTAATTAAGGAAGAGAGCACAACCACAAAGGTTAGGGTGGTATTTAACGCTTCTTGCCCCACTGCCAACGGCACAAGCCTTAATGACGTTCTCTATACAGGCCCAGTACTTCAGACTGACCTAACAATCCTACTCCTTCGCTGGAGATTCTTTAAATATGTTTTCAACAGCGACATCGAAAAAATGTATAGGCAGATATGGGTTAAGCCTAACCAGACCCAATTCCAAAGAATTGTCTTTCGTGAAAAATCAGGGGATCCTATCAGCGTGTATGAACTGAACACGGTGACCTTTGGGGTTAACTGTGCTCCTTATCTGGCGATAAGGACATTGCACCAACTGGCTGACGACGTGGACTCTTCGTCTCCAATAGCAGCAAATATATTGCGAACCAGTATGTATGTCGACGACGTTCTGGCAGGGGGACATAGCGTAGAATCAGCCATTCAAGCTCGTGATGAAATTACAAAGGCGTTACAGTCCGCAGGTTTTTCCCTTCGAAAATGGACCTCGAACTGCAGCAGAGTACTTAAAGGAATACCTAAACCCCACTTACTAAACGAGGATTTTCTCGAGTTCGAGGACGCAAGCACGGTCAAGACCCTAGGTATTAGGTGGAACGCATACGAACAAAGATCACGCTCTATAAGTCTCTCATCATACCTGTCCTGATGTATGGCTCAGATTCATGGACAATGTCAAGAGAAGATGAGATGGCCCTTGGAGTATTTGAGAGAAAAGTTCTCCGGAAGATTTATGGTCCTTCCCGTGATGCCAACGGCGAGTATCGAAGGAAATTTAACGATGAGCTGTACGAGCTCTACGCAGATCTGACCATAGTCCAGCGAATTAAAGCCCAAAGACTCCGCTGGCTGGGCCATGTTATGCGAATGGACAAAGAAGCTCCAGCACAGAAGGTTTTCCTATCGTCGCCTGAATTCGGCAGCAGAGGAAGGGGGAGGCCTCGACTGAGATGGAAACAACAGGTGGAGGATGACTTGAACTCCCTTGGGGTTTCCAATTGGCGTCAGTTATCGCTAAAAAGGAATGACTGGCGTGCTTTGATATGCAACGGCCAAAATCGCTTAGGCGGTTAAGCGCCAATAAATGATGATGATGATGATGCATACGCAGATTACTTTTACTACATGGCGAAACCAATTGAAGACCGGGATATTTTAACTAAACGAGCGATACTTTCTGCTATTGCCAAACTTTTCGATCCCCTAAGTTGGCTCGCTCCAGTCGTAATCATAGCCAAGATGATCATGCAAACTATTTGGCTAGAAGGGACTGATTGGGACGATCCAGTATCAACGGAGACCCTCGATAGATGGCATACGTTTTTGCAAGACTACCCCGCAATTAATCATATAAGGATACCACGGTGGGTGAATTTTACACCCAATATCGACGTCGAGATACACGGTTTCTGTGATGCATATGCTGCTACAATTTTCCTACGAGCCACCATAGAGGATCAGGTGCACGTCAATCTACTCATCGCAAAAACAAGGGTAGCCCCAGTGAAAACGATTTCTTTACCACGATTAGAGTTATGCGGGGCAGTCTTGTTAGCCGAGACCTTAGAATCCGTCACCGAAAATCTCAACTTAGGGAATTTTAGGATGCACCTTTGGACTGATTCGACCATAGTCTTAGCGTGGATTAAAAAACCCCCCTGTTCCTGGTCAACCTTCGTTGCTCATCGAGTAACGAAAATTGTCGAGAAGGTAGGGAATAAAGCCTGGCACCACGTGGACTCGGCAGCAAACCCAGCCGACTTGGCCAGCAGAGGACTCTCAGCGAAAGAATTGATCAATAACTCCTTGTGGTGGCGGGGACCTTCTTGGTTACAAGAAGACAAGTCAAAGTGGCCACGGACCGAAAAGGAATATCTGACAAACATTGAGGAAAAACGGGTCCGAGTCCACGCAGCTACCCAAGTCTGTGATACCGAAGATATCTTCCAAAGATTTTCCGATCTTCCGAGGGCATTAAGGGTCATATCATATATCCTGAGGTTCTCTCAGAGGACTAATCCAAAAACAAAACCTCTCTTTAAAGCCGAGTCCCATACCATTTCACCCACCGAAATAAAGAAGACGACTAGTCGCCTTATAGCTCTCTATCAACAGAGGCAATACCCTGAGGAGTTGAGAGACCTACAATCTATAAAACCTATCAACGCAAGAAGCGAAGTCCTGCCCCTTAATCCATTTGTCGATAAAGACAACATCCTAAGAGCGGGTGGACGCCTCGCTGCTTCTGAAGACCTATCGTACAACGAGCGCCACCCCATTATCCTTCCATACGAGTGTCGCTTCACTCGTCTGATGGTCCAATTTATCCACCAGATTTCACTGCACGGACAAAGCCAGCTCATGCTGCGACTCCTACGCACGCAGTATTGGATTCCGAGGGTCAAGAACATGATCCGGGCCACCATCCACAACTGTAAGGTCTGCACTATCTTTCGCAAAGAGACTCAAACCCAAATTATGGGGGATCTGCCTCCAGAGCGCACGACCTTTTCCCGCGCATTTACAAACTGCGGGGTCGATTTCGCCGGACCTTTTGATATTAAATCATATAGTGGTAGAGGCTGTCGCATGTCAAAGGGCTATGTTTGCCTCTTCGTCTGTTTTTCGACCAAAGCCATTCATTTGGAGGCCACTAGCGTTCTCAGCACGGCCTCTTTCTTGGCAGCTTTCGATAGGTTTGTAGCTCGACGAGGATGTCCGAAGAACATCTACTCCGACAACGGAACCAACTTTGTCGGAGCCTCCAGAGCCTTGCGCTCCGAGCTCAAGGCCTTTCTTGCGGAAGCTCGCAGCCAAACCCTATCCAAACATAGCTATCAAAACCTGAACTGGCATTTCATCCCAGCAGGCGCTCCTCATATGGGCGGACTATGGGAGGCCGGTGTAAAAAGTTTCAAGAGCCATTTTAAGAAGATCGCGTCCGATCATAAACTTACCCTTGAAGAGCTCAGCACCTTTCTATGTCGAATTGAGTCATGTCTCAACTCGCGACCTCTAAGTCCATCCTCCAATGATCCATCTAACTTGGAGCCGCTTACCCCAGGACACTTCCTCATTGGAGGGCATTTACTAGCTTTACCTGAGATTGACGTAAGTGAGAATCGGGCCTCACTCATCAACCGTTGGGAAAAGCTTAAGGCCTTACACCAAACCTTCTGCAAACGGTGGAAATCGGAATATCTCACCGAATTGCAGAAACGTGTCAAGTGGAAACACTCACAAGTCAACTTGAAACAAAACGACCTAGTCGTCATTAAAGAGGACAATCTACCGCCCAACGAATGGCGATTGGGAAGAGTCGCAAAGGTACATCGTGGAACTGACGAGCGAGTGCGAGTCGTCGAACTTGACACAGCAAGGGGTCAAACTACAAGGCCAATCACGAAACTGGTTCTTCTCCCCTCAGGTAGTGAAGGTGCGAAGCAGTAATATTCCACTTCTCATTCCCCCTAATTCCATTTCTAATGACAAATATTCGGTACGAATTAGGGAACCCCAGATGCCGACTAAATCCCAACTATCTTCACCAGTCCCGCCGTTCAATGTCCCCTACCTACTATAGAATCTACTCAGAAACAAGAGGAACAGAATTCCTAGCGCAGACGGATGACCGCTCTGCCAAAGAAGACCTAATGCATTCGTTGCCATGTAAGGAAGCCGGAGAAATCTCTAACGCAGACGGAAACACCGATGTTTCATGCAAATATCCCGTTTATCACCTCCCTTCAAAGCAATGATGACGTATGGAAGCATTCTCGATAACGCATCGTATAAGGAGTTTTACGCTGTCATGTTTTAAGAAATTTTGAGATCTGTCGAGATCTCAAATTTGGACCTCTTCGACGAAGACGGTTAGGGTAAAAAATTGTGAGATCTATCGAGATCTCAAATCGGCAACTATTCGAACGCCCTGCATGAATAAAATATCAAAAAAAAAAGGGGAATGCACTTTAGACGTTTCCAACTACTTACCCTTTTTCAGCGAAATCATCAGGCACTTTCATCCATACCCTCTAATGGTTTGTTGGCATACTTTCATCCGCAGTACTTTACCATAGACGACACTGGTATACGTTCATTATCGAATGCTAGGTCATCTCAAAATCTGTCATCTTGGTCCCACGGATAGTATCTTCAATACCAAATGGGCCACCACCTCCTGTAGTAATAGTACCGACCAATTGTTGTCTGACTTGCGGAAGTCCCAAGTAGCGTCAATAGCACAGTGATTAAATTACCTCCGGCGCAGGCATTTCTTCTTTCTCCTTGCCCACCCGCCTGCGCCATTCAATCGGGCATGAGGTTGTGCTCCTTTTTGAGCAGACACGATCGCCCCAGCTCCGTGGAGCAAAAAAACAAACCAAAAAATATGCCCCTATATTCAGCGGGGCCTAGCTAAATCTGGTGTTAGGGGTTCGAGCTGTTTCGATATCACCATAACCCCTTTCCAAAAAATTAACTCCTATCATGGCCCGGGCCATATCGCCGAGTTTATTTGTACCTGCAAAAAAATGAAGAAAATTAATACCACTATTTACAAATGGAAAGGAAACCTTCAAATAAAAGGAATAATTCAATCAAAAACCTTAACCTTAAACTTTTGCTTGCGCAAAAGTGTACCTGTTACGTACTGCATTTGTCCATATGCACGTCCACATCCTCCTTTTGGATAATACGCTCCACTATATCCACTGGGGATCACAATGACTATATCCAACACAATGCGACTACCTAAAAATATAAAAATTTATATTAGTTTATAGGCAATTTTAATATTTTTTCACGCTACTTACCAAAAATTTTCATTCCATGCCAATTCTCATTCAGTGATGCATTCAGAATGAGCGATGTCAAAACTGACATATCAAATGTGCTGCCAGATCGAAGGGGTACTTGGCTCCATCTGACGGAAAATTCCGCAAAACAAAAAACTAGGTGCCAATCCGACAAAAGAAAATTTTGTTTGGTGGTTAAAGTAAAGTGCCAATCTCTAAAAAAATTTTTTTGTTGAGTGAAGGCAAACCAAACAAATTCCGCCCCCTTTTTCTCCTTGTTTTCCGGACGGAAGAATTTGTGTGATTTTCCTCCCACAAAAACAGTGTATGTCAAAACTTACTGACACATAGTTGCCATAACCACACAGACCAAAGTCAATCCACGCCACCCAACCAGGAGCAGCAAAATAAATAAAATACCAAATCTCCCATTCCAGGATGACTGGAAGCTCCGTCAAACGCGCAAGGACCGAGTCCCGCGCCAATGCCTTTCCGATCCCATGCCGTCTGTGCCAAAAATTGCACAGTATCCGACCTTGCCCATTATACAGAGGCATGTCCAATGAAGAGCGGCTGCGAGTAATTATCGAGGCGAGATATTGCACCAACTGTCTGTCGCCCTTCCACCAGAAGAATACGTGCACTAGCCAGGACCGCTGCCGGCGGTGCAATGAGCCACACCACACGTCCACCCACATCGAACAGGGGGCCATACAAAGTGACGATGACGCTAACTCCGATGGAGTCTTGTCCATCCATGTGGCCAGGAAGACCATGTCCTGGGCTGAGGAGGTCATGGAAGAAGAAATTGAGAGGAGAGAAGATCCGGCCGCCTTCAACAACGTCAGTCATCAGAGCCTCGGGGAATCACGACGCTTTCGACCCCTCTTACGGCATGAGCGAGCTGCATATCGCGCGAGCTCTCCAAACGGGGATGGCGCGGAAACGCGTCCTTTCCGCCCATCGCACCGTACTGCCAGTGGACGTCGAGGCGGCGCGGAACCGCGTCCGTCCCGCTCGTCACGACGACCATCTGGGAGAACGGCCCCGTATCCACCTCGCGCAGATACGCAGCCCGACGCGCTCGTTCAGCGGAATGCGACCTCCAGTGGATTCCGCACTGGTGGGTTGAAGGATACCCTCGTACCGTCGGCAATAATCAAATCATTCATAGCTATAGCTCCGACGGCCAGAGTTCAAATTGAAGCAGGTGGCAAATTACACCTAGTACGGGCTCTAATCGATCCTTGCGCCCCAACCACCACCATTGACGCCACGCTCGCCAAGGACCTCGGCCTTCAACGCCACAGCACCGCCCGACAATCCAGGTGTACAATAGTTCTGAGAGGGAAATACGGGTCGCAAGGAACGGTAACCACACAAGCGGTGGTGATAGCGAATTATGCGCGATTAAGCCCGCGAGTCACACTGGGTCGAGCTGCTGCTACGCCCTTCCAATTCACCAAAGTAGCCGATAAGGAATTTTGACGCTCGTCTCCAGTAATAAATGGGTTGCTAACTCAGTCCACCATCTTCGGTATGGTCATATCCGGCTCATACCAGCAGTAGGTTTGTCCTATCCGCCACCGCCCTATCCATCCATAGCCCATTAGGCAATACATTTTTTTTATAAAGGTGCATTAAATAAAATAAAAACCACGTATCTTTCCACTAACGTTCTTTTTTTACCCACAGGAGTCACCGGACAGCAGACATGGCTACGGGAAATCCATCCCCATCGTTAATTTTAATTTTAAGTTTTATTGAAGACCCCTTCCTGGCATTTGGTTGTTGGTCGCGTACGGGCGGGTCTCGAGATTGCTCACCACAAGGGGCCGGCATGTTTAGGCTACCAGCCTAAATATATTGGCTCACCCTCGTATTTAATCATGTCAGTAATTTCACTCATTTGCGATGATTTACCGCCAACCGTTTTTACCCCGCCGGATAACAGCGAAAAGCTAGCAATTAAATTCTAACGATTAACTAATTCAACCGGTGTTTTTATTTCTTTACTCCCTTTATTACGAGCGCGCCCTACCTTGGAACCCGCCGTAACACTGCAATTAGGCTTTATGAGAATCAGAATTTTGAAAATTAACAATATACCAACAACAAAGTTAGACTATTAATATAAACTAGTATATCCATCAAAGAATTTAAAAAATAGCGGCTGTTATTATATAATAAAAATATTAAATTACAGCAGCCCTTTCCAAAATTATTTATGGCAAATGCCATGCAAATATTCGGTTTTCGAGATTTTATGTTGCACTTGAATAATCGGATGATGAGATTGTGCTTAACAAATAGCCACTAATTTATGCGATCGTTTTGAGCAAGTGAATAACAAAAAAATATTAGGTTGAAAATTAAGTAAATTGTAATAATTAAGATTAAAGGTTTTTTAATATAAAAAAAAACATAATTTAAGAAAAAAAGGAATATTCCGCAACCGGGTCTTGCAACTGTGCACACCGTATTCTATACGCTCACCGCCGCGCCATTACCTTATGCACAAAGCAGTTATCAAATTCTGCAATTAGGCTTTATGAGAATCAGAATTTAAAAATTAACAATATACCAACAACAAAGTTAGACTATTAATATAAATAATCGACCGAAGTACTCAATGAGCGAGGGAGTGAATAATTTCTCTAGTAATAGGAGGAACTTATTGAGTGAAAGAATGAAATTCATTTTGTAGAAATATGAGTTCTATTTATAGAAATTTATTATTTAGTGTTGGTAAATTAAAAATGCTGGTTAGGGCAAATCTAGGCTTTTGCAAAAACAGTTAAAGGTTTTTCTAGCTTTTTTCTTTATCCATAACTTAGCAATATTTAGAAGATTTTAATTTGATTTTTGATTTGATTAAAAAAAAAAATGTAGGTATATTGATTAAAAAAAAAAATGTATTCAAAGTGGTAAAATCAGCCAAAATCTAGCCTTTTGCAAAAACTGTTAAAGCTTTTTCTATCTTTTTTCCTTAACCATAACTTAAAAATATTTAAAAATACATTTCTTATCGATTTTTGATTTGATTTTTGAAAAAAATAGTACGTATATTGATTTAAAAAAAAAAATATTCAAAAGTGGTGAAACCGGGCAAAATGTAGCCTTGTGCGAAAATAGTTTAAGGATTTTCTAGCCTTTTTCCTTAGCCATAACTTAGAAATATTTAAAAAGACATTTCATATCGATTTTTGATTTGATTTTTGAAAAAAATGTGGGTATGTTGATTTAAAAAAAAAAAATATTAAAAAGTGGTGAAACCGGGCAAAATGTAGGCTTTGAGGATTTTTTAGCTTTTTTTCCTTAGCCGTAACTTAGAAATATTTAAAAAGACATTTCATATCGATTTTTGATTTGATTTAAAAAAAAAATGTGGGTATGTTGATTTAAAAAAAAAAGTTATTCAAAAGTAGTTAAACCTCGCAAAATCTAGCCTAATGTGGGGTCATTTTGAGGGTTTTCTAGCTTTTTTCCTTAACCCTAACTTGAAAATATTTAAAAAGACATTTTATATTGATTTTTGATTTGATTTTTGCAAAAAAAAAATGTAGGTATATTGAAACCGGGCAAAATGTAGCCTTTTGGAAAAACAGTTTGAGGGTCTTCTAGATTTTTCATTAACCATAACTTAGAAATATTTAAAAAGACATTTTATATAGATTTTTATTTTTAATTTTATTCAAAAGTGGCCAAATTTTGTCTAGACTTGTTTGGTGTTCAGGTTGTAAATCTGGATGAATAGAAATGAGTTGTTGTCTTTAGTAATATTTTAGTTGACCTCTAACCACTTCGTTTAGTACAAAATTTAAGGACCTGTGGAAAATTATGGATTTTTATATTTCAAAGTTTATAGAAATAATCTACCGAAGTCCGATAAACAGAACAATATCCCCCTTATTCATAAAAAATATAAAAGGTTTATTAAGCTCTTATTATTCAAAATTTGTATGAAAATGTCATCTTAAAAAGCTTTATACACCAATTTTATTTTTTATTTTATTTTTTATGAATATGAGGGTATGTTTAAAAAAATTTTAATTTTCGGAAAAATTTACCAAAAAGCCTAAATTGTATAAGCGGTTATCTCATTACTATAATTTCTATATTTATGAAAATATTCGCAGTAAGTTTTTTCCGAAAAAAGTATCACAAATATAAAAATATGTCTTATGAAATTTTAATGAGCTTATAAAAAATCAAGATTAGAAATACTCATATACCTAAAGATGTTTTAAAAAAGAAAAAACTATTTTCAATGAAAAAAAAATTGTAGCCCGGAGATGTTCTCGAACCTACAACAGTTCGTTCGCTATCCGATGCGCTAACCACTGCTCTACTGCTTTATCTAAGAATTTATTGTCAAATCACCAATTCAAGCTGTATGGGCAATGAGCGAGAGAATGAAAATTGTTTCTCTAATAAAAGGAGGAGCTTGTTGAGTGAAAGATTGAAAGATTCATTTTGCAGAAAATGAGTTCTTTTTATAGAAATTTATTATACAGGCGTGTTTTTAAATCTCTTTAGAGGGGGTAAATTACAAATTCTGGTTAGGTCAAAAAAAGTTTGAGGATTTTCCAGCTTTTTTCTTTAACCATAACTTAGCAATATTTAAGACAATTTATATGGATTTTTATTTGATTTAAAGAAAAAATATATATTAATTTTTCTATTCAATTTGGTCTAGTCTTGTTTGGGGTTCGGGTTGCAAATCTGCCCTTCTAAAAGTTAATACATATGTACATATGAATAGAAATCAGTTGTTGCCTTCAGTAAAATTTAAGACGACCGCTAACCACTTGATTTAGTTCAAAATTTAAGTACTGTGAGGACCAAATAAATCCACATTAATTTGGCCCACACAAAACGACCCCACACAACCAGATTTCAAACACAACAGGCGGTCACAACACGCCTCAGCCACATGATCACAACCAACACAACAAGTACTAGCAACACAACAAGCCTTAACAACACAACAAAACACAACAACACAACCAACACAACAAGTCCCAGCAACACAGTCAACCGATCAACACAACCAAATCAACAAGTTTCAGCAGCATAACGAGCGGTCGCAACATTCCACAGCAACACAGTAACCATGGCAACGCAGCCATCTGAGCTAGCAACACCAAACACGAAAGCTATAAAAGGAGCAACACAACAGCTCAACAGGCAGTCAGCACGGAGCTGTGGTCGCGGCCAGAGCTACTAGCGGAGCGCATCTCGATTGCAGTTGATTCTTCTCAGTGCAAGAAAGATTCGCCTCGTAGGAGTAAGTCGTGGGATCGAATGGTGTTGTAGTTGATTATTCTTAGTACAACACCCCTAGAAACCTCGTTCTCCCCGCACCAGCAAAGCCCGCCGCAGTAACGCACCACCGCGAACAGGTGACGCCCGCTCACCTGCGCCGACGTGAACCGCGCCGCGATAGTAGTGACGCGACCATCCCAGCGCCACGCGCGGCAGTGACAGCAAAGCAGAAGTACGCCAGCGCCACGCGCGGCAGTGACATCAAGCAGAAGCACGCCAGCGCCACGCGCGGCACTGACAGCGAAGCAGAAGCACGCCATCGCCACGCGCGGCAGTGACAGCAAAGCAGAAGTACGCCAGCGCCACGCGCGGCAGTAACAGCGAAGCAGAAGTACGCCAGCGCCACGCGCGGCAGTGACATCAAGCAGAGGTACGCCAGCGCCACGCGCGGCAGCGATATCGACGCACAACGAGGCCGGGACGCCAGCATAAGGCGTAGCAGAGAGCCGCAGGGCAGAGACGCCGACGTAAGGCGCGGCAGAGTACAACGCACGGGCATACTAACGGGATCCGCCTAACGGAACACGGCCGGACCGTTAAGTTACACTACCACAGTCGAATATACAGCATTAAAGCTATAAATGAAGTATAGTAATTAATATTATAGGATTAAGAATAGAGTTGAATAAAGGTTATATGAAAACGATTTGCGTGGTGTCCCGTATTTACAAATTTGTAAGCGAACCCTGGACACGGCGAGTATACCCCAGCAATTAATAAAGAAGCAACGGGGCAACAAGAAAGCTTCGTTACAGTACATATTAAATATGTTGTCGATTTTTATATTTTAAATAGGGAGTCTATCAGCAACTTTGTCTCAAACGGCAGAAATCACTAAAATTTATAGAACTAATCTACCGAAGTCCGATAAATAGACTACTGTGTTTGAAAAAATTTCGCAACTTCGATCTTATATCTTCAAAAATTAGGCATTTCTATAATGGGTGGTATTTATGCATATGCTTACCGTCAACTAAAAATATTCAGCAATTTTTTTCCCGAAAATAGAGATCACAAACATACAAATTTTAAAAAAGTCAAGATAAAAAATATTTATATATTGAAAAAATAAAAACAATTTTCAATGACAAAAAATAAAAAAAAATGTGGCCGATAGCTGTACTTGAACCATTAACCGCTCGACCACTACCCCCGAAGCTCGACCACTACCTCCCACTGGGCTATCGCTTTATGTACAAATTGATTGTCAGATAACCAATTCAAGTGGAATGAGAAATTTTCATTCGCTTATTACAGATAAATGAAGCAGGATTGGTTATATATTAGATAATTGTGCACCATTGTTTATCCTTACTATAGTTTGGCAACTTATTTTCTTCTTCTTACGAATTTGAGTGGAAGGCACTGGCTGAGTGACTCCAAATGAAATGGAATGAAGGAAAAGTGTGAAGCCCAATAAG
The DNA here is from genome assembly GCA_964058755.1 of Campiglossa producta. Lineage (NCBI taxonomy): Eukaryota > Metazoa > Arthropoda > Insecta > Diptera > Tephritidae > Campiglossa > Campiglossa producta. Next base: position 214,004 of record CAXKVI010000027.1, on the reverse strand, counting down.
CCATTTTGTTAGACATCAACCTGAGACGCATTTGAGATGAAACCTTCAACGTCAATTCTCACTTTTTGAAAACTTTATATCAATTAATCAATCAATAATTTTTCGATTCAAAGATAAACTACCAGTAGCAGATCAACTTTTTTGCCAAATGAGTATTAACTTGAGGTATAATTAAATATAAAAATTATAATATAAATGTCTGACAGTTTCTGCCTCCACAGTTTTTATACATACGACCTCCTCTACCATTCCCTAAAATAAAATTTGTCCAAATCGTGGTACATTATTCTAAAATATGACCCTCATTATTTGCCAAACGTTTGAGAATATATTTTTCTTTGCTTATGGGGAATATGCTGTGCGTGTGTATTAGTGTGTTTTTTGTGAGTTGCGCTACTATATAAGGTATACTATGTTGTGCACTGCCTTAGAGGTATGCCAACAAATCCATATGCATTTCATAAATATTTATGCATATTTAGTATGGGTTTAAGCTTGGCAAATATTTATATGTAAAATTTGTTAGCCTATTAATATAATAGATAATGGACCCAAGAACTCAATGAGCGAGGGAGTGAAAATAATTTCTCTAATAATAGGAGGAGCTTATTGAGTGAAAGAATGAAATTCATTTTGTAGAAATATGAGTTCTATTTATAGAAATTTATTATACATGGCTTCATTTCATCTTTTTAGTGTTGGTAAATTAAAATTGCTGGTTGGGGTAAATCTAAAAAGGTTTTTCTAGCTTTTTTCTTTATTCATAACTTAGCAATATTTAGAAGACATTTTAAATTGATTTTTGATTTGATTTTAAAAAAAATGTAGGTATATTGATTTAAAAAAAAAATGTATTCAAAGTGGTAAAATCAGCCAAAATCTAGCCTTTTGCAAAAACTGTTAAAGGTTTTTCTATCTTTTTTCCTTAACCATAACTTAAAAATATTTAAAAAGACATTTCATACCGATTTTTGATTTGATTTTTGAAAAAAAGAGTACGTATATTGATTTAAAAACCATAACTTAGAAATATTTAAAAAGACATTACATATCGATTTTTGATTTGATTTTTGAAAAAACTGTGGGTATGTTGAAAAAAAGTTCTTCAAAAGTGGTTAAACCGGGAAAACTCTAGCCTTATGCAAAAACAGTTTGAGGGTTTTTAAGCTTTTTTCCTCAACCATAACTTAGAAATATTTAAAAAGACATTTCATATCGATTTTTGATTTGATTTTTCAAAAAACTGTGGGTATGTTGATTTAAAAAAAAAGTTATTCAAAAGTGGTTAAACCGGGCAAAATCTAGTCTTATGCAAAAACAGTTTGAGGGTTTTTAAGCTTTTTTCCTCTATTGATTTTATTTTTGAAAAAAATAGTACGTATATTGATTTAAGAAAAAAAAATATTCAAAAGTGGTGAAACTTCGCAAAATGTAGGCTTTGAGGATTTTTTAGCTTTTTTCCTTAGCCGTAACTTAGAAATATTTAAAAAGACATTTCATATCGATTTTTGATTTGATTTTTGAAAAAAATGTGGGTATGTTGATTTAAAAAAAAAAGTTATTCAAAAGTGGTTAAACCTCGCAAAATCTAGCCTTATGTAAAAACAGTTTGAGGGGTTTCTAGCTTTTTTCCTTAACCATAACCTAGAAATATTTAAAAAGATATTTTATATATTGATTTTTGATTTGATTTTTGAAAAATAAAAAAAGTGTAGGTATATTGAAACCGGGCAAAATGTAGCCTTTTGGAAAAACAGTTTGAGGGTTTTCTAGCTTTTTTCATTAACCATAACTTAGAAATATTTAAAAAGACATTTTATATTGATTTTTTTTTTATTCAAAAGTGGTCAAATTTTGTCTAGACTTGTTTGGTGTTCGGGTTGTAAATCTGGATGAATAGAAATGAGTTTTTGTCTTTAGTAATATTTTAGTTGACATCTAAGCACTTCGTTTCGTAGAAAATTTAAGGACCTGTGAAAAATTATGGATTTTATATTTCAAAATTTATAGAAATAATCTACCGAAGTCCGATAAACAGAACAATATCCCCCTTATTCATAAAAAATATAAAAGGTTTATTAAGCTCTTATTATTCAAAATTTGTATGAAAATGTCATTTTAAAAAGCTTTATGAACCAATTTTATTTTTTATGAATATGAGGGTATGTTTAAAAAAATTTTAATTTTCGGAAAAACTTACCAAAAAACCCAAATTGTATAAGCGGTTATCTCATTTCTATAATGGGTGGTATGTATGTATATTTATGAAAATATTCACAGTAAGTTTTTTCCGAAAAAAGTATCACAAATATAAAAATATGTCTTATGAAATTTTAATGAGCCTATACAAAATCAAGATTAGAAATACTCATATACCTAAAGATGTTTTAAAAAAGAAAAAACTATTTTCAATGAAAAAAAAAATTGTAGCCCGGAGCTGTTCTCGAACCTACAACAGTTCGCTCGCTATCCGATGCGCTAACCACTGCCCTACTGCTTTATCTACGAATTTATTGTGAAATCACCAATTCAAGCTGTATGGGCAATGAGCGAGAGAATGGAAATAGTTTCTCTAATAAAAGGAGGAGCTTGTTGAGTGAAAGATTGAAAGGTTCATTTTGCAGAAAATGAGTTCTTTTTATAGAAATTTATTATACAGGCGTGTTTTTAAATCTTTTTAGAGGGGGTAAATTACAAATTCTGGTTAGGTCAAAAAAATTTTGAGGATTTTCCAGCTTTTTTCTTTAACCATAACTTAGCAATATTTAAGACAATTTATACGGATTTTTTATTTGATTTAAAGAAAAAATATATATTAATTTTTCTATTCAATTTGGTCTAGTCTTGTTTGGGGCTCGGGTTGCAAATCTGCCCTTTTAAAAGTTAATACATATGTACATATGAATAGAAATCAGTTGTTGCCTTCAGTAAAATTTAAGACGACCGCTAACCACTTGATTTAGTTCAAAATTTAAGTACATATTAAATATGTTGTCGATTTTTATATTTTAAATTGGGAGTCTATCAGCAACTTTGTCTCAAACGGTAGAAATCACTAAAATTTATAGAACTAATCTACCGAAGTCCGATAAGTAGACTACTGTGTTTGAAAAAATTTCGCAACTTCGATCTTATATCATCAAAAATTAGACAAAAAAAACCCAAATTGAATAAGCGGTTATCGCATTTCTATAATGGGTGGTATTTATGCATATGCTTACCGTCAACTAAAAATATTCAGCAATTTTTTTCTCGAAAATAGAGATCACAAACATAAAAATTTTAAAAAAGTCAAGATAAGAAATATTTATATATTGAAAAAATAAAAACAATTTTCAATGACAAAAAAAAAAAAAAAAAATGTGGCCGATAGCTGTACTTGAACCATTAACCGCTCGACCACTACCCCCGACGCTTCCCACTGGGCTATCGCTTTATGTACAAATTGATTGTCAGATAACCAATTCAAGTGGCATGAGAAATTTTCATTCGCTTATTACAGATAAATGAAGCAGGATTGGTTATATATTAAATAATTGTGCACTGCCTTAGAGGTATGCCAACAAATCCATATGCATTTCATAAATATTTATGCATATTTAGTATGGGTTTAAGCTTGGCAAATATTTATATTGTGACGATTTCGATACTAATCTTGATTATTTTCCCTGAGTTCGATCACTGTACATTAAATAAAACACTCCGATTCTGTTTAATAAGTAGTACGCTTTATTCAGTACTAAAAACCGTAGTACAATATCGCGGGTTAATTTACTGTTCAGTACTTCACTGGACAACACTTCAAAATAAACTGATTGATTTGCGTTGTCTTTGCGCGGGTTATATACCCTAGAAAACAGCAGCTTCACAACCTAGAAATGTCTACACATTTCTGGTTTATTCGTGCAACAGTGTTCTCGAGGCGTTTATCTATCGTCATCTCCTCTTTGTGCCACATTCGCAAACACGCGAGCTGCCTCTCCCTCTCTCGCTCTCACGTCATGTATCTAAACAGCTGTAGTTGTGGTAGTGACGCTAGTGATGAAAATACGCTAGAGTTGGGAGATGAGCGATTCTTGAGAACATTCGCCACACTGCCCTCCACCTAAGTCCCGATCAGACACATTTCCCGATCCAAACGTTGCTAGCCTCTCCAGGTGAACCACCTTCATTTTGTTTCGTGGTCTTCCAACAGCCTGTATGCGGTAAACAACGTCGTTGATCCGTTTCACAACTCTGTACGGTCCTTCCCAGTTGCACTGAACTTTGGGAGACACACTTTTCCTCCGTTGTGACCTGTTAAGGAATACTAAATCTCCTTCCAGAAACCCTTCTGTTTCCATTGCTTTGTCGTACCTGGTTTTCATGTTTTTGCTTATAGTTCTGGGGAATGGACCAGCTTCATCCAGGGTAATCTTCTCAACCGGTGCATCTGAGTTGCACTGCCTCCTTCGACCATGACTCGTGGACCTCAGCACCTTTGCTCTGATGCACTCATCGCATTTGGCAATCCACTCCTTTACCGACTGACCGTAACCAACCCAATAAAATGTCTGCTTAATCCTCTCCAAGGTCTTCTTGACTCCTAGATAACCTGCGCTTGGATCGTTATGCATTTCGCTAAGAACATCAGACAACCGCTTCCTTGGAACAACTATAAGCTTCCGAGCGCATTGACCATCCTCACTCTCCCATATTCGATGCAAACAACCGGATACCATTCGTAAACTGTTCCATTGTGCCCAATATGACTTGGCAACTGGACTCGCCGCTGACATTTCTTTTCTTGCTGGTCGTTTGTTTCGCTCAAGCCCTCGGATCACACATGCCAGATCTGAATCTTCCTGTTGACTTCTCCGAATATTCTCAAGCAGGCATTTGTCTATCAAAGCCATTGGTTGAGGAGGTACCTTTGCCTTTCGAGTGTCCCTGTGCTTCACCTCTAATGAAACTCCTTTGGTGCAATACCCAATATTGTGTCCAAAAATCAGAGGTACTTCTTGGCCATTGTACGTCATAACTCTATTTCTCAGGTTCATGTAAATGTCTATCAAAACCAAGAAGTCGATGCCAATGATGACTTCATCCACAATATCTGCCACTAAGAAGTTGTGGTATGTAGTCACATTCCCAATCCAAACTTTGCACCGCACTTCTCCATGAACCAGCTTACTTTCGCCAGTTACGGTCCGCAACTTTGCATCCTGCAATGGTCTTACTCCCTTATGGACCAAGTCGCTTCTAATGATGGAATGAGATGCGCCAGTATCCACAGTGAGTAACCGCTCTTTTCCGTCCAAGAAACCTCTAACAGTAACATTACTTGCTTTCCCTCCGAACTGCGAGACAGAAACTACGGGGCATTCATCTTGCTCATCTCCTCCAGGGTTACCCTTACGTCCACCTGTATTGCCGAAGTCTCTGGAGCCGATGTTGCAATAACGCGCAAAATGGCCAGACTTTCCACACTTGAAACATTTAGTGACACCATCGCTTTTCTTTTGTGCTCCATTCAAGGCTTCCAGAACTTTGTTGATTTTTTCGACCAAGTCTGATGTCTCCTTTTCCACATGGTGAACCTTGTTATCTGGTTTACATAAAATCGAGGCTGTCTCTTGTAATAAAGCGTGTGATACCGTCTCTGCGAATGTCCTTTTGAGGTTTGCATATGCGGCTCGCTTCGTGTCTACATCCATTATTCCATTTATGAATCTTTGGATCTTTACCCTCTCGATGTATTCCACGGGTGCATCTGCGTTCGCCAAATGAGCTAACCTCTCAATGTCCCATGCAAAATCCTGCAATGTCTCATTAGCCTTCTGGAAGCGATTCTGTAGCTCCATTTGAAATATCTACCTCCTATGCTCGCTACCGTAACGTCTTTCAAGGGCTCCCATCAACGCTTCATAGTCGTTTCTTTCAGCATCCGGAATTGTCTGTAAGATTTCGGCTGCCGGTCCTTTCAATGCTCGAAGAGTGCAGCGACTTTATCTTCAGCGCCCCAGTTGTTCACAGCTGCTGTCTTCTCAAATTGTAGCTTAAATACCTGGAAAGGAACAAACCCGTCAAATGATGGGGTTTTTACCTTGGTTACGCTTGTGGAAACACTTGGACGATTCAGCTGCAACTCCTGGATACGACTTCTTAACGCATCCACCTCGGCTTCGACTTTCTCCTCAAGCTGCATAAGTTTCTCGTCCATGCGCGCCTCTAGTTTTGAGGACATACGTGCTTCCTGTTCCTCCAGATGTGTAGACAACTGCAATATTTGAGATGCCATGTCCGTTTTCGTTTCTTCCCACTGAGATGCCAAGCGTGTCTCTTGTTGTTCCAACTTTGAAGCCATGCGTGTCTCTTGTTGTTCCAACTGAGATGCCATGCAAGTTTTCTGTTTTTCAAACTTTGATGTTATATTCGTCGACATCTGAGCCAATACAGCCAACAGCGAGTTTGTGTCCACATTTGCCACTGAATCCGGAGTATCCTTTTGCTCTTCTATTTTCGTCGCTCCCTCTTCCGAAAGCTGAAAAACAGGATCGTCAACATTGATTTCATCTGCTTCTATAGCCTCTCGCAACCGTGATTGTAGCTCTGCTTTATTGCCCGTTGTTGACAATCCACGTCGTCCCAACTCGTTTTTGAGTTGCTGGATCTTCAACTCATTCAACTTTTCCATGTCCTTGTTATCCTTAAAATGTCCTTGTTATCCTTTTCAATATCCTTGTTATCCTTTCCAATGTCCTTGATATCCTTTTCAATGTCCTTGTTATCCTTTTCAATGTCCTTGAATTTATTTAACAATACCGCTTCTGACACCAATTGTGACGAATTCGATAATTCCTTGATTATTTTCCCTGAGTTCGATCACTGTACGTTAAATAAAACACTCCGATTCTATTTAATAAGTAGTACGCTTTATTCAGTACTAAAAACCGTAGTACAATATCGCGGGTTAATTTACTGTTCAGTACTTCACTGGACAACACTTCAAAATAAACTGATTGATTTGCGTTGTCTTTGCGCGGTTTATGTACCCTAGAAAACAGCAGCTTCACAACCTAGAAATGTCTACAAATTTCTGGTTTATTCGTGCAACAGTGTTCTCGAAGCGTTTATCTATCGCCATCTCCTCTTTGTGCCACATTCGGAAACACGCGAGCTGCCGCTCCCTCTCTCGCTCTCACGTCATGTATCTAAACAGCTGTAGTTGTGGTAGTGACGCTAGTGATGAAAATAAGCTAGAGTGTAAAATTTGTTAGCTTATTAATATAATAGATAATGGACCCAAGTACTCAATGAGCGAGGGAGTGAAAATAATTTCTCTAATAATAGGAGAAGCTTATTGAGTGAAAGAATGAAATTCATTTTGTAGAAATATGAGTTCTATTTATAGAAATTTATTATACATGGCTTCTTTTCATCTTTTTAGTGTTGGTAAATTAAAATTGCTGGTTGGGGTAAATCTAAAAAGGTTTTTCTAGCTTTTTTCTTTATTCATAACTTAGCAATATTAAGAAGACATTTTAAATTGATTTTTGATTTGATTTAAAAAAAAATGTAGGTATATTGATTTAAAAAAAAAAATGTATTCAAAGTGGTAAAATCAGCCAAAATCTAGCCTTTTGCAAAAACTGTTAAAGGTTTTTCTATCTTTTTTCCTTAACCATAACTTAGAAATATTTAAAAAGACATTACATATCGATTTTTGATTTGATTTTTGAAAAAACTGTGGGTATGTTGTAAAAAAGTTATTCAAAAGTGGTTAAACCGGCAAAACTCTAGCCTTATGCAAAAGCAGTTTGAGGGTTTTTAAGCTTTTTTCCTCAACCATAACTTAGAAATATTTAAAAAGACATTTCATATCGATTTTTGATTTGATTTTTCAAAAAACTGTGGGTATGTTCATTTAAAAAAAAAGTTATTGAAAAGTGGTTAAACGGGCAAAATCTAGTCTTATGCAAAAACAGTTTGAGGGTTTTTAAGCTTTTTTCCTCTAGTTTTAAGCTTTTTTCCTCTATTGATTTGATTTTTGGAAAAAATAGTACGTATATTGATTTAAGAAAAAAAAATATTCAAAAGTGGTGAAACCGAGCAAAATGTAGGCTTTGAGGATTTTTTAGCTTTTTTCCTTAGCCGCACGGAGGGAAATCTATGGATGGAACATCCATAATTATTGATATCACATTAAATAAAAATTGATAATCCTGTCCCATCAATGAACATGGATGTTTCATCAATGCTTTTTTGATAAATCACTATTGAAATGGTATCCATATAAACTATTGATAAATTCTAAATAGTTTAAAAAAACAAAATTTTATATAATTTGACATCTGGTTTCAGTAAGATTCGAACCCTGCTCCTTTGCACGTTAGCCCGGTATTCTACCATTCGGCTACGGCATTTTATAAAATTTTTAGAAAAATGTTCAATCATAAAGAATTCAAAAAATTTTTAATTTAAAAAAATGCTCCAACAAGTTGTAATATTGTTAGGAAATCCATAGTAAAAATTGTTGAACTATTATGATTATGCGTCCCAGAAAAATTTACATTTCGTGAATATATATTAATGCGCTGTCTCTACCATTATTACTATGCAGTAAATATGGATATGGATATACCGACAATAGAAATTCATATCACGACCATATATATTGACGTGCCGTTCAAATATATTAGTATTCTATCCATAAATATAAAAAATAGTACAACATATAGAAATGGTTGACATGTCATTTTACTCTTAATTGGGAGCAAATAATATTTGATAACTCGCTCATTCTGAATGAATATTGCATCAAACTCGTCGCTATCAATAGCGATATTGTCACAACATTCAATGCATTTCTCTCAGTGCGTAACTTAGAAATATTTAAAAAGACATTTCATATCGATTTTTGATTTGATTTTTGAAAAAAATGTGGGTATGTTGATTTAAAAAAAAAGTTATTCAAAAGTGGTTAAACCTCGCAAAATCTAGCCTTATGTAAAAACAGTTTGAGGGTTTTCTAGCTTTTTTTCCTTAACCATTACTTAGAAATATTTAAAAAGATATTTTATATATTGATTTGATTTTTGAAAAATAAAAAAAGTGTAGGTATATTGAAACCGGGCAAAATGTAGCCTTTTGGAAAAACAGTTTGAGGGTTTTCTAGCTTTTTTCATTAACCATAACTTAGAAATATTTAAAAAGACATTTTATATTGATTTTTTTTTTTATTGAAAAGTGGTCAAATTTTGTCTAGACTTGTTTGATGTTCGGGTTGTAAATCTGGATGAATAGAAATGAGTTGTTGTCTTTAGTAATATTTTAGTTGACATCTAAGCACTTCGTTTCGTAGAAAATTTAAGGACCTGTGAAAAATTATGGATTTTTATATTTCAAAATTTATAGAAATAATCTACCGAAGTCCGATAAACAGAACAATATCCCCCTTATTCATAAAAAATATAAAAGGTTTATTAAGCTCTTATTATTCAAAATTTGTATGAAAATGTCATTTTAAAAAGCTTTATAAACCAATTTTATTTTTTATGAATATGAGGGTATGTTTAAAAAAATTTTAATTTTCGGAAAAACTTACCAAAAAACCCAAATTGTATAAGCGGTTATCTCATTTCTATAATGGGTGGTATGTATGTATATTTATGAAAATATTCGCAGTAAGTTTTTTCCGAAAAAAGTATCACAAATATAAAAATATGTGTTATGAAATTTTAATGAGCCTATAAAAAATCAAGATTAGAAATACTCATATACCTAAAGATGTTTTAAAAAAGAAAAAACTATTTTCAATGAAAAAAAAAATGTAGCCCGGAGCTGTTCTCGAACCTACAACAGTTCGCTCGCTATCCGATGCGCTAACCACTGCTCTACTGCTTTATCTACGAATTTATTATCAAATCACCAATTCAAGCTGTATGGGCAATGAGCGAGAGAATGAAAAAAGTTTCATTCATTCATTCATTTATTGACAGTTTCTCTAATAAAAGGAGGAGCTTGTTGAGAGTGTCGATGCAAACAACCGGATACCATTCGTAAACTGTTCCATTGTGCCCAATATGACTTGCCAACTGGACTCGCCGCTGACATTTCTTTTCTTGCTGGTCGTTTGTTTCGCTCAAGCCCTCGGATCACACATGCCAGATCTGAATCTTCCTGTTGACTTCTCCGAATATTCTCAAGCAGGCATTTGTCTATCAAAGCCATTGGTTGAGGAGGTCCCTTTGCCGTTCGAGTGTCCCTGTGCTTCACCTCTAATGAAACTCCTTTGGTGCAATACCCAATATTGTGTTCAAAAATCAGAGGTACTTCTTGGCCATTGTACGTCATAACTCTATTTCTCCGGTTCATGTAAATGTCTCTCACAGCCAAGAAGTCGACGCCAATGATGACTTCATCCACAATATCTGCCACTAAGAAGTTGTGGTATGTAGTCACATTCCCAATCAAAACTTTGCACCGCACTTCTCCATGAACCAGCTTACTTTCGCCAGTTACGGTCCGCAACTTTGCATCCTGCAATGGTCTTACTCTCTTATGGACCAAGTCGCGTCTAATGATGGAATGAGTTGCGCCAGTATCCACAGTGAGTAACCGCTCTTTTCCGTCCAAGAAACCTCTAACAGTAACATTACTTGCTTTCCCTCCGAACTGCGAGACAGACACTACGGGGCATTCATCTTGCTCATCTCCTCCAGCGTTACCCTTACGTCCACCTGCATTGCCGAAGTCTCTGGAGCCGATGTTGCAAATACGCGCAAAATGGCCAGACTTTCCACACTTGAAACATTTAGTGACACCATCGCTTTTCTTTTGTGCTCCATTCAAGGCTTCCAGAACTTTGTTGATTTTTTCGACCAAGTCTGATGTCTTCTTTTCCACATGGTGAACCTTGTTATCTGGTTTACATAAAATCGAGGCTGTCTCTTGTAATAAAGCGTGTGATACCGTCTCTGCGAATGTCCTTTTGGGGTTTGCATATGCGGCTCGCTTCGTGTCTACATCCATTATTCCATTTATGAATCTTTACCCTCTCGATGTGTTCCACGGGTGCATCTGCGTTCGCCAAATGAGCTAACCTCTCAATGTCCCATGCAAAATCCTGCAATGTCTCATTAGCCTTCTGGAAGCGATTCTGTAGCTCCATTTGAAATATCTGCCTCCTATGCTCGCTCCCGTAACGTCTTTCAAGGGCTCCCATCAACGCTTCATAGTCGTTTCTTTCAGCATACGGAATTGTCTGTAAGATTTCGGCTGCCGGTCCTTTCAATGCTACGAAGAGTGCAGCGACTTTATCTTCAGCGCCCCAGTTGTTCACAGCTGCTGTCTTCTCAAATTGAAGCTTAAATACCTGGAAAGGAACAGAACCGTCAAATGATGGGGTTTTTACCTTGGTTACGCTTGTGGAAACACTTGGACGATTCAGCTGCAACTCCTGGATACGACTTCTTAACGCATCCACCTCGGCTTCGACTTTCTCCTCAAGCTGCATGAGTTTCTCGTCCATGCGCGCCTCTAGGTTTGAGGACATACGTGCTTCCTGTACCTCCAGCTGTGTAGACAACTGCAATATTTGAGATGGCATGTCCGTTTTCGTTTCTTCCCACTGAGATGCCAAGCGTGTCTCTTGTTGTTCCAACTTTGAAGCCATGCGTGTCTCTTGTTGTTCCAACTGAGATGCCATGCAAGTTTTCTGTTTTTCAAACTTTGATGTTATATTCGTCGACATCTGAGCCAATACAGCCAACAGCGAGTTTGTGTCCACATTTGCCACTGAATCCGGAGTATCCTTTTGCTCTTCTATTTTCGTCGCTCCCTCTTCCGAAAGCTGAAAAACATGATCGTCAACATTGATTTCATCTGCTTCCATAGCCTCTCGCAACCGTGATTGTAGCTCTGCTTTATTGGCCGTTGTTGACAATCCACGTCCTTCCAACTCGTTTTTGAGTTGCTGGATCTTCAACTCATTCAACTTTGCCATGTCCTTGTTATCCTTTTCAATGTCCTTGTTATCCTTTTCAATGTCCTTGTTATCCTTTCCAATGTCCTTGATATCCTTTTCAATGTCCTTGTTATCCTTTCCAATCTCCTTGATATCCTTTTCAATGTCCTTGTTATCCTTTTCAATGTCCTTGAATTTATTTAACAATACCGCTTCTGACACCAATTGTGACGAATTCGATAATTCCTTGATTATTTTCCCTGAGTTTGATCACTGTACGTTAAATAAAACACTCCGATTCTGTTTAATAAGTAGTACGCTTTATTCAGTACTAAAAACCGTAGTACAATATCGCGGGTTAATTTACTGTTCAGTACTTCACTGGACAACACTTCAAAATAAACTGATTGATTTGCGTTGTCTTTGCGCGGTTTATATACCCTAGAAAACAGCAGCTTCACAACCTAGAAATGTCTACACATTTCTGGTTTATTCGTGCAACAGTGTTCTCGAAGAGTTTATCTATTGTCATCTCCTCTTTGTGCCACATTCGCAAACACGCGAGCTGCCTCTCCCTCTCTCGCTCTCACGTCATGTATCTAAACAACTGTAGTTGTGGTAGTGACGCTAGTGATGAAAATACGCTAGAGTTGGGAGATGAGCGATTCTTGAGAACATTCGCCACAATATGTAAAATTTGTTAGCTTATTAATATAATAGATAATGGACCCAAGTACTCAATGAGCGAGGGAGTGAAAATAATTTCTCTAATAATAGGAGGAGCTTATTGAGTGAAAGAATGAAATTCATTTTGTAGAAATATGAGTTCTATTTATAGAAATTTATTATACATGGCTTCTTTTCATCTTTTTAGTGTTGGTAAATTAAAATTGCTGGTTGGGGTAAATCTAAAAAGGTTTTTCTAGCTTTTTTCTTTATTCATAACTTAGCAATATTTAGAAGACATTTTAAATTGATTTTTGATTTATTTAAAAAAAATGTAGGTATATTGATTTAAAAAAAAAATGTATTCAAAGTGGTAAAATCAGCCAAAATCTAGCCTTTTGCAAAAACTGTTAAAGGTTTTTCTATGTATCTTTTTTCCTTAACCATAACTTAAAAATATTTAAAAAGACATTTCATATCGATTTTTGATTTGATTTTTGAAAAAAAGAGTACGTATATTGATTTAAAAAAAAAAATATTTAAAAGTGGTGAAACTGGGCAAAATGTAGCCTTTTGCAAAAATAGTTTGAGTATTTTTAAGCTTTTTTCCTCAAACATAACTTAGAAATATTTAAAAAGACTTTTCATATCGATTTTTGATTTGATTTTTGAAAAAACTGTGGGTATGTTGAAAAAAAGTTATTCAATAGTGGTTAAACCGCGAAAAATCTAGCCTTATGCAAAAACAGTTTGAGGTTTTTTAAGCTTTTTTCCTCAACCATAACTTAGAAATATTTAAAAGGACATTTCATATCGATATTTGATTTGATTTTTCAAAAAACTGTGGGTATGTTGATTTAAAAAAAAAGTTATTCAAAAGTGGTTAAACCGGGCAAAATCTAGCCTTATGCAAAAACAGTTTGAAGGTTTTTAAGCTTTTTTCCTCTACCATAACTTAGAAATATTTAAAAACACATTTTATATCGATTTTTGATTTGATTTTTGAAAAAAATAGTACGTATATTGATTTAAGAAAAAAAAATATTCAAAAGTGGTGAAACCGAGCAAAATGTAGGCTTTGAGGATTTTTTAGCTTTTTTCCTCAACCATAACTTAGAAATATTTAAAAAGACATTTCATATCGATTTTTGATTTGATTTTTCAAAAAACTGTGGGTATGTTGATTTAAAAAAAAAGTTATTCAAAAGTGGTTAAACCGGGAAAAATCTAGCCTAATGCAAAAACAGTTTGAGGGTTTTTAAGCTTTTTTCCTCAACCATAACTTAGAAATATTCAAAAAGACATTTCATATCGATTTTTGATTTGATTTTTGAAAAAAATGGGGGTATGTTGATTTAAAAAAAAAGTTATTCAAAAGTGGTTAAACCTCGCAAAATCTAGCCTTATGTAAAAACAGTTTGAGGGTTTTCTAGCTTTTTTCCTTAACCATAACTTAGAAATATTTAAAAAGATATTTTATATATTGATTTTTGATTTGATTTTTGAAAAATAAAGAAAATGTAGGTATATTGAAACCGGGCAAAATGTAGCCTTTTGGAAAAACAGTTTGAGGGTCTTCTAGATTTTTCATTAACCATAACTTAGAAATATTTAAAAAGACATTTTATATAGATTTTTTTTTAATTTTATTCAAAAGTGGCCAAATTTTGTCTAGACTTGTTTGGTGTTCGGGTTGTAAATCTGGATGAATAGAAATGAATTGTTGTCTTTAGTAATATTTTAGACGACCTCTAACCACTTCGTTTAAGGACCTGTGAAAAATTATCGATTTTTATATTCCAAAATTTATAGAAATAATTTACCGAAGTCCGATAATTAGAACACTATCCCCCTTATTCATAAAAAATATAAAAGGTTTATTAAGCTGTTATTATTCAAAATTTGTATGAAAATTTCATTTTAAAAAGCTTTATAAACCAATTTTATTTTATATGAATATGAGGGTATGTTTAAAAAAATTTTAATTTTTGGAAAAACTTACCAAAAAACTAAAATTGTATAAGCGGTTATCTCATTTCTATAATAGGTGGTACGTATGTATATTTATGAAAATATTCGCAGTAAGTTTTTTTCCGGAAAAAGTATCAAAAATATAAAAATATGTCTTATGAAAATTTAATGAGCTTACAAAAAATCAAGATTAGAAATACTCATACCGCCGGTTCCAAAGTAAACAGATTTATTTACTTTTTAAAATTTTTGGGAAAACAGCATTTCAAACTTTATTTTTTCATAGAACTCCATTGTAAAAATTAAATTTGAGTTGTTGTTGAGTGAAAGATTGAAAGGTTCATTTTTCAGAAATATGAGTTCTATTTATAGAAATTTATTATACATGGCGTGTTTTTAAATCTTTTTAGAGGGGGTAAATTACAAATTCTGGTTAGGTCAAAAAAAGTTTGAGGATTTTCTAGCTTTTTCCTTTAACCATAAGTTAGTAATATTTAAGACACTTAATATGGATTTTTTATTTGATTTAAAGAAAAAATATATATTGATTTTTCTATTCAATTTGGTCTAGACTTGTTTGGGGCTCGGGTTGCAAATCTGCCCTTTTAAAAGTTAATATATATGTACATATGAATAGAAATCAGTTGTTGCCTTCAGTAAAATTTAAGATGACCGCTAACCAGTTGATTTAGTTCAAAATTTAATTACATATTAAATATGTTGTCGATTTTTATATTTTAAATAGGGAGTCTATCAGCAACTTTGTCTCAAACGGTAGAAATCACTAAAATTTATAGAAGTAATCTACCGAAGTCCGATAAATAGACTACTGTGTTTGAAAAAATTTCGAAATTTCGATCTTATATCATCAAAAAATAGACAAAAAAAACCCAAATTGAATAAGCGATTATCGCATTTCTATAATGGGTGGTATGTATGCATATTTATGACCTAAAATTATTATTTTATATGGCTTTCCGTCAGCTAAAAATATTCACAGCAATTTTTTTTCTCGAAAATAGAGATCACAAATATAAAAATTTAAAAAAAGTCAAGATAAGAAATATTTAATTTTAATTTTCAATGACAAAAAATAAAAAAAAATTTGGCCGATAGCTGTACTTGAACCATTAACCGCTCGACCACTACCCCCGACGCTTCCCACTGGGCTATGGCTTTATGTACAAATTGATTGTCAGATAACCAATTCAAGTGGCATGGGCAATTTTCATTCGCTTATTACAGATAAATGAAGCAGGATTGGTTATATATTAGATAATTGTGCACTGCCTTAGAGGTATGCCAACAAATCCATATGCATTTCATAAATATTTATGCATATTTAGTATGGGTTTAAGCTGTCTTATTTGTGTCCTAATAAAATAAATATTTATATGTAAAATTTGTTAGCCTATTAATATAATATATTATCTCTTTGTAAACATATGTATGTATGTATACTGCAATTTGCGCCAATTTAAATAGTGGGGGGTTGCTATTTATGTCAATTGTGGTTTATCATGTAAACTTGCGTATACATCCTCGGCTATGAGCTCAATTGAGTATATTTTTCTTGAAATTTTCACAAAATTTGACAAACTTATCGTTGGGTGTGTATACAGACCCAGTAAACAAATTGATTACATAAAATTTGTAGATTTTCTTTAAAATGCATTGATAGGCTATAGCAAAATTATTTTGACTGGGGACTTTAATTGCAATATTCTTACTGATATAAGATTTCCACTGATTATGCAGAATTTGGGCCTTCATTTTGTAAACTATTCCCAACCAACTCACTTTACGTCTACTTCTAATGCTCTTTTGGATATTTTCCTGGTAAATGACGCGTCTAAAACACTTTTATACGACCAGATTTGCGTTCCGAATTTCTCTAAACACGACTTGATATTTCTAACATACGATTTTCAGGTTGTTAGCAATATCTCGTCTTATTCATATCGCGATTTTAAAAACATTCGGTACCAAGAACTTGATGCAGCCGTTAATGCCATAAGCTGGGGATCCATTTATTACCTAACATCTGCCAATGATCAAATCAATTTCATTCAGAACCACGTAAGTATCCTCTTTGACCAATATGTTCCGCTTGTGACTAGACCTACTAAATCTGAAAGGTGCCCGTGGTTTAACGGATATATTCAGAAATTAATGGCAAAACGTAATAGTGCATACTCCGATTGGAAGAAAACTAAGTCAGCAGAATCTTTTAATTGCTATAAGCTCTTGAGAAGGAACGTTACAAGAACTATTAAGAATCATAAGCGGAAATACTATGAAAACCTCTTCAGTGCTGCTATTGGCAAACCTGGAGGCAGATTCGTAATATAGGAATTACTAACAAAAGTACGATTACACCTTCATTTTCAATTGAACAGAGACTTCGTCAGCTTGCCAACAGTGGCGTGGTTGCCAAGGCGCGAATGCGCTGACTCTTTGCTTGATGCCAGCAGGTACTTCGTTTTACCTTCGTTCACCACCAAACCCATTTTTCCGCTTCATTTTCTAATTTGGAGTACGCAGAAGTTACGGCGCGGTTGTTGAGGCCAATGATTTCGATGTCATCGGCATACGCCAACAGTTGTACGTTCTTGTAATATATTGTTCCAGCGCGGTTAAGTTCTGCAGATAGTATTATTTTCTCCAGCATTAAATTAAAGAAATCGTACGATAGGGGGTCGCCCTGCCTGAAACCGCGTTTATTTTCGAACGGCTCGGAGAGGTCCTTCCCAATTCTAACCGAGCTGGTGGTGTTGTTCAGCGTCATTTTGAATAGCCGTATACGTTTTGCTGGGAAACCAAAATCAGACATAGCGGCATATAGGCAACTCCTTTTCGTGCTGTCGAAGGCGGCTTTAAAATCAACAAAGAGATGGTGTGTGTCGATCCTTTTCTCACGGGTTTTTTCCAAGATTTGGCGTATTGTAAAAATCTGGTCGATGGTAGATTTACCAGGTCTGAAGCCACACTGATAAGGTCCAATCAGTCGGTTTACGTCAGGCTTCAGTCTTTCGCACAATACGCTTGATAGGACCTTATATGCGATATTCAAAGGGCTGATTCCACGATAGTTGGCGCAGTTTGCGGGATCGCCCTTCTTATGGAGAACACTTAGGTTCCAATCTTCAGGCATGCATTCATCCGACCATATTCTGCACAAGAGCTGGTGCATGCATCTTAGCAGCTCCTCGCCGCCGCATTTAAATAGCTCAGCGGGCAGGCCATCAGTACCCGCCACTTTATTATTTTTTAGCCGTGATATAGCTACTCGCACCTCGTTATAGTCGGGTTGTGGAACTTCGATTCCATCGTCTTCGATTGTTGGGTCGGGTTAGTCATCTTCTCTGGATTGTTGCTCCGTTCCTCCGTTTAGAAGGGCAGAGAAGTGATCCCTCCATAACCCTAGTACTCTCTGAACATCTGTCACCAGGACGCCGTTGTCATTTTTACAGGAGTTTGCCCCTGGGTTAAAACCTTCCGTCATTCGTCGAATTCTTTGATAAAATTTTCGGGCGTTGCTTCTGCTGGCTATCATTTCAAGCTCTTCGATTTCACGCTTTCCGCTTCCCTTTTCTTCGCCCGAAAAAGCCGCCTCGCTTCCCTTTTCATCTCGCGGTAGTGTTCACACACGCTCCTCGTTGCATTCGCTTTTAACGTTGCCTTATAGTCGTCCTTTCTTTTCATTGCGTCTTTGCACTCTCTATCATCGTACCAGCTGTTTTTTCGCATTTGCCGGAATCCAATTACTTCTTCGGCTGCGGTACGAAGTGATCCGGAGATATGCTCCCCTGCTCGTGCACTCCGCTGGGTTGAATTTTGCTCTCAGAGAGCACACAGAGCCAACAATGCCTAATAAAATAGAACAAAAGTCATAAGATATCTCTATAGATTTTCTTCAAGAAGATGTGCTTCTTATTATTGTAGAGACCGTCTTTTTAATTTTATTAAGAAGATTTTCTTTTTAATATTTTAAATGAAAAATAAAATGAAATCGCCCTCACCGAGAATCGAACTTACAATTTTCGGAATGATAAACCCAGCTGTTAACCATCAGGCCATCGCTCACTTTTGATTGCCAGCTTCTAATTACCGATATGTGTAGAGTTGTTAATGTTTCAAAGGAAAATCTTATAAATATATTTAAGAAGATTTCTTTTTAACATTTCTAATTAGGAAAAAAAGAGAGAGAATCGAACTTACAATTTTTCGATTGCTAAACCCAGCTGCTAACCATCCGGCCATCGTATACTAATAATTGCCAGCGTCTAACTACACCTTTGTACTAAATGTATAGTTTTTTTAGTAAGAATTTCTTCTTAAAACCAAAAAGATTTCCCTACAGTTTTTTCTTCGTTTGTACCGTTGCTACTACCCCTTTGCCCAAAAGCTGATCATGAAGACAATCTTATTAATTTTATTAGGCATTTTTGGCTCTGTGCAGGTGCGCGAGTCGTTCTGCGAAATCATTGGCTGTCTGTTGTGACTGCAGCTTTTCGACGTCCAGCTTTCCTTGCGTTTTTTGTGGTGCCTCTTTCGTTGTACTTAGGCGAGTACGAATCTTGGCTGCTACCAAGTAGTGATCGGAGTCGATGTTTGGACCCCGCATCGTACGTACGTCCATAACACTGGAAGCATGCCGTCCGTCTATCACAAAGTCCAATCCTTACTTTCGATAAAATCTAATGCCTCTGGCCTCGATGGTGTTCACCCAAAATTTATTAAATGCATATTGCCAAAAAATTTACCCTACCTGACTTATGCTTTCAACACAATTTTAACTACGGCGGTTTTTCCTAAATGCTGGAAGGAGGCGAAAATTATTCCCATTAAAAAATCCAATGGTGATTTTAGGCCTATCGCTATTTTACCTTTTCTGTCGAAAGTGTTCGAATCAAGGACTGACACCGAAACCGAAACCGTAACCGTAACGATTAAAACCGATTCATTTTTCAAAACCGAAACCGTAACCGTCATTTTTATCTGAAAAAGAACGAAACCGAAACCGTTTCAAAAGCCGGAATCGGTTCTAAACGGTTTTGAATTTTTTTAATGTCTTCTTTTTGTGGACACATATTTTATTTTACCAGAGGCTACCCTGAATAATTTTCATGGAAGATGGTTAAGCAAGGTTACAAAAGACACGTTTTGACCTCAATATCAAAATTCCGAAAGAGGAAATTGAACTATAGTCGAATGAAGCCATCGAAAAAAATTTACGAGATCCGAAAAAAAAAGTTCAGTGGCCCGTCTCAAAAAGCATCACTCATATTAATGTTCCATTCTAACATTTTTGTAATAGAAAAAGTAGAGTTAATTTTTTTAATTTATTTTGAAGAAATTTATTACTATATTGGAGAAAATCCATCGTGACCACCGGAGTAAATTTATAAAAATTCAGACTTATTATGCATTTAGGTACATATTTGAGTTTTGTAGTAGCAACATTTTTTTTGAGGTGGTTTTATTTGGAAACCGAAACCGGAACGAAACCGTAACCGAAATAAATGTTGAAGAACGAAACCGGAACCGGAACCGAAACTTAAACCCTTTACAAAACCGAAACCGGAACTTTATTTTAATCGGTTTCATACCTTGGTTCGAATGTATAGTAAATGGTCAGATAAACTCGTTTGTAAGTAGCAACTCCTTAATAAGTCCGTACCAGTCTGGTTTCAGAACTAATAGGAGCTGTATCGCTGCCTTATTAAACGTGTCGGATGATATAAGACTGAATATGGATAATAATCGTGTTACATTTCTGGATAAATTTGCACTCCTATAAGAGGTAGGATTTGCACTATTCAGGAAAATAAGCACACGCGACACTTTATGGTACGAAAAATTCACTTTATTAATTTATGTACAAAGGGATGCGATGAGTTCGATGGTAAGCCAAAAACTAACTTAAAACGGTCCAGCACAATCCACTGCACCGCTGACTACTTTCAGTAAGCGCATATGTAAGTAAATGTGTGTACACTAAACAGTAATTATTTCTTATATGCAGGAGCAAAGGTATGTGAAATAAGATGTAGACTAAGGGCCGCTTGCATAAATGCTGATAACGACTAACCGGAGTTTAATTGACGTATTTTGTATGGTTAGCTGTCAAGTTAATCACCGATTAGGCTTAATCGGCTTTTATGCAAGTGGCCCTAAACAGTAATTCTTTCTTATTTACAGGGTGCGTCGAAACAGGTATGTATACAAGGTATTTTAATAGGTGAGTGAAAGGTAAGTATTTTGATGAAATTAGATAATTCATATACGTATATACATAGGTAAGTATAATTATAAGTATTAATAATATAGTAAACAGGTTAGTAAATTTATTTCAATATTATTCTTTTGTTTTCTTTTTAGGTAGTTGGCAACGTTCTATTAATCCTCAAATTCGATAAGGTTCCTGCTCATGTCTTCAACATGCCGGCGGGCCTGCGGCGACGTGCCTTGCATTAGATCCTGCAGCTCGTCCAGCGTTTCTTTTGCTTGATGGAGCAATCCACGGATGCGTCCTTGAAGACGGGGACGAGGTTGTTGGCGCCGCCTTTCTACTCTATGGCGGCTGGGTCTGTTGGTTGAAGCAGACCTGCTCGTTGTGTTTGCTTCCCGTTGGGGGTTTCTCGGATGCCGATCCGTTGCGCGGTCATTATTTGCCACGCGTCTTGCTTGAACACGAGCGGGCCTGTGAAGCAGAGTGTGGTGGGCTAGTCCGCAGCGACGACAACTTATAGGCGAGTCACAGGCGCCCGTTACATGTGAAGTGGCCAAACAATTGATGCAATAACGGTGTGCCCTAGCTGATTCATAGCGTTCGTCTGGAGTCATAGCAAGAAAAGCGCGGCAAAATCGGAGTGAATGAATGTGACAGCAGAGGCGGCATTTACGATAATTTTGGGATCTGAAAATAAACGTCGAAAATCTTGTTAGAGAAGAATAAGTGGGTGTGCGGTGGCGGACGAGGAGAGGAAAGTCGGGTAACATGATATGGCCTATAGCATAACTGAAGAATTAGATTAGGCGATTGGTAACAGACAGAGTTTCGTTATGTTGCGAGTGACAATTCCGCTTTCGGTTCGGATGTCTACCACGCGAACACTTTGATCACGAGCAGGATGGAGTTTCGTGATTCGACCTAACCGCCATTCGTTGGGAGGTAGGAGATCGTCCTTAATAACGACGAAGTCCCCTTCCCTTATGTTGGCTTCCTGGCGTTCCCATTTGTACCGCTTGTGAAGTTCCTGCAGATATTCAGTTTTCCAGCGTTTGCTGAATTGCTCTTAGCTTTTGCCATTTGTTAACTAAATAGAGGGTTTCGCAGTTAGGTTCAGGGATTGACAAAAGTGGGGCACCTCGTAGAAAATGACCTTGTGTTAAAGCTCTAAGATCATCGGGGTCTTGTGATATTGGAGAGAGTGGTCTGTAGTTTAGCACCGCTTCGATGCAAATTAGGAGAGTGTTGAGCTCCTCAAAGTTGAATTTTTGGTTTCCGGCAACTTTCGTAAAGTGAATTTTGAGGCTCTTCACTGCTGTTTCCCAGAGACCTCCCATATGAGGGGCGTATGGAGGGATGAACTGCCATGAGAGACCGTGGACTGCATATTTATTCCCGATGTCTTCGGCGGTTTCCTTAAGAAATATGGAGAATTCTCTTTGTAGGCTTCGTTGGGCTCCTATGAACGTCTTGCCGTTGTCGGACATTATTTTAGAGGGTAAGCCGCGGCGGCCGACAAAACGAGCAAATGCTGCTTTGAAAGATTCGGTGGTGAGGTCTGAGCAGACTTCTAAATGTATGGCTATGGTAGAAAAGCAGACGACGACGCAGACGTATGCTTTGGCGCAAGATGCACGTCGGAGAATTGACGTTTTCACGAGGAATGGCCCTTCAAAGTCCACTCCAGTAGTATGAAAGGGTAGTGAATAGGTTACACGTTCTGGGGGTAGAGCTGCCATCAATTGAGATTGTATTTGTTGTTTATATATAGTGCATCTCTTGCACTTAAATATGCATTTTTTCACCTTCTGTTTTAGGCGGGTAATATAATATTCTTGTTGTACCATTCGAATCATTAATTGTTTCTCGGCATGAAGTAGTGTTGTATGTAGGAATTCCAAGAAGAGAGTGCAATATCGTGAATTGTCGGGTATGATAATGGGATGCCGTTCGTTGTAGCTCAGGTCTGCATAGGAGAGGCGTCCATTAACTCGTAATAGTCCCATTTCGTCCAAGAAGGGGTTGAGCGGGAGTGACGGACTTCTTTTATCGAGTGACTTTGCAGCTTGGAGATCTGCGATCTCCTCGCCATAATGGTTTTGCTGAGCGTTCGCAATGAGTTGCACCTTCGCCTGGTGAATCTCTTCATGGGTGAGGTCAATTGAAGATGGTATTAGCTCGTTTCTGGTATTCAGGATAAATCGGCGACTGTAGGCGTGGACTCTCAATGCTCTAGAGAATGACGAAAACCGTTCCATAAAATCATGCTCTACCAGTGCGTGGAGGGCTTCTATCCGTCGTTGTTCTGGGAGTGACTCATTTAGTTGGATCTCTTTGGGCCAATTAGTGGGGGAATTTAAGAGCCACTTTGGGCCGTTCCACCACAGAGAACAGTCGATCAAGTCCTGCGGCCGACATCCTCGCGTGCCCAAATCTGCTGGAGTGTCTCCGCTAGGCACATGTCGCCACGTAGCGTTACTGACATTGTCGAGTACCTGGGATAAGCGGTTTACTACATATGTCTTCCATGTATGTGGTGGCTTTTCGAGCCAAGCCAGCACTATGAAGGAATCTGTCCACATAGTCAAACTACTCTCTGTGAGCTGCAGTGACGCCCGAATGTGCTTAACTAACTTTAAGAGAAGGACTGCTCCGCAGAGCTCTAACCTAGGGAGGCTTACCGTTTGGAGGGGTACGACTTTACTTTTTGCTACTAAGAGGTGAGAGGAAAAGGAGTTATCGCTGTGTTGAACCCTTAGGTATACGCAGGCGCAATATGCCTTTTCGGAGGCGTCGGAGAATCCATGTATCTGCGTGGGTGCACCGGGAGTGAATTTAACCCAGCGTGGGATTTGTAGGTCTCCAATCGCTAAAGGATTGGTTTCCTCGAAAAGCGGTGCCGCTATGTAACGTTCGCTATATAGCGGTAGCTATGCTCACCGTCATTAGCAGCACCGCTTTTCTGTAAACTTACATGCAAGTAGCGGTGACTTCAATCCATTCGAAATTGTAAATTTGCGGCCACTTTTCTTGTTTTTCTCTTTTATATATTTAAAATATTTGTTTTGAAAACAATTAATTGTTGTTTTTGTAAACGAATTTGAAGAATTTTATTGAATTGACACCGCTATGACAATGACGGTGAGAAAAAACGTTGATGAAAAATTGCCACCGTCATGACGGACGCTGTATTACATTACGGTGAACTTCACCGTCTTCTTACTTTACACTCAATTACTTTTACATGAAAGTATTTTTGACAACGTACTTCGCCGCTATGTAACGGACGCTATATAGCGTCACCGCTTTCGAGGAAACCAGCCCTTAAGAGGTTGTTCGTAAATGTTTTCCACTTGAGGAATGATCCGGGTTTGACTTCCTCGTCCCAATTAGTTCCTTCCATCCATAGTTCTTGAAGGAGAATTTTTGCTACGATCATTATAGGCGATAGCCATCCTGCCGAGTCAAAAAGCTTCGCGACCGAAGAGAGAATCTGTCTTTTGGTGGCAGAGCTAACGTCTGGAACGGGGTCGTATGAATATGAAAAGGTGTCGCTGAGGGCGTTCCATCTTACGCCAAGCGTCTTTGTAGAGCTTGAGTCATAAAATTGAAGAAAATCGGAGTCCAGAAGATCAGATTCAGGAATAGTTTCCAATATTTGTGGGAGATTTGCCGTGATTTTTTTGAGGGGAAAGCCTGTGGATTTTAATGCTACGGTTAACTGCTGCATCGTTTCGATAGTGGACTGTATGTTGTGTCCGCCTGAAAGTATGTCATCCACGTAAGTTTCTCGCAGGAGGACGTTGCTAGCAAGGGGTAGTTCAGACTTGCAGTCATCTGCCAGCTGCTGAAGGGTGCGGATCGCAAAATATGGGGTACAGTTGACACCAAAAGTTACAGTTTTTAATTTAAAATCTTCTACTGCGCCGTTTGGGGAGAATTCGCTGGAAGTCCTGATCTTCCTTATACACATGTATTTGCCGATACATTTCTTCAATGTCACCATTAAACATATATTTATATAGACGCCATTTGAGGATTACGATCATAAGGTCGTTCTGAAGAACGGGTCGCGAAGCTTTTTGTTGATTAAGTGAGATGCCGGAGTGGGATTGTTTGGACGCGTTGAAGACTACCCGGACTTTGGTAGTTTTACTATCAGGTTTGATTACGGCGTGATGGGGCAAGTAAAATGAAAAATATTTTCCATCACGGATAATTTCACGAGATGATGAGGGTTCCATATGATCTAGGGTAATGTATTCTTTCAAAACTTTGGCGTAAGTAGTTTGGAGTTCCGCTTTCTTCTCATGGCTCCGTTCAATACTGAGGTATTGTTGCTGAGCGGAAGGTCGGGAATGTCCTAAAGCTATTAAGTCAGGGAACGTGGGTTTAAAAGGGAGTTTTACAACATAACGGCCATCATTTCTACGAAACGTAGTATTTCTGTAGAGTTCTTCGCAGATTATGTCATCAGCTTTAGGGTTCGGTGCCGATGGTATCTCCTCTTGTTCCCAAAATCTTTTGAGGAGGTCTTGTAAGGCGTCCGTCTGGACTTCGGATACTTGCGTCGAAAAGGTAGCAATCTATTCCGTGAGAGGACCGCTTAATATCCATCCGAAGATAGTATTCTGGGCTATTAAGCTTTTACCTACATTGGTTATGAGACCTGGAACCAGTATTTGAGGAAGAATATCGCTACCTATTACCATGTCGATTTTTGCAGGGGCAAAGCAGTTCGGGTCAGATAGAGGGAGGGACGCATACTCTTTGAGATCCAAATGGGAAACTCTAAACGTTGGCAAGAACTGGGTTAATTGAGGGAGTATGATCGCGTGAGTCGCGATCCTTCTTGATAAATCTGGAGAACATATGGTGATAGAGCACACCTTATGGGCTTTCTGGACTGTTCGTCCTCCCATTCCCAATATTTAGTAATTGGACCTTTGAACGGGTAGATCAATGAGCTTTTGTACTCTAGAGGTTACAAAAGTTTTTTGAGATCCTTGGTCTAAAAGAGCGCGAATATTAAAGGTTTCTCCTTTATGTAGGACGGGAATGTTTGCTGTTGGTAGCAAGGTTCTCTCTCTACTACTTGCAAAATGCGAGAGGACATCCTCCGTGGTGTTTTGAGGGGCTGTTGTGTTCATCGATGCGGCCTGTGCCGAGGTACATGGTCTCTCGTCATCGATGGTCATATGAGATGACACTAAGTTTTTCTTAGGTTTGGGTTTGGTTTGCATTTCTCGGTTGGCTGGATAATGAAGGAGGGAGTGGTGTCGCTTTTGACAGTAAACGCAGGTGAAACTACTACGACATTGGTTTTCTGCATGGGAATAAGCTAAACAGTTCTGGCAGTAATGATTTTCCCGTACAAATTTATTTCTTTCTTGAGCTGTTAGCTCTTAAAATTTGACGCAATACATTAGAGAATGATTGCTGTTGCACAATTTGCAAGCGGACAGCCTCTTTGACTCGGTATGGAAGGAGCTGGATTTATTTGTTGGCTGAAACGAGTGATTGCCAGGTGTAGAAGAGCGTGGAGTGAAGTTTGGTTGACTTTGCTTTTGTCGGTTTGGCCTGTAAGTAGTGAGTCGTTCAACCACCTCATACCGAGTAGTCAGAAACTGGTCCAATTCGGACCAAAGAGGTAATTCCTTACGGGAGTTAAGGGATTGTTCCCATACCGCTAAGGTTTCCTCTGGCAACTGAGAGGAGCAGAGATATACGAGCATCGGGTCCCAATTATCAGTGGATACTCCATTTGCTTTGAGGGTTGAGAGACAATTATTAATTGTTGTTTGCACATATTGTATCCGTTCGCCATTTTCACTGGTTACGGGTTGAATGTTAAAAAGTGACTTGAGTTGATTATCGACGAGGATTCTGCGATTCTCATATCGATACCTTAAGGCACTCCACGCAAGCTCAAAATTTTGGTCATTAAGTGGGTAATTTTTAATAAGCAGAGCGGCCTTCCCCCGGGGTTTTTGCCTCAAATGGTACAATTTCTGGGCCGGAGAGAGTTTGGGATGACTAATGTACACTGCTGTGAACATGTCCCTAAATGATGGCCAGTCTTCAATGGAGGCGATAAGTTGGTGCTCGGTACGTGGGCGGCGGGTTGAAAACTGCTGATGATCTCATTTATCTGTAGTCTCGTATTTAATGCTGAATCGTTGATTTGGTCGTATTTCTCCTCGCTTACTTTCCTGAGGTTTTCTTCCATGCTACTCATCTGAAGGTTTCAATTCGTCATGTCCACCAAAGCCATATGTTTATTGAGTTGCTCCAGATACGTCTTGAGACCCGCCTCCGTGTGTTCACTTTCCGTAATATTCCACCATTTATCGCAAAATTTTTCCAATCGAGACTGCGAAGTCTTATTTGATTCCAACGTTACTTTGTGGTTGCGAACTTTATGCTAATTGTGAGAGTATTTGTAGTAGAAAACTTTTTTTTGTTTTGTTTTGTTTTGTACAATAATATTGCACGCTATATCTAAGGTATTGGTCGATACGAACATATTTCCGAATATGCTGTGAAGATATATTGTGTCCCACTTGATGATCTACTGAAGTTGAGATGCTTAACACTCCTACACCGGATTCTGTTAAATAAGGAACCCGAAAATCTCAGCGAACGGCTGAAACTAACAAGATCAGTGCGCTCCTCGCAAATATTGCACTTAACATTCAGCTCACGAACATCTGAGCGTCAATTCTTTGTTTCGACAGTTCGTCTTTGGAACATATTAACGATAGAGATCCGAAGTATCAGGGGCATTATGCCTTTTAAAAGAGAACTTTTGCGTTACCTTATTAAGAAAATCTAGAAATCTAAGACTGTATTCATCCTGTAATGTAAACTTTCTACTCCAACTTTTCTTTATCTTTCTCACCTAACTATTTATTGCCTCATCTATCTTTCTCAATATCGGTTAAAAATATTTTTTAATTTAGAGTTGTTATGTATTAGCTCCTTGTTGTTGTTGTTGTTGTTGTTGTTGTAGCGAAGTGTAGCCCTGCCTAAATGTCA
This sequence comes from Campiglossa producta, assembly GCA_964058755.1. Lineage (NCBI taxonomy): Eukaryota > Metazoa > Arthropoda > Insecta > Diptera > Tephritidae > Campiglossa > Campiglossa producta. Next base: position 186,147 of record CAXKVI010000027.1, on the reverse strand, counting down.
GACAGGCTCACCCCGAGTGTAATGCTCTTGGCCGGGTCGATATAAGAAAAACGGCCCGGGTCGTTTCGGCACGATGGGTACAGCACAAGTACTGGTACCGTTCTCGTAGAACCGGCAATACAAGAAACTAGCCTTGTAGGCTATATAGGTCATTTAGCGTTACCCAGGGTGCACCAACTGGGAGGCGACCTACTTTTACACCCCATGTATTAGCTCCTATTGCCAAACACTGTAAATAAATCTTATGGTTGTTGTGTTTGATATCTTATAAATAAATAAATGAAATGAAATAAAGGTTTAAAGACCGAGGCAAGCTCCTGTAAGGACAATAATGGCGACCTGGTAACCGACGTACAGAATGTACTTAAGTTATGGAGGGAGCACTTCTCCTCACGGCTAAATTGCGAGGGAGACGTCGAACCCGATACCCCAATCCCTGACGATGGAAAAGTCGTCCCACCACCTGACTATGATGAAGTGAGGATAGCTTTATCCCGGCTCAAAAACAACAAATCGCCTGGGCAAGACGGTCTACCCGCCGAGCTGTTCAAACACGGAGGCGACGAGCTGGTAAAAAGCATGCATCAGCTCTTATGCAGAATATGGTCAGATGAGTGCATGCCTCCAGATTAGAATTTAAGTGTGCTCTGCCTAATCCACAAGAAAGGCGATCCCGCTAACCCCAGCAATTACGGCGGAATCAGTCTTCTTAATATCGCATATAAGGTTCTTTGTAGCGTATTGTCTGAAAGACTGAAGCCCATCGTAGACAAACGGATTGGCCCTATCGACCAGATTATCACGATACGCCAAATCCTGGAGAAGACCCATGATAAAAGAATCGACACTCACCATCTCTTTTTCGATTTTAAAGACGCTTTTGACAGCGCAAAAAGGAGCTGCCTGTATGCGTCATGTCTGAATTTTACTTCCCTGCAAAGCTTAAACGGCTTTGCCAAATGATGTTGAGCAAAACCAACAGCTCCATCAGAATCGGGAAGGACCTCTCTGAGTCATTTGAAACCAAACGAGGCTTCACACAGGGCGACTCCCTTTCGTGCGATTTCTCTAGCCTGATGCTGGAGAAGATAAGCAGAGCTAAACCGCAATGGCACAATCTTTTACAAGGGCGTGCATTTTTTTTTTTTTTTAAGTTAGCACTAAATTGATAGCACCGAGCAAGCTCGGTCACCCAGGTACTTTAATTTAAAGAAACAAAAGAATAAAATAATGCCTATGACTATGCCTAAAACTTTGTTACTCTATGCAATCGGTTGGAAAGTCACGAGCGCATGACTTTTGGATTTGATGAGTCTTCAATTTAAATAATTCATGGAAAACTCTTTTCCCCAATTAACTTGTTTTATACCGAGTGCCTCATAAGAAACATGGTAATATCAATTTACCACATTAATTTCTTTTGAGGCCATAAAATGGTTTAAAAAACTGTGACATTTCTCTTTTTGCTGTCAATGCCGCTCCTCGCTGATTTTATTTACCAAAATATTCAATAGAAAAAAGAAAAAATTGCTGGGTATGCCGATGATATTGATATCATTGGCCTTAACAGCCGCGCCGAAAGCGCTGCTTTCTCTTGGTTGGATAAGAAAGCGAAAAAAAAGTGGGTCTTGCGGTGAACGAGGACAAGACGAAGTATTTGCTGTAATCAAAGAAAGAATCGGCGCACCTGCGCCTTGGCACCTAAGTCACCGTTTATAGCTACAAGTTTGAAACGGTGAGAAACTCCGTCTATTTGGGAACCATCATTAACCTCGAAAATAATATCAGTCTAGAAATCCAACGGAGAACCACCCTTGCCAACAAGTGTTACTTTGGACTAAGTAGGCAATTGCGAAGTAAAGCCCTCGCTCGACAAACAAAGATCACGCTGTATAAGTCTCTCATCATACCAGTCCTGATGTACGGCTCGGAATCATGGACAGTGTCAAGAGAAGATGATATGGCCCTTGGAGAATTTGAGAGAAAAGTTCTCCGGTTGGTCCTTCCCGTGATGCCAACGACGAGTATCGAAGGAAATTTAACGATGAGTATATATAGAATTAAAAATTTTGATCCCAACACCAGAATTGTAATTTTCAAAAAATAGCTTTAAAAAAATTTCTTAAAAAGAAAAATATTAAAATTCATGCAAACGAATGTAAATCAGGAGTTATAGGCTTTCAAATGTTGTTAAAAAAATCTGTAGCATTACTACAAACCGAAACATAATAACTAATTTCAGTTGGTGCATGTTTTCATCACCTTAAGAAAAGTTGCAGTATCTATATATTAACTAATAGGCTAATGCGGAGAGTGCATACAAATTTTCGTTATCCAATTTCGTATCGTATTTGTGGATAGATCCCTATAAAATCTATATTGGAAACTAGGAGGAGACTAATCTACGTCTCACCAAAAAAAATTTTGAAAATTATTCTTAGTTTATTTATTATTAAACAAAAAATAGGTCTCCAAACTCTCCAGCTATTTTATTATCTCCACATTCTTTTATACCCGAACTATACATCACTATTCAGCATACATCACTATTCAGCACTCTTATAAAACTCCCAAAACACACCCACCATCCGCTCATTCCCTTACACACACACGTACGTATCTATGCAATGATCCAGCAGTTGCCACTTGCTTTTATTTTTGTGCCAAAAAAAATGCATAATGTACCAAATCATATCATATTCGGCATCTAAACACCATTTGTAAGCTAAGAAATCCAGCTTCACTTCTGGCTTTATGTATTTAACTTTTTGCCTATTGGTAAAGTTTATTTTTTTAACGATATGATTTTGTAAGAAAATTCCACAATGTTAATATCGAAATTTAAATATCGTACGGTATTTAACTAAAAAAACAATTTTACATGACACTAATGCTGATTTCGTTGAACATGTTTACACCCATGCACAGAATACTGTAAAAGTGTGATAAAAGTGTACCCGTTCTACATGCAACTGCTATATGGATAAAACGAACAAAAAACATTGCCCGTTTGCTACGCTATGTGCATGAATAATTAGGTTTCGCTTATCAACCATATTCAATTGTTATTGCAAAATCCAATTTTTTTTTCAACAAATTTATTACCCCTTTTACATTATTCAAGTCTTGAATTCAATTCTTCCGCGACATATTCGAAGGGTTCTCACCCCTTGAAAGCGTACCGTCAACTCGTTTCAAGTTTTTCTTGCTATCTCTTTCACTCCACTTCACTGCTGTCTCTTCATAGAAACAAAATATTAAAAAGCGCTTCCGGATTCGTGATCCTGAGGCCAAACCCCGACTTTTGAGCTATCTCCCACAATTTTAGCTAATTTATTAGCGGTTCACCCCTAAAGGAAACAAATACCTAAAAATGTGTTTTTCGTAAAAAAAAAGTAGATTCGTGTCATCAAAAAAGGCATCGTAGCTGATTTGTTATAAGCAATTGCTTTAACCGCTTTGAATTATTGATGTTCTAAGCTTTTCTCGATCTTTTTTAAGTTTAATTCACTTATGAAATTTTTAAGGGGTTAAATATTGGAAAAGTATATTTTCTAACCGGCCGCCGTGGTGTAGCGGTTAAGTGTTCGGCCTTCTACACCAAGTCGTGGCGGTTCGATGCCCGACAAAAGTAACATCAAAAATTATTTAGAAAAAGAATTTTTCTAAACGGGGTCGCCCCTCGGCAGTAGTTTGGCAAACTCTCCGGGTGCATTTCTGCCATGAGAAGCTTCTCAGCAAAAAATTCATTTGCTTTGCAAGTGCCGTTCGGAGTCGGCAAAAAACTGTAGGTCCCGCCAACTTGTAGGAAAAACTCAAAAGCAACACACCACAAGTTGGAAAGAGAAGCTCGGCTAAAAATCTCGTTAGAGGTTATGATAACCTGTTGGTATATCGCCGCCATTAGTTTTTTTTTTTTTTATATTTTCTAAGCAGAAACTATATTTTTCATACAGTTGAAGATTGCCCAGAAAAATATCCCCAATCGTCTCATTTAAAGCAAAGCTGTAATTAGACGCTGGCAAGTAAAAGTATAATTGACAGAACTCTAATTTTTTTTTTAATTTCCTTGCTTACAAAATAAAATTAAAACGAAAAATTAGAAAAAAGAAGCAGTTTTCAATTTTTGCCTCCACCGAGCTTCAACATCATCGGCATACGCCAGCAATTGCATGCTCTTGTAAAAGATTGTACCATTGCGGTTTAGCTCTGCTGCTCGAATTATCTTCTCCAGCATCAGGTTGAAGAAATCGTACGAAAGGGAGTTGCCCTGTCTGAAGCCCCGTTTGGTTTAAAATGGCTTAAATAGAGAGGTCCATCCCGATTCAAAGCCGTACTAGCGTTGCAGGGAAGTCAAATTCAGACATGGCGGCATACAGGCTACTCCTTTTTGCGCTATCAAAAGCGGATTTGAATCGACAAAGAGATGGTGTGTGTCGATTCTTTTATCGTGGGTCTTCTCCAGGATTTGGCGTATTGTGAAAATCTGGTCAATGGTAGGCTTACCAGGTCTAAAGCCACACTGATAAGGTCCAATCAGTTTGTCTACGATGGGCTTCATTCTTTCACACAATACGCTAGAAAGAACCTTATATGCGATATTAAGAAGACTGATTCCGCGGTAGTTGGTACGGTTAGCGGGATCGCCTTTCTTGTGGATTGGGCAAAGCACACTTAAATCCAATCACAGTGTGAGATTTAATCAATCTAACATCTCGAAATTCAAAAAAAAAAAAAAAATGTTTTCGTAACTCGCTCATATTTTTTTTTACGTGAGAAGATACCCCAATTGTTACGAAAACAAACACAAAAGAGAATAAAAAAAATGTTATTGGCGTGATAACAGCTTTCAAACACGTGCAATTGCATAGCATGCTACAATTGATTTGCAAGCTTGCTTTGATCACAAAAGTTTGAGTTATCAGGTCGAAGTTGTGAGTTGTTTTTTTGGCTAAAATATTTTTTGTATTGAAGGTTATTACTTAAACTTAAAAAATTGTTTTATAACCACCTGAAAGGTAAGACAAATTTTAAAGTTTTCAAATATTTGATAGACTAGAACTTCCAAGTCCCACGGAGTTCCGTGATGGGAATGCCAGAAGAATCTTTGTTAATGTGCCCAAAACAAATTTATCAAATAAAATCCGGCACGCGGAAATGCAAAGAGTTAATATCAAATGTAGCTTCGAAACAATTAACTGTGGCTACCGCAATGCATCTGAGATCCTGTGGAAAAAGAGACTCAGCAAACATTGTCAAAGAGTTGTCGGCTTCATCCCCTTCGAGAGGTACAGCTATAAAAAGAGCAAGGGTAAGCATTACTGAAGAAAAGTCTTACACCAGATGAAGCACTGGCCATGATCGTGGACGAAAATTTATCAACTGAGCAATACCGTGGAATACGATTGCATACGATACCATACAGTCCGAAATTGTATCCATGCTATGACTTCGTTAAGCAATCAAAATTATTGTGCTACCCAAGCCTTGTTACTGTTACTGAAACATATGCCGAAATCAATTTGCAATCCTTAATAGACCACACGGTGAAAAGATTAATACATGCACAATATGAGGTTTTTACGCCGTTCCCTGCCATTCAGGATGAATTAAGCATAATAATAAAATGGGGATGCGATGGAGCTGAACAGAACCGTTACAAGCAAAAATTTTCGGATGACAACATGTCAGACGAAAGCATGTTTTCTCTTTCGATGGTGCCTCTTCAACTTAATTCTGGAGCTGAAGGAAGGAAACATATTTTTTGGCAAAATCCAGCTGCGTCTTCGACAAGATATTGTAGACCGATCAAATTTATTTTCACGAAAGAGACGCGTGAGGTCATTAAAGCTGAAGTGGAGCATTTTCGGCAGCAAATTTCTGTTTTGAAACCAACTAGCTTTGAGCTTCACGGTTAAAGCCAATTTAATTCTATGTATGATTGACGGCAAAGTCTGCACCGCTCTTTCAAATTACACGTCATTGCAAGTGTGCTATTTATGTGGTGCAACTCCAAAAACTATGAACGACATTAATGCCTTATCACAGCGCGAAACCGATGAAAATATGCTTGCTGTTGGTCTTTCACCTCTACATGCCTACATAAAGTTTATCGATTTATTGCATAGGTTGCTTATCACGTCAGACCCTTTGATTGCAAGTTTACTTTTGCCCCCAAAAACCAAGCGTTCTACTTTACCTTCTGAGGTCATTCCACTTCTGCCTGACACCCAACTAAATGATGAATTTGATGATTTAGCATAAAAAACTTTGCTTGCAGCTCTCTGGAAATTTTATTTTTTAATAAATTCCTTATTATACCTTTCATGAACATGAAATGGTATTATAACTTTGGTCCGATGTTTGTAATTATGAGAAGAAGAAGAGATGGACCCATCAATATGCATACCGAAATGATCAGGATGACAAGATGAGTTGATTTAGCCATGTCCGTCTGTCCGTGTGTCTGTCTGTTTGAACGCAAACTAGTCCCTCAGTTTTTGAGATATTTGGCTGAAATTTTATATGCGGCCACAATTTTCTAATAGAGGAATCATTTGTCGGAACCAGCAAGATCGGACCGATATTACATATAGCTCCCATACAACCGATTGTTCCGATAAACGGATTTTGGGCTGTAACTCCTGTAATTAAAGAGGTAGGAACGTGAAATTTTGTGAGAATTGTTTGTTTTATATAAGAAATATCGCTGTTGAAAATCATCGAGATGGGATTAATGTTTCACATAGCCCCCATACAACCGTTTGTTCCGATAAACGGATTTTGGGGTGTAACTCCTGTAATTAAAGAGGTGAGAGCGTGAAATTTTGTGAGGATTGCTTGTTTTATATAAGAAATGTCGATGTTGAAAATCATTGAGATGGGATTAATATTTCACATAGCCGGCATACAATCGATTGTTCCGTTAAACGGATTTTGGTAGATAACTACTGTAATTATATAGGTAGGAAAGTGAAATTTCGTAACTATTTCTTTTTTAGAATGTCGAATGTCGATGTTAAAAATCAATAAGGTTGGACTAATATAACACATCGCCCCCATATAATCGATAGTTCCGATAATTTCGGTATGAGCTAAAGTTAAATACAGAAAGGCTGTACTGAGGATCGAACAGTGAAAATCGTGACGCTTTTTCATGAAAGGTATATAGCCTTCGGCACAGCCGAAGACAGCTTTCCTTACTTTTTTTTTTCTATTTCTACTTTTCGCTTTTTACTTTTGTATAATTTGTATATAATTTCTTCATTTTGGTTTTTGATTCATATCTTATTTTGAATATTTTCCATTCTTTTAAGAACTTTCGTTGAATTTTTTAGTTTTTCCTCTTTATTATGTTTTAATAAATGTTTATCAATAAATTTAACATTGAAACAACATTAACTTTTTCTTTTTCTCATTTGCAAAGAATCATCGAAAACTAAAGTTCGAAACTTGAAGAATTTTATAGATATGGCTGTATGTGGGTGCTTATATCAATATATCGACAAGTTTTAGTTAGAAGAGAAAAAAAAGAAATTTTGAATATAGGGTTAGGTTCAAGTGGCTGCCGCAGAGGCACACTTAGGCCAGTTTTGAAAGGCCCGTTGTGATACCACCAACACAAGGAAAGTCAGTCCCGGGACCCAGCCATATGGAAAATCCCTGAGTTGTTGGGATTTTCCACATAGCAGAATCCCGGGACTGACACTCCTAACCCGACACCGTTACTCCTCCTCGAACCACTTAGATGACTTTATGAAGCCCATCAAGTCCTTTATGTCCAGTTCCGCGATCTGGCTTAGGCTATCCAGGAACGGATAGCGCCGCTTAAAGCCGGACAGTTGCAGATGAGGTGATCCACTGTTTCCTCCTCCTCATCATCTTTGCAACTCCTGCAGCATCGTCGGTAGGGCACACCTAGCCTTTCTGCATGCCTACCAATGAGGCAGTGACCGGTTAATACCCCTATCAATATGCAGATTTCCCTCCTAGTTAGGGCATAAATGCGTCTAGACCTTTTAAGATCCCATTTTGGCCAGGTTTGTTTCGATATGCGACACCCTGGGGATTGCAGCCATCTTTCGTTGGCTTGACGGAGTGTGTGCTCCTTCAGCATTAGTTTGCATGTGGCAAACGGCATACCTAAGCGCTCTTTATCCTGAAGAACCTGCTTGGTCGTGCCCTGCCTGGCAAGCTCGTCTGCCTTACAGTTTCCCTCAATGTCCCTATGTCCCGGGACCCATATGAGGTTTACGCGGTTCTGTTGGGCCATCTCCTGAAGAGATCGACGACAGCTGAGCGTCAGTTCAGAGTTGAACGTGTATGAGCCAAGGGATTTGATGGCCGCTTGGCTATCGCTGAAAATAGCGATATCTTCTCCGATAACACGTTTGCTTAACCAGGCCGCGGCGTCCAGGATTGCCGAGACTTCCGCCTGGAAGACGCTACAATGATCAGGTAGTCTGAAGGAGAGCTCAAGGTCCAAATCCCTTGAATAAACGCCTCCTCCAACTCTGCCGTCCAACTTCGAGCCGTCGGTGTATATGGAAGTGCCACCATTTGTTTCGGGACACCAATCCGTCCTCTCCCAGTCTTCTCTGCTGGGAATGTTTATTTTGAAACAGCTATCCCCGACTGTAGTAGTCGCACAACGATCTGTGCTTAGAGGGAGAAAGCTGTAAGATTCCAGAATACTGGAGTGTCCAATAGTACCCGCAGCCCAACTGGAGGTTTCTCTTAGGCGCAGAGCTGATGCCGCCGCTGACCGAAACCCTTCCAGATCAAGAGGCAAAATGCCCAGAATGACCTGGAGGGCTTCGTTGGGCGTTGTCCTTAGCGCACCGCTTATACAGATCATATTGGATCTATGGACTTTCCGCAACAGATTCAGGTATGTTGCCTTGCTCAGCGCAGGCCACCATACGACGACTCCATAAAGCATGATTGGGCGAATGATGGCCGTGTAGATCCAACTGCATACTCTAGGGCTGAGCCCCCATTTTTTGCCAATGGCTCTTTTGCAGGTGTAAAGAGCGATGCAAGCTTTCTTCTGGCGCTGAAGAACATTTTCCTTCCAATTCAATTTCCTGTCCAGAACTATGCCTAGAAACTTGGCCTTATCCGACAAGCCCAGGCGCGTGCCATCTAGTTCTGGTAGGCTTAGTGGCGGTATTTTGTACCGGTTGGTGAAGAGGACAAGTTCCACCTTCCCTGGGTTGATACTAAGTCCGCAGCGAGAGGACCACGTCGAAACTTCTCGCAGTGCTACTTGCATCAGGTCACACAGAGTTTGTGGGAACTTGCCTCTGAATGCAATAGCTAAATCGTCTGCGTATGCCACTATCTTCCCGCCCCCCCAGCTTGTGTCACGTAGCAACGAGTTGACTGTGAGGTTCCATAAAAGCGGGGAAAGAACACCACCCTGGGGTGTTCCCCTTGTGACATAGCGTGATAACTCAACCGTACCAAGTGAAGAAGCTATTTTCCTTCCCATTAAAAGTTGGTCAATTAAACCAGTTAGAGGTCTATCTACTCCCAGATTAGTTAGAGCGGAGTTGATAGCCTCCGGGCTTATATTGTTGAAAGCCCCCTCAATGTCTAGGAGGGCCACGAGACAGTAGTCCTTTTCACACAGCGATTTCTCAATGACAGACACTAGGCTGTGCAGAGCGGTTTCTGTTGATTTACCCTTGGTGTATGCATGCTGATAGCTAGAGATAAGGTTGCTATCAATAGTCGTTAAGAGGTAGTCGCTTAATATCCTCTCAAAGGTTTTTAGTACAAAGGACGAGAGACTGATCGGTCTGTAGTCTTTTGGCTCGTAGTGGGATGCCTTCCCAGCCTTAGGGATAAACACTACCGTGGCGCTTCTCCAGGAGCCCGGAATGTGGTTGAGAGCCAGGCAGGCTGTGAAGAGAAATACCAGCCATTTAGCTGATGTCTCCAACGTGTTTATAAGCTGCGCGGGGATAATCCCATCCGGCCCGGCAGCCTTATACGGTTCAAAGCTCTTAACTGCCCACCTTACTCTTTCCTCAGTGATGGGTATATTTACTGCCAGGTTTGTTGCAGGTGCTAGTGGTGCATCATGCAGATTCCCCGGAAAATGTGTATTCAAGAGCAGCTCAAGGGTTTCCTCTTCCGTGCTGGTCCAGGATCCGTCAGGCTTTCGCAAATAGCTGATGGTTGTTTGACTTTTCGAGAGGACTCGTCTAAGTCTCGCTGTGTCGTCGACCTTTTCGACGCCAGTGCAGAAATTTCTCCAAGAGGTTCTCTTCGCCTGTCTCAGAGCTTTTTTGTAGGCCCTTAGTTTAGCTTTATATTCGTGCCAATGAGGCTCAGAGCCGAAGCTCTTGGCCTTGTTAAATTGTTTCCGGCATGATATTCGGAGCGAGTCCAAATCGTAGGACCACCAATGTGGCCTGTGTTTACCGCGTGGTTTTGGCACTGGACAAGCCTGTCCTAGAGCATTTGAGAGCGCCGATGTAAATGTAGTAACAAGATCCTCCAGCTCCTCTACTGATGAGGGGGCTTGTGAGGGCAGTACTGGGAGGTCTCTGTCTAATATTTCATTGTGTAACTGCCAATCAGTGTTACGTGGATTGCGTTTCATGATTGGTTGTTCTACAATAAAGTCTAAAACCATTTCTATGTAACGGTGGTCGGAGAAAGAATGTTCTTCCAGAACCCGCCATTTTCTGACCCACTCATAAGCGCCTTCACTACAGAGAGTGAGGTCTATGACCTCCCTGCGGGTCTTAGTTATAAAAGTAGGCTCATTACCCACGTTGCAAATCACCAGGTTGGTTGTTAAGAGGTAATCAAACAGAGACTCGCCCCTGGCATTGATGTCGGAGCTCCCCCATTGGACATGGTGAGCATTAGCGTCCGCTCCAATAATAAGATTACCCGTGCAGAAATTTGACACCAGGTCTTTCACCTCCATTTGTGGTGGGGGTTCTTCGGCGTCGTAGGGCATATAGACCGACGCCACCGTCAGGCGGGTGCTGTCGACCGTTAGACTGATAGCGGTAATATCACCATTGGTGTAGTTAGGTAGGAGAAAGGAGTTCAACTCAGACTTGACCAAAATACACGTTCTGACTTTGCTCTCCTCGCTGGCTCGAATGAGCTTGAAGCCCTTAGTCCCCAATCCGCAGATTCTCGAGCTATTGACCCAGGGTTCTTGGATGAGGACCACATCCACGTCGCCTTTAGAAAGACGACTACTTAAAGCAGCCGAAGCTACTTTAGATTTGTGCAGATTAATCTGAAGCACCACCAACATGAGAGCGCACAGACTTCCCTGCCGTCCCCATATCGTCGAGGTTTGCCCCATCCCGGAGGTTGCCTATCAACGACGAGTTGTTCCGATTAACTGCCCGATATGGCGTTGCAGGAGTCTTGCTGTCTGCAGCGTTAGATGTTAATCGCTCAGCGTTGGCTGCTACCACCGTGACGTCGAGGGCTTCCTCGTCCTGTAGGCTGTCCTCCATCTCCGAGTTGTTCACAGCACTATCGCCAAGGGACGTGGCGGATAACATGCTTTCCGCATCGGAATCCTCCGCTTCCTCTTCTGGTAATTCGTTTTCCGGTTCCCCCGGAGCAGCCGAGAAGGCAGCGCGCTGAGCATCACCACGATATACGTGGATAACGATCTGGCCTACGCTGTAGTGTACTAGGCCATTGCACCTTTTGAGGGGCTCGATTGACTCTTTATTCATGGTGAACACCACCTGTCTGTCGGGCCCTACCGCATCCCCGACCAGATTGACACTCCAGTCATGCGTTGGCAGGGACGGATTCATTAGCCGTAGCATCCCGAGAATTCTCTCGGGTTCGTCAGGGATGGCCGGAATCCACGCCCTTGCCCTTGGACGAGCTGGAATGTCCTTCCAGTCGACGACCTCTATCTTTGCGCCCTTGTAGACTTCACCCAGCTTAGCAGCTGCTGCCTTGTACAGTGCTACGGTTTTTGCATCCTCGCATGCGAGTAATTTAATCTGACCCTGGTGCCAACCCGCATCCGTTACTCGCGCCGAACTACCCGGAAACTCTGGAGCAACATTGAGAAGAATGTTGCCGAGTTCATTTCGCACGTAACGCCACCGGTCCTTAGGGATGGCCAGGCGGTCATTGCCTCGGTCCAGGACGCCTATAAGGATCCTGTCCTTGGTTACCTCAGCAAAGCTTAGTTTGCCCGCTCCAGGGGTATTCTGATGCCGCTTGGGAGGGGGATTCAACTCCAGGTCCGATCTCTGGCGCTTGAAAGGGTTAACTTTTAACCTCTTTGGCATGTAAGAATTTTGGAAATCCGGTATCACAGCTTTCGCTAGCTCTACCGATTTACTGGAATTCGGCGACAGCGATTCCTGCGGTACCCCTTCATACCTCTTCAGGATCTTTGCAGCCAATCTTTTCTCGTGGTATGTGAAGCGGCGGGGAGATGTCTCCTGGGAGTGCGGACCCGTAGTTGCCATCGCGGTCGCTCTCCTTGCCGAAATCTCAGTTGCAGCTTCCTTCTCCTTCGAAACTCCGAGGCCAGGTCGTGAGACCGCTGCCACAGACGTAAAGATACTGGTTTTCATATCAGCGGTTGATGGGAGTTTAGCATCTGCCGTTGTCCGCTTAGTTGCGTTGGCAACCGCACTGGTGCTAGCTCCCATCAAGTCAATCTTAGTCGATAGAGGGTTGGTTGACCGACTCGTAGTTGCCATCGCTGTCGATCCCCCCCTTGATTGTGGAACGGAGATTGTCCTCCGGCGTTGTTGTTGCTTTCTCGCCTGTTCCTCCATAGCTTTCCTTTGCTGAGGAGTGAAATTTGGCGTTGTTTGTTTTTTAGGTTTATCGTTTTTATTTGGATAATTTGAGTTCATCTTGTTCGTACGACCCATCGCCGGACACGGCCAGCTTAGGGTCAAGGGAAGAGTAGGGGAAAATGTGTCGTCCGCCGCGGCAGAGCCCCGTACCGCGGTAAGGCCATGCTTACTCTCTGAGGCGACCCGGTATCAGAGAGGCTCCGTTCAAATACAGCCACGATTTGCCTCCCGGCTGCAAACGTCCAATGGGCACGGTTTCGCATAACACCCTGGATTGGGAGGGGGAAGATCTTTGTCGTCGCGCCAGAGAGGCTAGGCTGCTCTCGTGATGAAGTGCCGTACGGAGCTATGATCACAAGGGCAGCGTAGCCCTGTGGCTATCGACTTAAGCCCTCGTACCGCGGCAAGGTATCCACCCTTCACGAGGGAATTTTGAATATAAATATGTAAACAAAATTGTCCCCAACTAGTGTTTTTGAGGATAGTTCGGAACTATTTTTTTATTTTGCTTAAGTATTTCGTTAGACAAAGGACAGCTACTCAGGTATATCAATAATTTTTTGGCATGGTCGAAAATGTGTGTAAAAAAAAATCAGCATTTTATGTTCAAGCCTTTAGTGGACATCGTATAGATTTAGTTTGCACCGATTCCGGCTTAAAATAAGGCAGATATAAAAAAATCTGTCCTTTATTTATAGAAATTTTTAAAAATTTTCCAATAAGGAGGCCACGGCGAGTGCCGCTCCCACCCGATCCCCGCTAGATATTTAATTTTTTTTTTTTCGATTATTCTCTGTGGTATCTAATTTCTTCTGTTAATGCGCAAATATGCGCTTTTTTGTATGTGCTGAGATAACGGTCCACGAAGAACAATAATTGAAATTTACAGTTCTAAATACATTACAGCCTTTTTTTAATGCGATTTGACTGAAATTTTTTTAACCGAAAGATTTTGAGATTTGTAAGAGTGTACTTTAACCTGATTTTTTAATTTTGGTACGTTAAAATTTTTTTTTAGTGGGCAAAGTGTGGGGAAATTGCAAATTGTGAAACCGCGATATTATCCTGCTCCAGTTGGCACACTTAAATGGAAAAATCTTCCTCAAAATATGTTTAGGAGTTATTTTTAATGAAAAAAAATATCATTTGAAAATTTTGAAAATGTTAAAAAAAAATTCAAAATGATCCCCTATACCAGGATGTGAACGAAACTAAATTATTAAAAATCAACCGTACTAGTTAGCTTTTTTAAATTTGCACTTTGTTTTCTAAAATTGTATGGCCTATAAAACTCCATACTCAAATTATAAAAAAAATTATTTTCAAAAATTTCTATATATAAAAAGTGGGCGTGGTTATTGACCGATTTCGCCCATTTTCGGCGACAACATATATCAGGTATATACAGAGCAAGGTGCAAAATCCGGTTTCGATATATATATTTTTTCTCGAGTTATTGATTTTTGACCAGATTTCAGCCCATTCTGTGTCCTTTTTATCCGAGGCAGCGCTACATTCCTCATCGTACCAGTTGTTCTTTCGGGCTCGCTGGAACCCTATAGTGTCCTCAGCGGCGGTACGCAATGAGTGAGAGATGTGCTCCCATTGCCCGGTTACATCATTAGGTCGAAGATTGCTCTCCGATAGCAGGTGTGAGAGTCGAGTGGAAAAATTATCAGCTATCTGTGTCGTGCGCAGCTTCTCGATTTCAAACTTTCCTTCCGTTACTGTGCGTACTTTCTTCTCTGCACAGAGGCGTGCGCGTATCTTGGCAGCAACAAGATAATGGTCCGAGTCGATATTGGGACCACGTAAGGTTGGTTGGTTGGTTGGTTGGTTGCCGTGCCGCCCGGTCAGAAGGACCGAACCCAAGTAGCGCGCTGGTCGCCATTTTGATGCACTAAACCGTGAAACCAATTATAGTTTGTCTTCTAAGGACTAGATGGATTATGGTCAAACCACTTGGTGAGACCTATAAATTTGCTTATCTCAACTATGGAGCACTTAGATACATCCTTCAGGTCAGTTAGAACAAACCGACCTAAGGTCTTGTGTCTTATATTGGCCAGGGCAGGACACTCGCAGAGGAAGTGAGTAACAGTTTCTTTACAGCCACCTAGGCCGCAACTTCTACACACCTCTTTGAATGGTAGCCCAATTCTTTCCACGTGTTGGCCCAGTGGCCAGTGTCCTGTTATGGTGGCTGTGATTGTGAAAATCTCTTTCCTAGATCTGCATAGCAGGCTCTCGGTTGTATTCAGGCCAAGTTTGTTTGGCAATCCTACAGCTATCTGAGGAGTACCACCTACGAATGGCCATGGCTTGTATTTGTTGTGTATGTCACTTTTGATTGCTGTGAGTGGGCGACGCACACTAACTACATCTAAGTTGTCTGCTGAAGCCCCTGTCCTTGCCAGTACATCCGCTTTCTCATTGCCCTCAATGTTCCTGTGACCCGGAACCCAGACAAGTGTGATTTTCGCAGTCGCTGACGGCCTTAGAGGAAGTGATCGGCGAGTCGAGCGCCATAAGCGCCGCTTGACTATCTGAGTATATGCGCCCCTCCCTCCCTTCAATTGACTCTCCTATTAGGTGTCCGCAGGCTTTCTCGATACCGACTACTTCTGCCTGGAAGATGCTGGCGGAGTCCGGGAGACGGTAGGACTGAGCGACTTGCAATTGCTCAGAATAGACCCCTGCCCCAGGCCACAGTCCATTTTGGACCCGTCCGTGAATACAGAGATTATCCCCTGCTTACAAGCGCTACCATCTCTCCATTCGCCTCTTGACGGGAAGTGCACTTCATAGTTTTTGTCGAATTTTAGGGAGGGTGGGAGGTAGTCTGATGATAGGTCTTCGTTTGAGAACCTGTTTAGGATGCCGCTGTGGCCATACTGTTTCGCATTCCAGCACTCGGACGCCGTAAGCCTTAGTGCTGCTCCTGTGGTCATTACACGAATGTGCATGTCTAGCGGTAATTGGTCTAAGATGATGTTGAGAGCGTCTGTGGGGCAGGATCTAAGTGCGCCCGTTACGCCTCCGAATGCCGCTCGTTGTATCTTGTTTAGGTTATTGATATTGTACTGTTTGTCTAGGGGCGGCCACCAAACTAACGGCCAATACGATAGTATGGGTGTTATGACTCCAGTGTAGAGCCACATCATCAGTTTTGGTTTTAGACCCCAGTTCTTGCTTACTATTCTTTTGCAAGAGTAGTAGGCAATGTATGCTTTGTTTATTCTTTTCTCAACGTTCAGTGTCCAGTCGAGTTTGCGATCTATTTCGACACCGAAGTATTTTACATTCTGGGAGAGTGATAGTTCAGTGCCGTTAAGCGAGGGTAGACGGAATTGAGGGATCTTGGTTTTGTTGCTAAACATTACTAGTTCCGTTTTACTCGGGTTGATGCCTAGACCACTAGCAGAGGTCCACGCCTGTAGCTTCCGGAGTGCCCTTTCCAAGATTTCGCTAAGCGTTGAAGGGAACGGTCCCGATACTGCAATAGCAACGTCGTCAGCATATGCTACTACCTTGACCCCGTTTTTGTTTAGCTCTAGAAGTATATCGTTCAGTGCGACCACCCACAGTAGTGGAGAGAGAACACCTCCCTGAGGTGTACCCCTGCTCACTGTTCTAGTTATTGTGGCTGATCCCATGTTCGCTTCTATCTGTCTGTTCTCTAGCATCGATTGCGTCCATCCACAAATATTGCTGTCTATTCCAGCCTTTTGGAGGGATTTGACAACTGCGCCTGTTTCTATGTTGTTAAACGCCCCTTCTATATTTAAGAAGGCTGCCAAGGTGTATTGTTTGTAGTGAAGCGATCTTTCAACTGTGCCTATGATTTCGTGAAGCGCAGTCTCCGTTGACTTGCCTTTCATGTACGCATGTTGCGCAACGGAAAGGATAGGCCCAGTTATTACTGATCTTATGTGGAGATCCAGAAGTCGTTCCAGAGTCTTCAACATGAAGGATGTGAGGCTTATGGGTCTGTAGTCGTTGGCATTTTCATGCGAACGCCTACGCGTTTTGGGGAGGAATATGACGTGAACTCTTCTCCAGCTCTAGCGGGATGTAGGTAAGAGTGATACTTGTCCTGAATACCCTGGCCAACCAGCGGACCATTTTATCTCCTAGCTTCTGAAGCATCACTGGAGTGACGCCGTCGGGTCCAGGAGATTTGTATGGGGAAAAGCTGTTAATTGCGTGTCTAATCTTTTCCCTGTCCCACAACGTCGCCAGTAATTCCTCGGGGGGCTCGGAGACCCCACCCTGGGGTACATGTACTGGCGTGTGGTCGCTGGCAGGGAAGTGTTTATTCATTAGGGTTACTAGGGATCCCTCCGCTGAGTCTGCCCAAGAACCATCTTCCTTTCTCACGAAAAGATTATTTACATGCTCTTTGGACAGGATCTTGCTCAGTCTGGAGGCTTCCCGGGTGTTTTCTATTGTAGAGCAGAAGGTTTGCCTTCGCCTTCCTTACTGCTTTCTTGTAGGTTTTGAGCGTTTCCCTATATGGCCGCCAATCTTTGGTATTGTAACATACGTTGAATGCTTTTCCTACTGCTGTTCTCAGATTCCTAAGCTCACCGTTCCACCACGGAGGAGATTTCTTCTTAAGAATGCTGACAGGGGTAGATTTGTTATACGATATTGCTAGTGTGCTCCAGTTTGTCCACTGCATAATCCAGCTCTTGCGGGCTGGTGATGTCAGGCTAGGGCTCTCTTAGCGTTAAGGATTTCTCGGAGAGTTTGACGAATTTGTCCCATCTAGTCCTTCGTGGGTTCCGGTACCGAAGATGCCGACCCGGACCATACCCTATTTCGAAGAATATCAAGCGATGGTCAGATAGGAAGGCTTTGTCTGAAACCTCCCAGTTACTTACCAGCGCTGAACCATTATCCGTAGACAGGGTAAGATCGAGGACCTCCACCCAGCCCTGGAATCTATCCGAACTCGGGCAAAATAAGGTTGGCTTAGAACCCCTATTGCAGGTGCCCAGGTTCGAGTTAAGAATATAGTGTAAAAGGGACTCACCTCTATCGTTGATTGAAATACTGCCCCACATAGAGTGTCTTGCATTTGCGTCGCTGCCGATAACGACGTTTTGGTTTTTGTTGTGATCCAGGAAGTGTTTGAGTTCGGTAGGTGGGGCCGACCTGTCATGAGCCATGTAGGCGGAAATGACGAAGACCGGCTGCATATCGTCACCTTCCAACTTTACCACCGTTACGTCTGATGTACTGTAATTTTAACATAGGAAAGCCTTTATACTTTTTTTGATTAAAATGCATGATCTTGGCTTACCTACATGTGTTTTGTAGAACAGATTGTGAGTTCTGATGTTTAACCCCATGATCCTCTCTTTGTTGATCCAGGGTTCTTGTATGAAGCTGATGTCTACGTCCTCCTGTGCTAGAAGGACCTTCAGATATCCGTAGCACTTATTGAGTGCTGCAGATTAATCTGGACGCATTTATTGTTGTTTGTTGTGCTTCCCATCTTGGATGTGGACACCCTGCAGCAGCTGACCTGCATCATCTACTTCTTCAGGGTCGTCCTCATCTGGGCTGGGGTGTCGCCGCGGAAGACCTTAACCTTGGCCATGCGAATGGCAAAGGCTACCTTGTGGTCCGCCTTCGCCAGAGCCTCCAAGGACTATTCGCATATTGCGACCAGAATCGGTTTGCTGGTCTTCGACGGCTCTTCCTCTTTTATAAGCTGCCAGTCTAAAATGGCTGGTATGCTGCTGTTGTACAGTTTTATGTACGACAACAATTCCTCCCCCGAGTCATCCATAGGTGGTAGCCAAATGCGCGCCCGCGGCCTTTTTGGCAGTTCCGCTGCGGGGGTTAGCTTTAGCTGGAGGTTGTTGACCTCTCCGCTAATTTGTGCTACACACCCCGAGAGGAAGTCCAGCGAGGCCTGATCAGCGCATTTGATGACCCTATATCCACGGATGCTCTCGGAGGAGTCAAACACTGGGAGGGGACCGGTCGGGTTGTCGCGCACGTGCTTCATGGCCAGCTTTGACAGCCTGACCTCGATCTCCACCTAGTTCTGCTGAACTGTTGCCGGCGACCTACTGTTTACTCCACAATAGCCACATGCAAGTTATCCCTGGCAACCTCGTTATAGTGTCTGGCTGTAGTGTGGACCGTTTCCGCCCGTTTGGGCTTCTTCGGTTCCGCTTCTTGGCTGTCTTGGTTTGAACGGTTTCTCTTTTGAGAAGCGTCCTGCTTGCGTGGAGGGGCCGATTTCTTCTTCTGGAAGTTCTCGTACTCCTCCACCACCGTTTTGTAAGATTCGGCGCCTTTGGTACCGGAGGCTGCCTCGCCGTTTTTTATTTTTTCGAGCATAAACAGCACCTGCTGGTGCCTATTACGCCTTGTCTGACCTTCTGTTTTCTTTTTCTTCCTACCCTTGGCCGCAGGTGCACTTTGGTTGGCGCCGCCTTGGGGTCGGAAATTGGTCCTAGGCTACTTTGGTTGGTACCCAACTGGATTTTTGGTGCTGTTGTAGCTGCTTGTGCATTCGGTGTACTATGGTTGGTACCACCGCAAGCACTCATAATCGTCTCCTGACTGGAGGCGAGAAGGGTCTCCTCTTCAGACTCCGTCGCTTCCGGCAACGGTTCCCTGTAGAGGCTTGTCGGAGTCGTCGCGTTTGTCATAGTCGTCGTTTTTGTCGTGGCTGTCAGGTCCGTGTCCGTCAAGGCAGTCGGTACGTCCATGTGTTCGTCTGCGTCTTTTGTGTTCATTGTTTTGTTTGTTTTTTGTTGTTTGAGTTATCCATGTTTTGGTCCCACGAGTAAGCCGGAAGGGGTTGGTCACTCGTCCGCAGAGCCGGTATGCGTAGAGAAGGCACTTATACAACCGACCTTACCCAGGCATCGGAGGGGAAATTCAATATCCGCCCTCTGACCATTCATCCATCGGCACGGGTACCTTGACAGCTTGGATTAGGGTGGTTTTTTTGCGGCAATCCTAACACTCGCCTCATCCCCGGGGTGGGGGTCGACAGACCGTTGGGCCTGTCTGCTACAGCCCAAAGGATGAAACCAGTAGAAGGCTTTCAACCTAGTGCCGTTGGGGGATGTTATATCGTCCAACTGTAGGACCAAAGACTCCTTCCTTGCCCACCTTGGCATTAAAGTCGCCTAACACGATTTTTGTATCATGTAGGGGACAGCGATCATACGTTTGTTCAAGTTGATCATAAAAGGAGTCCTTCTCTACGTCGTCTGTCTCCTCGGTCGGCGCGTAGGCACAGATAAATGTTATGTTGAAGAACCTGGCCTTGATGCGGATCGCAGCTAGACGTTGGTTCACGGGGAACGCTAGTACTTGGCGGCGCAGTCTCTTATTATTTTATACGCATTTCCTGTAGGGCGGTGATGTCAGCCTTTTCATTAATGAGGACATCAACCAGCGGGGCAGCGGTACCTTCCCTTAAAAGGGTCCGGATATTCCAGGTAGATGCCCTAATCTCATAATCCTTTTTTCGCTTTGCCGGGTCGTCAACATTAAAGACAGTTCTCATCCGAGGATTTGTTGTGGTTTTCATTGGAAGAGGTTTTTACGTGGCGGGTCCCAAAGCCAGCGCACAACCCGTCTACGGGATTTTGAAAAAAATATTCACACATTTATATAGCGAGCCGCTTGCTCCAAGGCTGACACCGGCTTGCAGCAGCATCAGGAGGTGAACAGACGCTGCGGAAAATACCTCTGTGAGCCCTTAAACCAAATATTCCAGAGTGGCCCCACCGAGGCTCCCTCTCTTTCTGCCGCGAGCATAAATACTTCAAGTTGGCTAGAGTGCACGAAAGAGGACGCAATAGTTGGAGCTGATTATCCAAATATGCAACCCCACCCCATTACACTCCACTTCTAAGCAGAATATGTATTTTTCATACATAAAAGTGAAGTTAGTTATATCGAATTAAAAATTTTGATCCCAACACCAGAATTGTAATTTTCAAAAAATAGCTTTAAAAAAATTGTTACTGTAAAAGTGTGATAAAAGTGTACCCGTTCTACATGAACCTGCTATATCGATAAAGCCAAAAAAAAAAATAAACACTGCCTGTTTGCTAAGCTATGTGCATGAATAATTAGGTTTCGCTTATCAACCATATTTAATTGTTATTGCAAAAACCAATTTTTTTTCACCAAATTTATCTGTCAAATAAAATTTTCGTCAGCTGACTTCCAACCAGCTACCCTGTCAAAGCTTCTACATGTTTTTTACGAAAAACACAGTTTTACTTTAGATTATTTGATGTTCTAAGCTTTTCTCGATTTTTTAAAAGTTTAATTCACTTATGAAATTTTTAGGGGGTTAAATATTGGAAAAGTATATTTTCTAAGCAGAAAATATATTTTTCTTGGTGGGGTGCAATGAAGCCATACACAATAACGCTATATGGCTTTATTTCTCAAACCAAATGGAAATAAGGCCATATGGCGATATTTCCAATTCGGTTAAATCGCAAAGTGAAATAAAGCCATACCAAAAATTCTCTCAAATAAGTAATAAGGCCATAATATTGACTTTAAGGAGGTAAAACTTAAAATAAATGGCAAGCAAGGTGGTATCGCGCCATGCCGCAGCGCGGCGCCGCCCTCCGCGGACCCGCGACGCGCGACCGAAACGCGGGCTGGGCCGTGAACGCGTATATGTTATGGACGACATACTTTTAAAGGAAGAACTTGATTCCTATTCATTGTTGTGAGTGATATTTTATGGTGGCAGGTAATAGTGTCACTGGTATTAGTGTCAATTGACACTATTTCCAGGGTAACTTGAAAATAATGTCAATTGACACTATTTCGCTTTTGGTAATGGAAATAGCGTCAATGACGCTATTGCTATTTTAGGCAGCGGTTGTCGGCCTCCTTTTACGAAATGTTCACTATTAGTGATTTTAACCTTTCGTAAAAGGAAAAATTCCCTTTTATTATTTTATTATTTACAAAATTATGGTTTCTCCTTTTACAAAATGTGCACTATTAGTGATTTTAACTTTTAGTAAAAGGAAAAATTTCCTTCTATTATTTTATAATTAACAAAATTATGGTTTCCCCTTTTACGAAATGTGCACTATTAGTGATTTTAACTTTTAGTAAAAGGAAAAATTCCCTTCTTTTTTTTATAATTTACAAAAATTATGGTTTATCCTTTTACGAAATGTGCACTATTAGTGATTTTAACCTTTCGTAAAAGGAAAAATTCCCTTCTATTATTTTATAATTTACAAAATTATGGTTTTTCCTTTTACGAAATGTGCACTATTAGTGATTTTAACTTTTAGTAAAAGGAAAAATTCCCTTCTATTATTTTATAATTTACAAATACTATTACCTGTCACCATATTTTATACTATCTTAAAAAACTGTTTTTTTGGAAAAGACGCAAATTTGTATTCCAATATGATATGTATAAATTTAAAATCTCTACATATAATAAAATTGTAATAAATATGTATAGCGTATATAGTAACCCGCGATATATTTTGTTGAACTGTGAATAAGTTTTTCTTTTCCAATTTGTTAAGTTTACTTTATATGTGTATGTAAACATTATTAATGACTTGCTGATACTTTATAAAATAGAGTCAAATTTATTACTAATAAATTAATGAAGTTCTGGCTTATTATTTACAGATTTTATATAATACCTATATAATTTTTATATTTTTCACTAGGCCGCTATCGCGCCGCCCATGTGTTGAAAATGGCAATAAGGCCATACTGGCTTTATTTCCATTAGCAATAGGAAATAAGGCCATATGGCTTTATTTCTCAAACTGATTGGAAATAAAGCCGTATGGCGTTATTGCGTATGGTTTCATTGCACCCCACCATTTTTCATACCGTTGCAGATTGGCCAAAAAAATATCCCCAATCGTCTCATTTAGAGAAAAGCTGTAATTAGACGGTGACAAGTATAAGTAGTTGCTGGCGTCATGGTAGACACCTCGATTATCAGAACTCCGATTTTTTTAGTTTTCCTTGCTTTAAAACATAAAAATTAAAAAAAAAAAACAATTTTTCAATTTTTGCCTTCGACGAGAATCGAAGTCATGGTGTCCTGCAAGTAGTATACATTTATACGCATTCTGGTATAAAAAGGGTATAATTCGTCTGTTCATAGGACATGCTTGAAAAAATGCGAACAATTTATTCCATCTAAAAGAGACTGAAAAGATAGTAGTCTACTATTCCTCTACGATTAATCTCGGCCAATCGCATTTTTTGAAGGGAAATACCATACGAACTTTTACTAAAGTGAGTAACTCCACTTTTTTATGAAAACACCTTTTCCATTTTGATAATTTGATTTGCTAAGCTTTTTCTATTTTTTTTCACGTATGAAATTTTTAGAGGAATAAAATATTGGAAAATTATATTTTCTAAGCAGAAAATGTATTTTTCAAACTAAAAAGTGAAGTAAGTTATAGATTTTTTTTGTATTTTGGTCAAGTCTGAGTTGAACTCCTTTCTCTTACCTAACTACTTACTTACTTACTTAAAATAGCCTTTAACCGCCTAGGAGATTTTGGCCGTCCAACATGTTACGCCAGTCGGTTCTTTGTTGAGCCAACTGGCGCCAATTAGAGACACCGCGTGCTCGCAGGTCTGCCTCTACTTGGTCCTGCCATCGAAGTGGTGGTCTCCCTCTTCCTCTACTTCCACCGGCGGGTGCCGATAAAAATACCTTCTGGGACGGAGCGTCTTCGTTCATTCGCACCATGTGTCCTAGCCAGCGGAGCCGCTGGGTTTTAATTCGCTGACCTATGTCCAAGTCTGCGTAAAGCTCATACAGCTCATCATTATATCTTCTTCGGTACTCGCCGTCGTCAACTTTTTACCTAACTACACCAATGTTATTATTACCGCTATCAGTCTAACGGTCGGCAGCACCCGCCTGACGGTGGCTCGGTCTATATGCCCTACGACGCCGAAGAACCTCCACCACAAACGGAGGTGAAAGACCTGGTGTCAAATTTCTACACGGGTAATCTTATTATTGGAGCGGATGCTAATGCTCACCATGTTCAATGGGAGAGCTCCGATACCAATGCCAGGGGCGAGTCTCTGTTTGATTACCTATTAACAACCAACCTGGTAATTTGCAACGTGGGTAATGATCCTACTTTTATCACTAAGACCCGAAAGGAGGTCACAGACCTCACTATCTGTAGTGAAGGCGCTTATGAGTGGGTCAGAAAATGTCGGGTTGTAGAAGAACATTCATTCTCCGACCACCGTTATATAGAAATGGTTTTAGACTTCATTGTAGAACAACCAATTATGAAGCGCAATCCACGTAACACTAATTGGCAGTTACACATTGAAATATTAGACAGAGTGCTACCAGTACTGCCCTCACAAGCCCCTTCATCAGTAGAGGAGCTGGAGGATCTTGTTATTACATTTACATCGGCGCTCTCAAATGCTCTAGGACAGGCTTGTCCAGTGCCAAAACCACACGGTAAACACAGGCCACATTGGTGGTCCTACGATTTGGATCCTGGACCAGTACGGAAAAGGAAACCCTTGAGCTGCTCTTGAATACACATTTTCCGGGGAACCTGCATGACGCACCACTAGCACCTGCAACAAACCTGTTAGTAAATATACCCACCGCTGAGGAAAGGGTAAGGTGGGCAGTTAAGAGCTTTGAACCGTATAAGTCTGTCGGGCCGGACGGGATTATCCCCGTGCAACTAATAAACACGTTGGAGACATCAGCTAAATGGCTGATTTTCTCTTCACAGCTTGCCTGACTCTCAACCACATTCCGGGCTCGTAGAGAAGCGCCACGGTAGTGTTTATCCCTAAGGCTGGGAAGGATTCCAACTACGAGTCAAAAGACTACAGACCGATCAGTCTCTCGTCCTTTGTACTCAAAACCTTTGAGAGGATACTAAGCGACTACCTCTCAACGACTATTGATAGCAACCTTATCTCTAGCTATCAGCATGCATACTAACTAACTACTAATGGCGGCGATATACCAACAGGTTATCATAACCTCTAACGAGATTTTTAGCCGAGCTTCTCTTTCCAACTTGTGGTGTGTTGCTTTTGAGTTTTTCCTACAAGTTGGCGGGACCTACAGTTTTTTGCCGACTCCGAACGGCACTTGCAAAGCAAATGAATTTTTTGCTGAGAAGCTTCTCATGGCAGAAATACACCCGGAGAGTTTGCCAAACTACTGCCGAGGGGCGACCCCGTTTAGAAAAATTCTTTTTCTAAATAATTTTTGATGTTACTTTTGTCGGGCATCGAACCGCCACGACTTGGTGTAGAAGGCCGAACACTTAACCGCTACACCACGGCGGCCGCCGTAAGGGTAAATCAACAGAAACTGCTCTGCACAGCCTAGTATCTGTCATTGAGAAATCACTGTGTGAAAAGGACTACTGTCTCGTGGCCTTCCTGGATATTGAGGGGGCTTTCAACAATATAAGCCCGGAGGCTATCAACTCCGCTCTAACTAATCTGGGCGTAGATAGACCTCTAACTGTTTTAATTGACCAACTTCTAAGGGGAAGGAAAATAGCTTCTTCACTTGGTACGGTTGAGTTATCACGCTATGTCACAAGGGGAACGCCCCAGGGTGGTGGTTTTTCCCCGCTTTTATGGAACTCGTTGCTACGTGACACAAGCTGGGGGGCGGGAAGATAGTGGCATACGCAGACGATTTAGCTATGGCATTCAGAGGCAAGTTCCCACAAACTCTGTGTGACCTGATGCAAGTAGCACTGCGAGAAGTTTCTACATGGTCCTCTCGCTGCGGACTTAGTATCAATCCGGGGAAACTGGAACTTGTCCTCTTCATCAACCGGTACAAAATACCACCACTGAGCCTTCCAGCACTAGATGGCACGCGCCTGGGCTTGTCGGATAAAGCCAAGTTTCAAACAATCTGGCACCTCCAAATGAGATCGACCATTACTGACAAAACAAAGAAAAACAAAAGGGAATAAGAAACATGAGCAGAGTTAGACGAGTACTCGTGCAACGCGAATCGTACGCGCTCGTATCCTTTTTCAATTAAAATGAAATTAATGAACTTATATATTTAAACTCTGTCATCAAAACTATAAAACATTAAAGTGTGAATTATTCTTATATTTATAAAACTAAAAAACAATATGTCTTTGACATATTTTCAGAAGTGAGAAGTGCTCACGCGCTACGTTTAAAGTGATGTAAAAAAAATCCGTGAAATTGTGAAATGCGCATATGAACGTGATTTTTCATGCGTTGTCTCGGTCGGTCGAGTAGATAAAATAACTTCGTGTAGTAAATTCTAAATGCATTCGAGATGCCGAAATTCAGTAATTTAAAGGTTGAGCAATTACTTAAAAAATTGCGCCACATCGGTTTATCTACCACCGGTAATAACCCTGCAGTCAACTTAACTAGTTTTAAACTAATCAAATACCAGTCAGCCAGGCGACCTCAACTAGTTCGAGTTCTGTAATTTTTCCATATTAGGAACTGGTATTTTTAACACGGCGATGTCCTACGAGATGGCAATTGTCCTTCTCTGCATCAGCACCATACCAATTGGCTGACTAGTCAGCCTCTGCATCAGGAATATACCAGTTGATATACTTGTTATTATACACATCAGTATCATGCCATTTAAGATACTAGTTCGTATATACGTCAGGATCGTACCAGTTGAAAGAATAGTTCATATATACATCAGAATCAAACCAGTTGGCAGACTAGTTCATATATGCGTCAGAATCATACCAGTTAACAGACTAGTTCATATATGCATCAGAATCATAAGAGTTTTCAGACTACTTCATATATGCATCAGAATCATACCTGTTGACAGACTACTTCTTATATGCATCAGACTCATACCAGTTGATAGACTAGTTCATATATGCATCAGAATCATACCAATTGACAGACTAGTTAAAAAAAGCATCGGAATCATACCAGTTGTCATACTAGTTAATATATGCGTCAGAATCATACCAGTTGATATAGTAGGTCATTTATGCATCAGAATCACACCAGTTTACATACCAGTTGATTTATGCATCATAATCATATCAGTTGACATACTAGTTCAAATTTGCATCAGAAATATACCATTTGACATACTAGTTCATATATGCATCAGAATCTTACCAGTTGACATACTAGTTCATATATACATCAGAATCATACCAGTTTACATACTGCTCAGTATATGCGGTAGGACATACTAATCATTATGCCCATTCAGATCGTACCGCTTGTCATACTAGTCCACGAATTTGACATTCATTCCAGTTGGTATACTAGTCTGTCTATGCACCAGTATCATAGTCAGCCTCTACATCAGCAATATACCACACGGCTAAAAAAATTAACCTAAATTTTAAACCCGTGTAAAGTCTAATCAATTTTTCAAACTTTTTTGTACAATATTTCAAACCGTCCAAATACCTACAAAGATTTTCAATTTCTTTTGGTTTGGATTTAAAATCTAAATGAAAAAGCAGTCTAAATTTTTTATTTTGGTTTGTTTGAATGTAATTGAACTTTGCGCAAAAAAACTTCATGTGCGTCATAGCACAGCGGTAGAGCAGTCGGCTGTGGCTCCTGAGCGTTTTCGTTCGAATCCTGCCAGCTGCCACATTTTTGTAGTTTTATTTTATTCTTAAAACTTTTCGGTTTAAAATTAAAACTTTTTGGTTTGAAAATTAAAACTTTTCGGTCTAAAACTTAAACTTTTGAGTTTGAAAATTCAAATTTATTTTTGAAAGCTTATTCAAGTTTGAATTTTGCCAACAACATTTATATGTGCGATGTAGCTCAGTGATAGAGCAGACGGGCATGAAGCGGGGAGTTTTGGTTCGAATTCCCGCCAACGGCCAAAAAATTTATTTTATCTTTAAAAAATTGTTAAAACATTTCATGTTTATAATTGAAACCCGATTCATTAAGCCAATTTTCATGAAAACTGGTCTAGATTGAATTTGAATCCAAATTTGGTTTGGTCATATATGTAGTCCAAAAAGTTTAAAATTTAGGTTCAAATTTTTAGCCGTGCAGTTTATGCTTTAGAAAGCAGCGACTATTTGTATTTACCCAAACACGAAAAAGCATCTGTGAATTACAAGGTGAAAAAGATGCAGTTACAAGAGAAAAAGAAAAGCAATTGTCCTCTTCTGCATCAGCACCATACCAGTTGGTATACTAGTCAGCCTCTGCATCAGCATTATACCAGTTGATATATTAGTTCATAGGTTAGGTTAGGTTCAAGTGGCTGCCGCAGAGGCACACTTAGGCCAGTTTTGAAAGGCCCGTTGTGATACCACCAACACAAGGAAAGTCAGTCCCGAAACCCAGCCATATGGAAAATCCCTGAGTTGTTGGGATTTTCCACATAGCAGAATCCCGGGACTGACACTCCCAAACCGACACCGTTACTCCTCCTCGAACCACTTAGATGACTTTATGAAGCCCATCAAGTCCTTTATGTCCATTTCCGCGATCTGGCTTAGGCTATCCAGGAACGGAACTCCCAAAAAGCGCGTTCTTGCGCCGCTTAAAGCCGGACAGTTGCAGATGAGGTGCTCCACTGTTTCCTCCTCCTCATCCTCTTTGCAACTCCTGCAGCACCGTCGGTAGGGCACACCTAGCCTTTCTGCATGCCTACCAATGAGGCAGTGACCGGTTAATACCCCTATCAATATGCAGATTTCCCTCCTAGTTAGGGCATAAATGCGTCTAGACCTTTTAAGATCCCATTTTGGCCAGGTTTGTTTCGATATGCGACACCCTGGGGATAGCAGCCATCTTTCGTTGGCTTGACGGAGTGTGTGCTCCTTCAGCATTAGTTTGCATGTGGCAAACGGCATACCTAAGCGCTCTTTATCCTGAAGAACCTGCTTGGTCGTGCCCTGCCTGGCAAGCTCGTCTGCCTTACAGTTTCCCTCAATGTCCCTATGTCCCGGGACCCATATGAGGTTTACGCGGTTCTGTTGGGCCATCTCCTGAAGAGATCGACGACAGCTGAGCGTCAGTTCAGAGTTGAACGTGTATGAGCCAAGGGATTTGATGGCCGCTTGGCTATCGCTGAAAATAGCGATATCTTCTCCGATAACACGTTTGCTTAACCAGGCCGCGGCGTCCAGGATTGCCGAGACTTCCGCCTGGAAGACGCTACAATGATCAGGTAGTCTGAAGGAGAGCTCAAGGTCCAAATCCCTTGAATAAACTCCTCCTCCAACTCTGCCGTCCAACTTCGAGCCGTCGGTGTATATGGAAGTGCCACCATTTGTTTCGGGACACCAATCCGTCCTCTCCCAGTCTTCTCTGCTGGGAATGTTTATTTTGAAACAGCTGTCCCCGACTGTAGTAGTCGCACAACGATCTGTGCTTAGAGGGAGAAAGCTGTAAGATTCCAGAATACTGGAGTGTCCAATAGTACCCGCAGCCCAACTGGAGGTTTCTCTTAGGCGCAGAGCTAATGCCGCCGCTGACCGAAACCCTTCCAGATCAAGTGGCAAAATGCCCAGAATGACCTGGAGGGCTTCGTTGGGCGTTGTCCTTAGCGCACCGCTTATACAGATCATATTGGATCTATGGACTTTCCGCAACAGATTCAGGTATGTTGCCTTGCTCAGCGCAGGCCACCATACGACGACTCCATAAAGCATGATTGGGCGAATGATGGCCGTGTAGATCCAACTGCATACTGTAGGGCTGAGCCCCCATTTTTTGCGAATGGCTCTTTTGCATGTGTAAAGAGCGATGCAAGCTTTCTTCTGGCGCTGAAGAACATTCTCCTTTCAATTCAATTTCCTGTCCAGAACTATGCCTAGAAACTTGGCCTTATCCGACAAGCCCAGGCGCGTGCCATCTAGTTCTGGTAGGCTTAGTGGCGGTATTTTGTACCGGTTGGTGAAGAGGACAAGTTCCACCAAGTCCGCAGCGAGAGGACCACGTCGAAACTTCTCGCAGTCCTACTTGCATCAGGTCACACAGAGTTTGTGGGAACTTGCCTCTGAATGCAATAGCTAAATCGTCTGCGTATGCCACTATCTTCCCGCCCCCCCCAGCTTGTGTCACGTAGCAACGAGTTGACTGTGAGGTTCCATAAAAGCGGGGAAAGAACACCACCCTGGGGTGTTCCCCTTGTGACATAACGTGATAACTCAACCGTACCAAGTGAAGAAGCTATTTTCCTTCCCCTTAAAAGTTGGTCAATTAAATCAGTTAGAGGTCTATCTACGCCCAGATTAGTTAGAGCGGAGTTGATAGCCTCCGGGCTTATATTGTTGAAAGCCCCCTCAATGTCTAGGAGGGCCACGAGACAGTAGTCCTTTTCACACAGCGATTTCTCAATGACAGACACTAGGCTGTGCAGAGCGGTTTCTGTTGATTTACCCTTGGTGTATGCATGCTGATAGCTAGAGATAAGGTTGCTATCAATAGTTGTTAAGAGGTAGTCGCTTAGTATCCTCTCAAAGGTTTTTAGTACAAAGGACGAGAGACTGATCGGTCTGTAGTCTTTTGGCTCGTAGTGGGATGCCTTCCCAGCCTTAGGGATAAACACTACCGTGGCGCTTCTCCAGGAGCCCGGAATGTGGTTGAGAGCCAGGCAGGCTGTGAAGAGAAATACCAGCCATTTAGCTGATGTCTCCAACGTGTTTATAAGTTGCGCGGGGATAATCCCGTCCGGCCCGGCAGCCTTATACGGTTCAAAGCTCTTAACTGCCCACCTTACTCTTTCCTCAGTGATGGGTATATTTACTGCCAGGTTTGTTGCAGGTGCTAGTGGTGCATCATGCAGATTCCCCGGAAAATGTGTATTCAAAAGCAGCTCAAGGGTTTCCTCTTCCGTGCTGGTCCAGGATCCGTCAGGTTTTCGCAGATAGCTGATGGTTGTTTGACTTTTCGAGAGGACTCATCTAAATCTCGCTGTGTCGTCGACCTTTTCGACGCCAGTGCAGAAATTTCTCCACGAGGTTCTCTTCGCCTGTCTCAGAGCTTTTTTGTAGGCCCTTAGTTTAGCTTTATATTCGTGCCAATGAGGCTCAGAGCCGAAGGTCTTGGCCTTGTTAAATTATTCCGGCATGATATTCGGAGCGAGTCCAACTCGTAGGACCACCAATGTGGCCTGTGTTTACCGCGTGGTTTTGGCACTGGACAAGCCTGTCCTAGAGCACTTGAGAGCGCCGATGTAAATGTAGTAACAAGATCCTCCAGCTCCTCTACTGATGAGGGGGCTTGTGAGGGCAGTACTGGTAGGTCTCTGTCTAATATTTCATTGTGTAACTGCCAATCAGTGTTACGTGGATTGCGCTTCATGATTGGTTGTTCTACAATAAAGTCTAACACCATTTCTATGTAACGGTGGTCGGAGAAAGAATGTTCTTCCAGAACCCGCCATTTTCTGACCCACTCATAAGCGCCTTCACCACAGATAGTGAGGTCTATGACCTCCCTGCGGGTCGTAGTGATAAAAGTAGGCTCATTACCCACGTTGCAAATCACCAGGTTGGTTGTTAAGAGGTAATCAAACAGAGACTCGCCCCTGGCATTGATGTCGGAGCTCCCCCATTGGACATGGTGAGCATTAGCGTCCGCTCCAATAATAAGATTACCCGTGCAGAAATTTGACACCAGGTCCGTTTGTGGTGGGGGTTCTTCGGCGTCGTAGGGCATATAGACCGAAGCCACCGTCAGGCGGGTGCTGTCGACCGTTAGACTGATAGCGGTAATATCCCCATTGGTGTAATTAGGTAGGAGAAAGGAGTTCAACTCAGACTTGACCAGAATACACGTTCTGACTTTGCTCTCCTCGCTGGCTCGAATGAGCTTGAAGCCCTTAGTCCCCAATCCGCAGATTCTCGAGCTATTGACCCAGGGTTCTTGGATGAGGACTACATCCACGTCGCCTTTAGAAAGACGACTACTTAAAGCAGCCGAAGCTACTTTAGATTTGTGCAGATTAATCTGAAGCACCACCAACATGAGAGCGCACAGACTTCCCTGCCGTCCCCAGACTTTGCCCCATCCCGGAGGTTGCCTATCAACGACGAGTTGTTCCAATTAACTGCCCGATATGGCGTTGCAGGTGTCTTGCTGTCTGTAGCGTTAGATGGTAATCGCTCAGCGTTGGCTGCTACCACCGTGACGTCGAGGGCTTCCTCGTCCTGTAGGCTGTCCTCCATCTCCGAGTTGTTCACAGCACTATCGCCAAGGGACGTGGCGGATAACATGCTTTCCGCATCGGAATCCTCCGCTTCCTCTTCTGGTAATTCGTTTTCCGGTTCCCCCGGAGCAGCCGAGAAGGCAGCGCGCTGAGCATCACCACGATATACGTGGATAACGATCTGGCCTACGCTGTAATGTACTAGGCCATTGCACCTTTTGAGGGGCACGATTGACTCTTTATTCATGGTGAACACCACCTGTCTGTCGGGCCCTACCGCATCCCCGACCAGATTGACACTCCAGTCATGCGTTGGCAGGGACGGATTCATTAGCCGTAGCATCCCGAGAATTCTCTCGGGTTCGTCAGGGATGGCCGGAATCCACGCCCTTGCCCTTGGACGAGCTGGAATGTCCTTCCAGTCGACGACCTCTATCTTTGCGCCCTTGTAGACTTCACCCAGCTTAGCAGCTGCTGCCTTGTACAGTGCTACGGTTTTTGCATCCTCGCATGCGAGTAATTTAATTTGACCCTGGTGCCAACCCGCATCCGTTACTCGCGCCGAACTACCCGGAAACTCTGGAGCAACATTGAGAAGAATGTTGCCGAGTTCATTTCGCACGTAACGCCACCGGTCCTTAGGGATGGCCAGACGGTCATTGCCTCGGTCAAGGACGCCTATAAGGATCCTGTCCTTGGTTACCTCAGCAAAGCTTAGTTTGCCCGCTCCTGGGGATTTAACTCCAGGTCCGATCTCTGGCGCTTGAAAGGGTTAACTTTTAACCTCTTTGGCATGTACGAATTTTGGAAATCCGGTATCACAGCTTTCGCTAGCTCTACCGATTTACTGGAATTCGGCGACAGCGATTCCTGCGGTACCCCTTCATACCTCTTCAGGATCTTTGCAGCCAATCCTTTCTCGTGGTATGTGAAGCGGCGGGGAGATGTCTCGTGGGAGTGCGGACCCGTAGTTGCCATCGCGGTCGCTCTCCTTGCCGAAATCTCAGTTGCAGCTTCCTTCTCCTTCGAAACTCCGAGGCCAGGTCGTGAGACCGCTGCCACAGACGTAAAGATACTGGTTTTCATATCAGCGGTTGATGGGAGTTTAGCATCCGCCGTTGTCCGCTTAGTTGCGTTGGCAACCGCACTGGTGCTAGCTCCAATCAAGTCAATCTTAGTCGATAGAGGGTTGGTTGACCGACTCGTAGTTGCCATCGCTGTCGATCCCCCCCTTGATTGTGGAACGGAGGTTGTCCTCCGGCGTTGTTGTTGCTTTCTCGCCTGTTCCTCCATAGCTCTCCTTTGCTGAGGAGTGAAATTTGGCGTTGTTTGTTTTTTAGTTTTATCGTTTTTATTTGGGTTATTTGAGTTCATCTTGTTCGTACGACCCGTCGCCGGACAAGGCCAGCTTAGGGTCAAGGGAAGAGTAGGGGAAAATGTGTCGTCCGCCGCGGCAGAGCCCCGTACCGCGGTAAGGCCATGCTTACTCTCTGAGGCGACCCGGTATCAGAGAGGCTCCGTTTTAATACAGCCACGATTTGCCTCCCGGCTGCAAACGTCCAATGGGCACGGTTTCGCATAACATCCTGGATTGGGAGGGGGAAGATCTTTGTCGTCGCGCCAGAGAGGCTAGGCTGCTCTCGTGATGAAGTGCCGTACGGAGCTATGATCACAAGGGCAGCGTAGCCCTGTGGCTATCGACTTAAGCCCTCGTACCGCGGCAAGGTATCCACCCTTCACGAGGGATACTAGTTCATACACAGCCAAAAATGAGTAAAAGGCTCTGAGTTCGATTCTCGGTAAAGTTAACACAAGTTTTTTTTTCTATATTTTTTAAATTATGTTGTTTATTGTATTTTTAATTTAATTATTGAATTCAACTTGCAATGGCTCCTTTCAAATTCCGCGTTCGTCAAGTTTGATTATATAGGTGAAGGCCCAATTGCATTCAACTTTGTAGGATCCACATTCATACAAAGTTTTTTAAACGTAAAGCGAAGCGAAATTTTATGTATATATAGATAAAAGTAAGTCTTATTTTTACATAAAAAGAATAAAAGTAAGACTGCTTTCATGGTAGGCCATACACTCGAGTTAAAGGAGCATTGTTAGAGTTAATTCATATTGTTGTTGTCAATATACTCAAGTTTATGTCGCAACGTAAAAAAAAATGGCGGTTATATACTAACAGGTTGTCATAACCTCTAACGAGACTTTTGCCGAACTTCTCTTCCAACTTATAGTGTGCTGCTTTGATTTTTTTCCTACAAGTTGGAGGGACAACTATATCTTTTACAATATATAATAAAGCTGCCCTGTGTGGTAAGCATCAAATAAAAACATTCGACGAATGTATGTAGAAACTCTTGTTATTTAGTTTTAAAAACAAAAAAACGTTGTACTTTCATTTAATTAAATCAACACAAAAGAAAAACAGGTTTTTATTAAACATTCATCTAAAATTACTGCCCCAAACGGTGTAGTACGTAAAATTTACGTATATTAGCATTAACGTAGGGTAAAACTGTGTTACGATTCTAGGGTTAATATGGAGATTTCTCTCCTTCTTAGGGCGTGAATGCCTCTAGATCTTTTATGATCCCATTTCGGCCAGGTTTGTTTGGATGTCCGGCACCTTGGGGATTGTTGCCACCTTTCGTTGGCTTGACGGATCATAAAAGATCTGAATGCAGTTAAAAAAAAAAAAAAAACTAATGGCGGCGATATACCAACAGGTCATCATAACCTCTAACGAGATTTTTAGCCGAGCTTGTCTTTCCAACTTGTGGTGTGTTGCCTTTGAGTTTTTCCTACAAGTTGGATGCAGTTACTTCAACAAAAATTACCGTTCAAGCAACCACAATTTGGTCAACTTCAGGATAACAGCACGAGATTGTTGATTTTACCAATGCCTTTTTTCTGTGTATATACTCAAGAAATGGAGTGTAATGGAGTGTGGTTGCTAAGTGACCTTGCTCAATCCCGACTCTTGCGTCCTCGTTCGTGCACTCTGGGCAACGGGAGCTACCTAGGCTCGCGGCAGAAAGAGAGGGAGCCCCGGTGGGGCCACTCTGACATACTTGGTTTAAGGGCTCACCGAGGTTTTTGCGCAGCGTCTGTTCACCATGAGGTGCGGCTGCAAGCGGGCGTCTGTCTTGAAGCAAGCGGCTCGCTATATAAATGTGTAAATATTTTCCAAAAACCCCGAAACGGGTTGTGCGCTGGGTTTGGGACCCGCCACGTAAAAAATTTAGTCCAATGAAAAATAAATTAAAGCCTCGGATGAGAACCCCCTTTAATGTTGACGACCCGGCAAAACGAATAAGGCATAATGATTTGGATATTAGGGCATGTACCGGGAATGTCCGGACCCTTTCAAGGGACGGTACCGCTGCCCGACTGGTTGATGTCCTCGTTAACGCAAAGGCTGACATCACCGCCCTGCAGGAAATGCGATGGACGGGACAAGGAAAGACGACCATCGGACCTTGTGACGTATACTACAGTGGCCAGACACGCGGCAAAGCGCGTGGTGTAGGATTCGTGGTGGGAAAGAGACTTCGCCGCCAAGTACTAGCGTTCACCCCCGTGGACGAGCGTCTCGCTGCGATCCGCATCAAAGCGAAATTTTTCAACATAACATTTATCTGCGCCTATGCGCCGACTGAGGAGACGGACGACGCAGAGAAGGACTCCTTCTACGATAAACTTGAACAGACTTATGATCGCTGCCCCCAACATGATATCAAAATCGTGCTCGGCGACTTTAATGCGAAGGTGGGCAAGAAAGGAGTCTTTGGTCCAACAGTTGGAAAATTTAGTCTCCATGATATAACATCCCCCAACGGCACTAGGTTGATTGATTTCGCTGCTGCTCGCAATATGGTCATCAGTAGTACCAGGTTCCAGCATAAACGAATACACCAAGCCACATGGCTGTCTCCTGATCAAAGAACAAGAAACCAGATTGATCATGTCATGATCGACGGCAGACATAGCTCCACCGTTCTGGACGTGCGTACCCTTCGTGGTCCCAATATCGACTCGGACCATTATCTTGTTGCAGCCAAGATACGCACACGCCTCTGTGTAGCAAAGAAAGTGCGCACAGTAACGGAAGGAAAGTTTGACGTCGAGAAGCTGCGCACGACACAGACAGCTGACAATTTCTCCACTCGACTCTCACACCTGCTATCGGAGAGCAATCCTCGACCTAACGATGCAACCGAGCAATGGAAGCATATCTCTCACTCATTACGTACCGCCGCTGAGGCCACTATAGGGTTCCAGCGAGCCCGCAAAAACAACTGGTACGATGAGGAATGCAGCACTGCCTCGGACAAAAAGGACGCTGCCTACAGGGAGACGTTGCGAACGGGCGCAACCCGCAGTGTATGGCAACGCTATCGTGAGGCAAAGAAGGAAGAGAGACGCCTTTTCAGAAAAAAGAAACGTGAGGCCGAAAGGCGTGAGTGTGAGGAGCTTGAGATGCTGGCTGACAGGAATGATGCCCGAAAATTCTATGAAAAGATCCGGCGGATGACGGAAGGTTTTAAGACCGGGGCAAGTTCCTGTAAGGACAATAATGGCGACCTGGTAACCGACGTACAAAGTGTACTTAAATTATGGAGGGAGCACTTCTCCTCACTGCTAAATTGCGAGGGAGACGTCGAACCCGATACCCCAATCCCTGACGATGGAAAAGTCGTCCCACCACCTGACTATGATGAAGTGAGGATAGCTATATCCCGGCTCAAAAACAACAAAGCGCCTGGAAAAGACGGACTACCCGCCGAGCTGTTCAAACACGGAGGCGAAGAGCTGGTAAAAAGCATGCATCAGCTCTTATGCAGAATATGGTCAGACGAGTGCATGCCTCCAGATTGGAATTTAAGTGTGCTCTGCCCAATCCACAAGAAAGGCGATCCCGCTAACCGCACCAACTACCGCGGAATCAGCCTTCTTAATATCGCGTATAAGGTTCTTTCTAGCGTATTGTGTGAAAGACTGAAGCCCATCGTAGACAAGCTGATTGGACCTTATCAGTGTGGCTTTAGACCTGGTAAGTCTACCATCGACCAGATTTTCACGATACGCCAAATCCTGGAGAAGACCCATGATAAAAGAATCGACACACACCATCTCTTTGTCGATTTCAAAGCCGCTTTTGACAGCGCAAAAAGGAGTTGCCTGTATGCCGCCATGTCTGAATTTGACTTCCCTGCAAAGCTTATACGGCTTTGCCAAATGACGTTGAGCAATACTAACAGCTCCGTCAGAGTCGGGAAGGACCTCTCTGAGCCATTTGAAACCAAACGAGGCTTCAGACAGGGCGACTCCCTTTCGTGCGATTTCTTCAACCTGATGCTGGAGAAGATAATTCGAGCAGCAGAGCTAAACCGCAATGGTACAATCTTTTACAAGAGCGTGCAATTGCTGGCGTATGCCGATGATATTGATATCATTGGCCTTAACAACCGCGCCGTAAGCGCTGCCTTCTCTGGACTGGATAAAGAAGCGAAAAAAGTGGGTCTTGCGGTCAACGAGGACAAGACGAAGTATTTGCTGTCATCAAAGAAAGAATCGGCGCACCTGCGCCTTGGCAGCCACGTCACTGTTGATAGTTACAAATTTGAAACTGTGAGGGACTTCGTCTATTTGGGAACCAGCATTAACACCGAAAATAATATCAGTCTAGAAATCCAACGGAGAATCACTCTTGCGAACAAGTGCTACTTTGGACTGAGTAGGCAATTGAGAAGTAAAGTCCTCTCTCGAAGAACAAAGATCGCGCTCTATAAGTCTCTCATCATACCTGTCCTGATGTATGGCTCAGATTCATGGACAATGTCAAGAGAAGATGAGATGGCCCTTGGAGTATTTGAGAGAAAAGTTCTCCGGAAGATTTATGGTCCTTCCCGTGATGCCGACGGCGAGTATCGAAGGAGATTTAACGATGAGCTGTACGAGCTTTACGCAGATCTGACCATAGTCCAGCGAATTAAAGCCCAAAGGCTCCGCTGGCTGGGTCACGTCATGCGAATGGACAAAGAAGCTCCAGCGCAGAAGGTTTTCCAATCGTCACCCGAATTCGGCAGCAGAGGAAGGGGGAGGCCTCGACTGAGATGGAAACAACAGGTGGAGGATGACTTGAACTCCCTTGGGGTTTCCAATTGGCGTCAGTTATCGCTAAAAAGGAATGACTGGCGTGCTTTGATAGGCGACGGCCAAAATCGCTTAGGCGGTTAAGCGCCAATAAATGATGATGATACTCAAGAAATATAGCAGTTGACATATTAGATCATATATACATCAGCATCATATTTGTATTTACCCAAACACGAAAAAGCATCTGTGAATTACAAGAGAAAAAAAGAAGCAAACCAAAAATGTCATTTAATGTTTGCAAAGTACCATGTACTACAATAGATCGTACTAATGGTTGAGGTGTAATAAGGCCTTATAATAATAATGTAGTATGAAATGGAATTTTTCTAATTAGTATTTTTCTAAAATAGATTAGACTTTTTCTGAGTACACCTTTTTCAGTCTATATTCAGAAAGTAACAATTTATATTCAGAAAATTACACTCCATATTCAGAATTTCCATTTGATATTCAGAAAAATACAATTCACATTCAGAAAATTATAATTGATATTCAGAAAACTTTCTGAATATAAACTGAAAAAGGTGTAGTATGATTTGAACCCGAGATTTATACATACTTGTATACTAGTACGAACCAGAATTTTTCTGAATAGTATGATTTCGCCCAGCAAATTATAGTGGTATACTAGTATGTTTTCTGATTAGATTGGCATTGATTGGTTTAACTACTAGTATAAAAACATCCATAAAATATATAGTAAACAGCTAGGTGTCTGCTGAGTAGTTTGGAATTGATTAGTTTGAAGGTAGTCAGAAATTAACTAGTATGAATACACCACAAAATGTTTAGTCGAAGAACTATAATGTTGCTGAGTAGTTTGGCATTGACTGGCTTAAAGCTAATCAGAAAGGAAATAGTATGAATACACCACAAAATGTACAGTCAGTGAACTACATTGTTTGCCGAGTAGTTTGTCATTGACTGGCTTAAAGGTAATCAGAAATGAACTAGTATGAATACACCACAAAATGTATAGTCAATGAACTAGAATTTTCGCTGCGTAGTTTGGCATTGAATGGTTTAAAGCTAATCAACAATGAACTGGTATGCACATGCCACAAAATGCATAGTCAATGAACTATATTGTTTGCTGAGTAGTTCGACATTGACTGGTTTAAATGGGATCAGAAATGAACTAG
The DNA here is from genome assembly GCA_964058755.1 of Campiglossa producta. Classification (NCBI taxonomy): domain Eukaryota; kingdom Metazoa; phylum Arthropoda; class Insecta; order Diptera; family Tephritidae; genus Campiglossa; species Campiglossa producta. The sequence goes on along the minus strand of CAXKVI010000027.1, from coordinate 146,833 downwards.
TATGAAAACACCACAAAATGTATAGTCAATGAACTATATTGTTTGCTGAGTAGTTTGGCCTTGACTGGTTTGAAGCTAATCAGCAATGAACTAGTATAAATACACCACAAAATGTTCAGTCAATGAACTCCGTTGTTTTCCGAGTAGTTTGGCATTGACTGCCTTAAAGGTGATCAGAAATGAACTAGTATGAATACACCACAAAATGTATAGTCAATGAACTATATTGTTTGCTGAGTAGTTGGACATTGACTGGTTTAAGGGTGACCAGAAATGAACTAGTATGAATACACCACAAAATGTATAGTCAATGAACTATATTGTTTGCTGAGTAGTTCGACATTGACTGGTTTAAAGGTGATCAGAAATGAACTAGTATGAATACACCACAAAATGTGTAGTCAATGAACTATATTGTTTTCTGAGTAGTTGGGCCTTGACTGGTTTGAAGCTAATCAGCTATGAACTAGTATAAATACACAACAAAATGTATAGTCATTGAACTATATTGTTTGCTGAGTAGTTGGACATTGAATGGTTTAAAGGTGATCAGAAATGAACTAGTATGAATACACCATAAAATGTATAGTCAGTGAACTATATTGTTTGCTGAGTAGTTCGACATTGACTGGTTTAAAGGTGATCAGTACCCAGTTTCTGTAACTTTTTAACGAAATTCGTTATTGTCGTTAACATTGATTTTGACAAATTTTGTACAGAAAATTGTGTCAAAATTAACGATTTTTATGTAACGAACTTCGTTAAAAAGTTACAGAAACGACGTGCAGAAGTGAACTAGTATGAATACACCACAAAATGTATAGTCAATGAACTATATTGTTTGCTGAGTAGTTTGGCCTTGACTGGTTTGAAGCTAATCAGCAATCAGCTAGTATGAATACACCACAAAATGTATAGTCAGTGAACTATATTGTTTGCTGAGTGGTTCGACATTGAATGGTTTAAAGGAGATCAGAAATGAACTAGTATGAATACACCACAAAATGTATATCAATTAACTATATTGCTTGGAGTGTAATGGGGTGTGGTTGCTGAGTGACCGCGCTCAATCCCGACTCTTGCGTCCTCGTTCGTGCACTCTGGGCAACGTTGAGCTACCTAGGCTCGCGGCAGAAAGAGAGGGAGCCCCGGGGGGGCCACTCTGACATACTTGGTTTAAGGGTTCACCGGGGTCTTTTTCGCAGCGTCTGTACACCAAGAGGTGCGGCTGTAAGCGGGCGTCTGTCTTGAAGCAAGCGGCTCGCTATATAAATGTACAAAACTTTTCCCTCCCAATCCAGGGTGTTATGCGATACCGTGCCCATTGGACGTTTGCAGCCGGGAGGCAAATCGTGGCTGTAGTCGAACGGAGCCTCACTGATACCGGGCCGCCTCAGGGAGTAACTATGGTCTTACCGCGGTATGGGGCTCTGCCGCGGCGGACGACACACTTCCCCTTACACTACCCTTGACCCTAAGCTGGCCTTGTCTGGCGAGGGGTCGTACGAACAAGATGAAGAACACACAAAATACAAAGCAATTAACGACTTCGTTTACTCCGCAGCAGAGAAGAACTATGCTGGAGCAAGCGAAAACACAACGCCGGAGGACAAACTCCGCCTCAAAGTTAACTGGGAGGCCGACAGCGATGGAAACTACGGGTCAGTCATCCCCCAAACTGCTATCAAGTAAGAGTGACTTGATGGGAGCAAGCAGCAGTGCGGCTGCCTACGCAGTCAAGCAGAAAACGGCTGAAGCTAAACTTCCATCAAGCGCTGGTACGAAACCCAATCTCTTCACATCTGGGGCAATGGTCTCACGACCTGGTTTCAGAGTTTCGAAAGAGAAGGACGACGCCGCAAAGGGAGAGACCGCGATGGCAACTACGAGTCTGAATCCCTCCAAAGAGGCATCTCCTCGACGCTTTGCGTACTGGGATAAAAGAAAGGCCGCAAGGATCCTTAAAAAATATGAGGGAGCATCGCAGGAGAAGCTGTCGCCGGAAGAAAGGAAGATGGTGGAGGAAGCGAAAGCTCTGATACCAAATTTCCAGAGGCCCTATGTGCCTAAGAGGGTGAACGGTAATCCTTTCAAACGCCAGAGATCGGACGGAGAGGTAGACCCCCATCCGAAGCGGCATCAGGTCAACCCCGTAGTGGGAAAACTCAGCTTTGCTGAAGTAACCAAGGACAGAATCCTTATAGGTTTCATTGACCGAGGTAACGACCGTTGGTCCATCCCCAAAGACCAGTGGCTGTATGTCCGGAATGAAATGGGCAGGGCCCTCCTCCACTTAATGCGTGAGTCTCCGGGTAGTCCGGCGCGAGGTACTGACGCGGGCTGGCACCAAGGTCAGATCAAAATATTCGCGTGCGAGGATGCAAGAACTGTCGCACTGTATAAGGCAGCAGTTGCAAGACTGGGTGAAGTCTACCCAGGGGCAAGACTGGATGTCGTCGACTGGAAGGACATTCCTGCTGGGCCAAGGGCAAGGGCATGGATTCCTGCCGTCCCTGCAGAACCCGAGAGGATAATTAGCGATTATCTCTCCTCTACTATTGATAGCAACCTTATTTCTAGCTATCAACATGCCTACACCAAAGGTAAATCAACGGAAACTGCGCTCCACAGCCTAGTCTCTATTGTTGAAAAATCATTGCACGAAAAGGAGTACTGTCTCGTGGCCTTTCTGGACATCGAAGGGGCTTTCAACAATATAAGGCCGGAGGCTATTAACACTGCTTTAACAAACCTGGGCATAAATAGGTCTCTTATTGGACTAATTGATCAACTACTAAAGGGAAGGAAAATAGTTTCTTCACTGGGAACAGTTGATCTTTCACGCTATGTCACAAGAGGAACGCTTCAGGGTGGTGTTCTCTCCCCGCTACTATGGAACCTCACCGTAAACTCGCTGCTACGAGACACAAGGTGGGGGGCGGGAAGATAGTGGCATATGCAGACGATTTAGCTATTGCATATAGGGGCAAATTCCCACAAACCCTGTGTGACTTGATGCAAGTAGCACTGCGAGAAGTTTCTTCATGGTCCTCTCGCTGCGGACTTAGCATCAACCCAGGAAAGGTGGAGCTTGTCCTTTATACCAGGCGGTACAAGATACCACCGTTGAACCTACCAGAACTAGATGGCGTGCGCCTGAACTTAGCTGACAAAGCCAAATTCCTAGGCACAGTTCTAGATAGAAAGCTTAACTGGAAGGAGAATGTCATCCAGCGCCAGAGGAAAGCGTGCATTGCACTTTACACGTGTAAAAGAGCCATTGGCAAAAAATGGGGGCTCAGCCCCAAAATTTGCAGATGGATCTACACTGCGATAATCCAGCCAATTATGCTGTATGGAGTCGTGGTATGGTGGCCTGCGCTAGGAAAGGCAACAAACCTAAATCTGTTAGGAAAAGTCCACAGATCGAGCATGATCTGTATAAGCGGGGCGTTAAGAACAACGCCCAATGAAGCTCTCCAGGCCATTCTTGGCTTTTTGCCACTCGATCTGGAAGGGTACCGGGTAGCAGCAGCATCGGCTGTGCGTCTAAGGGAAACGTCCGTCTGGGGCGCAAGCACTATTGGACACTCCTGTATTCTAAGATCTTACAGCTTTCTCCCTCTGAGCACAGATCGGTGTGCGACCACAACAGTCGGAGATTGTTGTTTTAGAATAAACATTCCCAGCAGGGAAGACTGGGAGAACATAGATCGGTGTCCCGCTACTAATGGCGGCACTTGTATATACACCGACGGCTCGAAGTTAGACGGCAGAGTCGGAGGAGGGGTTTACTCAAGGGATTTGGACCTAGAACTCTCCTTTAGACTACCTGATCACTGCAGCGTCTTCCAGGCTGAAGTTTCTGCAATCATGGACGCCGTGACTTGGATAGGTGAACGTACCATCGGACAGGATATCTGTATTTTCAGCGACAGCCAAGCGGCCATCAAATCCCTTGGCTCTTACTCGTTCAACTCTGAACTGACGCTCAGCTGTCGTCGATCTCTTCAAGAGATGGCCCAACAGAACCGCGTGAACCTCACATGGGTCCCGGGACACAGGGACATTGAGGGAAACTGTAGGGCAGACGAACTTGCCAGGCAGGGCACGACCAAGCAGATTCTTCAAGATAAAGAGCGCATAGGTATGCCGTTTGCCACGTGCAAGCTAATGCTGAAGGAGCATACACTCCGCGAAGCCAACGAAAGATGGCTACAAGCCCCAGGGTGCCGGATATCCAAGCAAACCTGGCCAAAATGCGATCTTAAAAGATCTAGACACATATACGCCCTAAAAAGGAAGGAAACCTCCATATTAATAGGTGTTTTAACCGGGCACTGCCTTATTGGTAGGCACGCAGCAAGGCTAGGCGTTCCCTACCGACGATGCTGCAGGAGTTGCAAAGATGATGAGGAAGAGGAAACGGTGGAGCACCTCATCTGCAACTGCCCGGCCTTAAGCGGAGCGAGAAGGCGCTCTCTGGGAGTTCCCTTCCTGGTTAGCTTAAGCCAGGTCGCGGAGCTAGACATAAAAGACTTGATGGCCTTCATCAAGTTATCAAAATGGTTCGAGGAGGGGTAGCGGTGTCGGTTAGGAGTGTCAGTCCCGGGTTTCGGCTATATGGAGAGTCCCGACAGCACTGGGATTTTCCATATGGCCGGGCCCCGGGTTTGACTTTCCTAGTGTTTGGTGGTATCACAACGGGCCTTTTATTACTGGCCTAGGTGTGCCTTTGCGGCAGCCACTTCTACCTACCTACCTACTATATTGCTTGCTGAGTAGTTTGGCATTGACTGGTTTAACGCTAATCAGCAATGAACTAGTATGAATACGCCACAAAATGTATAGTCAATGAACTAGAATTTTCGCTGAGTAGTTTGGCATTGACTGGTTTTAAAACTAATCAACAATGAACTGGTATGCATATACCACAAAATGGTTAGTCAATGAACTAGTATGTTTGCTGACTAGTTCGGAATCTGACTGCAGGGAAACCACAGCTCGTGGAAAGACTATGCGAACATTTCAGTGAAGAACGTTTCACAAGTGCTTTAAACGAAAGTGCGAATGCAAGCAAGAACATGCACGAAGATTCAATGTCCATCGTAGATACGCATAATGAAGACGGGCCACTGAGTAGCTCATCTCCAGTTACAGTGACGGTGCCTGCATCTTCATATAGTGCGTGCATAGAAACAACGGCAAATAGTGCAGCGATTATGGCACCTTTGCAAAACGAACAACGTTTCTTATATACAAGTACACAAGCAACCACTTTGCTACCAACGTGTGGTGGTACAATGCCTATGTACTCATCGACTTACTTGCCCAACGTACAAAGGCAAGCGAATATGGTAATTCCATCGGCCGACGTATATGGCCAACGTTTTTATGGAAATCCAAATTCATATTTCACACCAACAACGTCATACGCATGGACGCCATGCAACGCTTTTTCTATTTCAAATTTCAACAGCTAGCGCAAGTGGCAGACACGTTCATTGAGGTGCGCAAACAGTGGCGCCTCAACCAGTGTTCTCTGCCGCAAATGCAGTCAACGTCAACCAAACGCTCTACGACACGAACGCGCAACGACATGGTGAAATGCCAGCGACAATCGGGTACAACGAAATTTCAAACGGCAACGGTCAACATTTTTGTTGTAGACACGAAGCGACAAATTCATATCCAATACAACAAACGAGTGTGAACAGTAACGAAATACGAATGTGTGAAGCAGAAGAGCGAATGTTGCCACAAACATTTGAAAGAAATATAAACAACGAAAATAACAAAAAGAAATTCTCGATTTTCGGTGATGTGCACGATATAATTGGAATCCTCCCGTCATTTGATTCGTGCAAAAAGACATTAAGTGCCGAACAATTCATAAATCGTGTAAATCAACTACGAAGTGTTTATAGCTGAGATGACAAAATCCTATTGTATGCAATACAAACGAAGCTCGAAGGTGTAGCAAAAATGCGGATAGATGCCAGTGCATAAATTTTTGTTGATTGGCAAAATTTTGTGAATGAATTTTTGAACGAGTTTCCATGTTCGCTGAATGCTGCTGACCCCTGCAAAAATCGGGAGTACTCTTTTACCTATCCAAAGAGTACTCCAATTTGAGCATCAGAGTACTCCAAATGTAATCCTTTTTCATATAAAAATTGTGCTCCAATTAACATTGCGATATCCTAGGACTGGACCACCTACTCCAACCTTCGCTTTGTTTCTGCTACTCAATGGAGTACCTACTGTCAGAGTACTTTGCAATGTACTCCAATGTTGTTACTCCTTGGAGTATATACTTTCAGAGCGATAGTGTCGTGATTTTCGTCGATAAGGCAGGAGCAATGATCGGCTTTCAAAAAGCTGAAGGTGGTCCGATGAGGTATACAAAGGATTACTATTGGAGTACTCCAATATCAAAAAAATTGGAACACATAATCTAACGATGTTTGCAGGGACATTCATATGGAACTCATGAGTATGAAACAAAATAATAGTGAGAGTGCAGACGCTTTTTACTACCGAGTATTGGCGACTGGTCGCCGCGGTAAATTAGACGATGTCTCAATAATTAAATACGTGATAAATGGCATTAATGACAATGCGCTCAAGCAATGTATATCGATATACAATTACCAAACGTGTAGTGATGTGCTACGAAAAAAAAAAAAACTAATGGCGGCGATATACCAACAGGTCATCATAACCTCTAACGAGATTTTCAGCCGAGCTTCTCTTTCCAACTTGTGGTGTGTTGCTTTTGAGTTTTTCCTACAAGTGAATAACAAGGCAAATTCATACATGAAAAGTGCGATCGTCGTAAAACGAAACGAAGAGCCGGCACAGGCGAATGTGAAAAAAGAGAAACAAACAAAAACAATAGTGTCCTACAATTGCAACAAGGCTGGACATTTGTCGGGAAACTGTCCTGAGCCACAAAAACGCGAACGGTGTGCAAAGTGCTCGAAAGTGGGTCACTCGACAAACAACTGCAAAGCAATGGTGCCGAAAAATAATTGTAATGCAGTCAACGAAATCGAAACTGATTTTACAATTAAAGAAATCGAAGTTAATGGTGTAAAAACAAAAGCTTTCGTAGACACTGGTAGTAGTCGAACATTAATAAGACGGTCACTCGGAAATGAAATCGGAAATAGTGTTGAATGTTGTGTTACATTAAAAGGTTTCGGTGGAGCGTCATATAAATGTACATCGAAATTGAATGTAATGCTAAATAAAGACGAAAACCAATATGAATCGGAAATGCTAGTTGTAGATGATAAAATGATCGATTATCCAGTGTTACTCGGTATCAATAATACATGAAGCAAATAAACAGTTCGTGTTTAAAGGAAAAGATATGTGGGTTGTCGAAAAACCAAATAATAAAATTCTTAGCATTACGGATGGTGAATTCGGTGAACTAAACAACACGTTACATAAGCATGATAAATGCTTCAACACTGAATCGGGTTCGGTGGGTAAAACAAGCATAACAAAAATGAAAATAAAATTATTGTCGAATACGCCGGTTAATATGAAGCCGTATAGACTGCAATTCGCGCGCCGGTCCATACTAAAAGACATTATCGAGAATTTATTGAAATCCGAAATAATTCAAAGAAAAACAAAGAGTTTCGAATGTACGTAGATTACCGTCAACTAAATAAAATTACCGTAAAACAACCATATCCGATGCCGATAATCGATGAACTTTTCGCGCAGTTGGCCGGTAATAACTTTTTCCCGACCCTAGACTTTAAAATAGGTTATCACCAAATAGAAATGGACGAGAACTCAAAGAAGCTTACCGCGTTTGTGACCACGGACGGTCACTTCGAATATAACCGGATGCGATTTGGTCTCGTTAATGCTCCGGCTGTGTTCCAAGAAGCGATGAACAAGCTAATTGAACAGTGTAAATCGAAGAATATAATCGCGTACTTGGACGATGTAATTATACCTAGCCATTCAGTTGCTGAAGGCATACGTAAATTGAACGATTTTCTATGTGTGGTGAAAGAAAACGGTTTGACGTTAAGATTAGACAAATGTGGTTTTCTAAAAGATGAGATTGAATTTCTCGGGCATAAAATATCACGCGATGGTATCAAACCTGGTGATCGAAAAGTGCACGCGATAAAGAACTTTAAAATACCTACGACGCAAACGGAAGTTCGATGCTGCCTCGGTTTAACTGGATTCTTTAGAAAATTCGTGGAAAATTACTCTTTAATGCCGCGGCCGTTAACAATACTAACAACGAAAGCTTCCGCTGAAAAGTTTGAATGGGCGAAGCTCAACAAAACGCGTTTACTGTTTTAATAAATAAACTATGTAATACACCAGTGCTAGTTTTGCATGATTATAATGCACAGCATCAGGTGCATACCGACGCAAGTAGTATAAGTATTGCAGCAGTACTACTATAATCGAAACGCGATTGTGACGAGTGACAAGCCGTAATGTATTTTAGCCGCCACTGCACACCAGCTAAATCGACTTATCATAGTTACGAGCTCGAGGTATTGGATGTGGTGGAAGCATTGCAACGCTTCCGCATCTATCTACTGGGTAAGTCATTCAAAATTTTTACTGACTGTTCTTTAATTTCGAGCCTAAAGGCTAAAACGCCACCAATACAACGTATTTCAAGATGGTTAGTACGTCTGATGGAGTATGACTGCGAAATAATACATCGACCTGGGAGTCGAATGGCTCATGTCGATGCTATGAGTCGTGCTCCGGTCCCGCGTGACAAAATATCACGCGTTAATGTAGTCGACGAGGATTGGTTACTAACGATGCAACTACGCGATCCATACATACGAGAAGTCATTTCAGTTTTGAGGGGTGAGACCGAGTCAACCCAAACGAATCAACTACAAAAAGAGTATTCTTTTGAACGTAACCGATTATGTCGACGACTAAATAATAAATTACTTTACGTAGTACCAAAAGCGGTACGATGGCGTGTAGCCCGGTACTGCCATGATGTTTTCGGACACTTCGGTATTGAGAAAACCATTGAACGTATAACACAACACTTCTGGTTTCCAAAAATGCGAAAATACGTTACGGACTACGTAGCATCTTGTGTAGAGTGCTGCTATGGCAAAACGAAAGGGGGTAAACCCGAGGGTGTATTGTACATCGAACCAGCCGAACCGATACCGTTCCGACTCTTACATATGGATCACTTGGGACCTTTTGTTAAGAGTAAGCACAGTAACACGCACGCCCTTGCCATTAGTGATGCTTTTACAAAGTATATCGTAGTGAAAGCAGTCCGTAGTACGAAAACATTACCTGTCATACAAGCCTTAAATGAAATCTCGAGCTATTTCGGTCTCCCTGGTCGAGTAGTCACGGACCGTGGAACGGCGTTCACGTCCAAACAATTTGTTTACTATTGCAATGAAAACAACGTAATGCATATCAAAACAGCAGTCCGCACCCCTCGCGCCAATGGGCAAGTGGAGCGAGCGAACCAGGTAATCTTAAATTATCTTCGCACAACGTCTTCGAATCCGAAGGAAAGGGATGACCAACTGCGTAATCTACAGTGGTCAGTCAACTCACAAATTAATTCGACAACTGGATATTCACCCAATGAGCTGATCTTTGATTTTAAATTGAACGACATTATTCATAATCAACTTATGACCGCAATAATCGACGATGATAATACCGAAAATATTCAACAAAAACGGAATAATGCCATGACCTCAATTAATACCCAGCGAGAAAAGCACAAAGCGCCCTCTGCTTACAATGTCAACGATATGGTGGTCATTCACAATGAACCGTATGCTACAGGGGAGTCACGCAAACTCGAACCAAAGTGGTCGCAAAAGTATTAGGGAAGGATCGTTACCTCTCACAGACATCGATGGCATGCAACAAAGCCAAAAGAAATTTACATCCGTTTATACTGCAGACAAGATGAAACCTTGGTGCTCAATGCCACCAGAGCTAGATTATTTCAACGACGATAAAACAACCGATAACGACGATAGATCAAACGATAGTGAAGATGATCCATCTGATAACGAATTTGCTAATCCTACAGACATCGGGGGCGATGTCATTATCAGAAAGGGCGGAGCTGTCAAACAATCTGGCACCTCCAAATGAGATCGACCATCACTGACAAAACAAAGAAGAACAAAAGGGAATAAGAGACATGAGCAGAGTTAGACGAGTACTCGTGCAACGCGAATCGTACGCGCTCTATTAAAATGAAATTAATGAACTTATATATCTAAACTCTGTCATCAAAATTAGAAACATTAAAGTGTGAATTATTCTTATATTTATAAAACTAAAAAACAATGTCTTCAGCGCCAGAAGAAAGCTTGCATTGCTCTTTACACATGCAAAAGAGCCATTGGCAAAAAATGGGGGCTCAGTAATAGAGTATGCAGTTGGATCTACACGGCGATCATTCGCCCAATCATGCTGTATGGAGTCGTCGTATGGTGGCCTGCGCTGAGTAAGGCAACATACCTGAATCTGTTGCGGAAAGTCCATAGATCCAATATGATCTGTATAAGTGGTGCGTTAGGACAACGCCCAACGAAGCCCTCCAGGTCATTCTGGGCATTTTGCCACTTGATCTGGAAGGGTTTCGGTCAGCGGAAGCTCTGCGCCTAAGGGAAACCTCCAGCTGGGGTGCGGGTACTATTGGACACTCAGTATTCTGGAATCTTACAGCTTTCTCCCTCTAAACACAGATCGTTGTGCGACCACTACAGTCGGGGATAGCTGTTTCAAAATAAACATTCCCGGCAGAGAAGACTGGGAGAGGACGGCTTGGTGTCCCGAAACAAATGGTGGCACTTCCATATACACCGACGGCTCGAAGATGGACGGCAGAGTTGGAGGAGGGATTTCAAGGGATTTGGACCTTGAGCTCTCCTTCAGACTACGTGATCATTGTAGCGTCTTCCAGGCGGAAGTCTCGGAAATCCTGGACGCCGCGGCCTGGATAAGCAAGCGTGTTATCGGAGAAGATATCGTTATTTTCAGCGATAGCCAAGCGGCCATCCAATCCCTTGGCTTTTATATGTTCAACTCTGAACTGACGCTCAGCTGTCGTCGATCTCTTCAGGAGATGGCCCAACAGAACCGCGTAAACCTCATATGGGTCCCGGGACATAGGGACATTGAGGGGAACTGTAAGGCAGACGGGCTTGCCAGGCAGGGCACGACCAAGCAGGTTCTTCAGGATAAAGAGCGCTCAGGTATGCCGTTTGCCACATGCAAACTAATGCTGAAGGAGCACACATTCCGTCAAGCTAACGAAATATGGCTGCAATCCCCAGGGTGCCGGATATCTAAACAAACCTGGCCAAAATGGGATCTTAAAAGGTCTAGACGAATTTATGCCCTAACCAGGAGGGAAATCTCCATATTGATAGGGGTATTAACCGGTCACTGCCTCATTGGTAGGCATGCAGAAAGGCCTGGTGTGCCCTACCAACTATGCTGCAGGAGTTGCAAAGATGATGAGGAGGAGCAAACAGTGGAGCACCTCATCTGCAAGTGCCCGGCTTTAAGCGGCGCGAGAACGCGCTTTTTGGGAGTTACCTTCCTGGATAGCCTAAGCCAGATCGCGAAACTGGAAAAAAGGCTTGATGGTCTTCATAAAGTCATCTAAGTGGTTCGAGGAGGAGTAACGGTGTCGGTTAGGCGTGTCAGTCCCGGGATTCTGTTATGTGGAAACTCCCAACCACTCAGGGATTTTCAATATGGCTGGGTCCCGGGACTGACTATCCTTGTGTTGGTGGAATCACAACGGGCCTTTCAAAACTGGCCTTTGCATGGATTACTCAAATCAAATGTTTAAATTCCTAAACATCATATATATATATATGTATGTATGAAGCAAGGAGAAAAACGGTAACTTGCAAATTGCACAATCATCGAAACTCCGACAAACACTCTTCCGCAAAAACTCTGCGCTTCGAAAAGCCTTCCACCCCTTTTCGCGCTCATTACTCTCACATGAACGTACATAAGTATACATCGATCCAGGCAGCTGCCAGTTGCCTTCATTTATGTGCCAAAAAAACCCAAATGTACCAAAACATATAAATATCATTGCATTCTCGCCATCTTCACACCATCATCATTCACATAATCACATAATTCACATAATACAAGGTTTTTCGCAGAGCATTTCTATATTCGGTTTTTTGTTCATTAAAAAGTTTATATATTTAACGATATGGTTTTTTTCAAATTAAAATTCCACAAGTTTACGATAAAAAAGTACCATTATATATCGAAATATTATAAGCCCACACCGGGTTTTTGTGCATATAAATATGTTGTAGATATATCCTAATGTATTGTCGTCAGCTATTCTGTTGTACTACTTTGCTGCACCACCATAATGTGAAGATTGTTTGTATGGTATCACTTAATCCAAATTTGCATTTGTCACGGGGGAGCCACTTACTTGGTTTTGTTGTGAACAGGAGATATGTATATTAAGAGAGAGTTGAAGAAAATTCAAGATGGTCGAATTTCGACCACGGGTGATCCTAGTAATTATTAAGCCGTGGTTACCTCTAGAATAGTAATTTTGGTAACCTCTGGGGAAATTATCGCGAAAATTTTGTTTTGTGGCGTATATGCAATAACAAATTTGGGTTACCAGGTATCTCTGTGCAACTATTTGTAAATTTGGATACAGCTTCGTTCATCGACGTGAACGTTCATTGGAGCAGTTTTTATCAATAGCTTTTACAACTGTAGCATATTTGGTCGCTAGATCTGTTGTTTAACACAGCGGATATATATGCTCCTTCGAATGATTTACTTAATTTTTCAATTTCTGCAGTGTACTGATTAGCTGTATTACTGCGCTGAAGTATGTTCAGAAGTGTTGCTGTTAAAACTTCTACTGACTCACCCTTTATTTTAGTTTTCGCTTTATTTCTTCTATGGACGCCTCAGAACTAATAAAATTTCTGGCTGTGCCTTTTAGCTTCGTCTTTATCATAGATACTACGATAGCCCAGAAAACTGGATTAGTTTTCGGGTTTGCATTCGAACTCAGGCAAGATCGATGACGCAGATTTAATAAATGCTACCATTGCGACATATTTGTTTCTGTTTGGGGATGTTTATTTGTGCCTGGCAGAACTTGTTTTTCTACCTCCTCCCTCAGTATCTGAACTGTCCTCGAACAACCAAATATCGAAATCGATCTCGATATGTTGCTCGTGTGAAGTTTGCACCTCAACATTAACGTTATGTCTTGATAATGAGGATAATAATTTATCTCTAAGGCTCGAAAAGATTTGGTAGGCTTCTACATGGTGAGCTTTTGTTAGAGTATGTTTTACTCTGCGTATGAGTTTCCCCAAATTTATTGTCTCCGTTTATATTTTTGTGTTCTTACAAATGCATTTATATGATTTTTCTGCATTTACCTTATTTTCACTGAGTTCCCTTGAGATTGCTTCCCATTTTTTCATTGAGAGAAAAAAAATATATCATATATATTATTTCTGTAAGGTCTTTTTGTGTTTGCTCCTAATTTTCTGCTCTCATTTGAAACCAATATTAATAAATAAGGTATCGTTTTAAAGGTGGGGGTTAGCTCTACATGCGAAACCATATATTAATTAGCGCATTGCTTTTGTTTAAGCGTAATCTATAAAAATTAATTTGTTTAAATAAACCATTCTGAATTCACAAAAAAATCAATTTGTACAGCAACGCTATTGTGACTGACATTCATCAGACTTCAGAGCGGTGTTGGCAGAATCGGTGATATCGCCCCTTTTCGGGGATTTTCCGTCTGCCAATGTAATTTCGAAATCGTTTGGTATTTGTTTCCTTTAGTGGTTATTTGAAATCAAAGTTGCAAGTTTTCATGTGGTTGTTGTAATCACATTAGGCCATCCCTAAAAATGTCCAAAAAAGTGTTCTGCGCAGAAATGCTGAGGATGGCGTAGCCTATGTTGGAGCGAACGAGTGTTATTTTTTATAAGCAACTCGGAAAGGTGTTCTGCTGACAAATACCATGGATCCCGATACGAATTGGGATCGGACCTGGGTCCTTTTTCGGGATTTTGATCATAATTTTTCACTGAAACAAAAAATTAAAAAAGCGCTCCGGCATTCGTGATCCTGCAGCTAATACACGTTTTTTAAGCCCTCTCCCATAATTTTTTAAAATATTTTTGCAGCTGACCCCTAAAGGAAACAAATACCAATGCTTTTTGGCTATAAAATCCGCAATTCATGATTTAACCAACATCGTTTGTTTTTCCCCGCCGAGGAACAAACTCAGAGCAGCACTACAAAAATTTTAACAGAAACGTTTTTGAAGGTTCTAATGATAACCTGTACATTTATCGCGCCATAGTTCTTTTTAGGTGTATTTTTCCATGCTAGAAAAAAATTTGGCACTCTTGAAACTGCTTTGAGACAAAAAATAAATGTGAGTGGCAACACTGCGCTGGACTGATAGTGGTGTAAGTCTTTGATTTTGATTAAAAAAAGACAATGGTGAATGGACATTCTTTTCAAATGTTCAAATGTAGCTGGCGCGCGGGCGGGTAATCTTTTCTAAATACCTGTTGCGAATATTTTTCTTATTCTTTCTCACAACAAGTGCAGTTGATTTTATTTGTTAATTGAAAATCTTTTATGGATGTTTCTTATTGTATCTTTTATTATACACCGTGATAAAATATATAATTGGTAAGTTCTAAAATGTGCATTTGTTGTGATATATTCTTTTACGCGACTTACGCTTTGGAAGTTCCCGGAATCCAAGATGGAGAAAAAGACAAGTCCATGGCGTATTAATTAGATTTTATTTATATCCACACAAGAATGAAGTACAAAATCGACTGACCAACAACGAACTAAATTCAAACTTGTTGTAGGTATAGAAAGATGCACAAAGCAAACTTAAAACTAGGGTTGCATGAATATGTACGTTGGACACATTGAAATTACATGAATTCATTTTTCAACACAAAAAACTTCAAGTACAATTACAATTTAGCTTAAGCCTAACATCTTAGTAAATTTATCATGTTTAGATCTAGCTAAATTCTTAGTCAATATGTCTGCTACCATGTTACTGCTGGAACAATACTTCAATTCAATTTCGCCTCCTTGATAGACATCCCGAATGAAATGATATTTGATGTCAATATGCTTGCTCCTCGAATTGTACATATGATTCTTGACGAGATTCATGGCACTCAAATTATCACCATGAACAACTATCGCCTTAGGACAGTAAATATTAATTTCTGTTAAAAGTTGCCGCAAATAAACAACTTCTTTTACCGCAGATGTGAGAGCCATGTACTCTGCTTCGGTACTGCTCGACGCTACCGTTGCCTGCTTCTTAGATTCGTATGAAAATACGCCACCAGCTAAGAAAAATGCATAGCCCGTATACGATTTACGGTCGCTACCATCGCCGCCCCAATCAGCATCGACAAAACATTCTATATCTTTGCCAGTGCTAGTGTACCGTAGCTGTTTGTCTTGAGTTGCGCAAAGATAGCGCAAGATTCGTTTGGCCGCTGCCATATGCTCGGTATGTGGATCGTGTTTACGCTGTGCTAGCTTGCTCACTGAGCGTAGAATATCTGGCCGGGTACATATGGCCAAGTACATCAACGAACCCACCAATGACTGATACTGCACCTGATCAGCCTTCTTGCAATCACTCTTGTTGCAATTTACTTGATGCCCTGCATCTAATGGAATCGCGATTGGTCTGCAATCTTCCGTACCATACTCACTCAACAGTTTACGAATGTGTGATTTTTGTCCAATGCATATGGACCCTGTTTCGCCATCACGATCTATTTCCATGCTCAGAAAATGTTGTACTGGCCCTTTGTCGACCACCTCAACCTCATTGGAAATACTTATCTTTATTTGCTGCATTTGCTTATAATCAGACGATGCTATTAGCAAGTCATCTACGTAGACTTCTATAATATTAATGTGATTACCAATGTGTTTCACATACACACACGGCTCACTCTCACACGCTCTGAAACCAATTTTCTTTAATATACTGTCAAGTTTAATATTCCATTGACGACCTGACTGTTTTAAGCCGTACAGTGCTTTCTTTAATTTAAGACAATGATTTGGATAACGTTTATCTACAAACATTTCTGGCTGACTCATATATATTTCATCGCATAACTCGCTATTCAAATATGCGGTTGACACATCCATCTGATGTAAATATAAATCATATTCAGCCGCCAAAGCAAAAATCATTTTTATTGTGCTATATCTCACCACAGGAGAAAAAGTTTCTGTATAGTTTACACCATACGTTTGCGAACAGCCTTTCGCCACTAGCCTTGCTTTAAAACGTTCTACTTTGCCATATTTGTCTCTCTTCAATGCAAATACCCACTTGCTACGCACTGCCTTTTGGCCTTCAGGCAATTTTCAAATTTGTCATGTATCATTTTTTAATAAAGATTCGTACTCATTTTTCATAGCCTTATGCCATTGAATGCAGTACTTACTTGCCAATGCCTGCTCAACTGTTTCTGGTATTTGAATCTCCTCTTGCTTCACGATATTTAAATATTTGTACTCTTTCGTTGGCTGCGCACTACTCGCGGCCTACCTGGCGCTCGCTTCTGCTGACCTGCTGTCTCGTCTTCTTCAGCTGATTCAAATTCATCATCGCTATTATGTTCCGCTGCAGCCGCACATTGTACCGCCTCTTCGCTTTCATATGTATTTTCGGTTGTGTTTACATTTTTATTGTCATTCGCCTTATGCTGTATAACCACATCAAGTACCTGTGCGCGCTCTTGTACGCTATTTTGTGCATTCTTAACTAACCCATCATCATTGTTTTGATTTGCCATATGCTCAACAAAGAACA
The DNA here is from genome assembly GCA_964058755.1 of Campiglossa producta. NCBI lineage: Eukaryota > Metazoa > Arthropoda > Insecta > Diptera > Tephritidae > Campiglossa > Campiglossa producta. Next base: position 129,909 of record CAXKVI010000027.1, on the reverse strand, counting down.
CATCTCTGCTGACAATCAATCGCCTAGACTCGCGATCGTACAGCCGGTATGCTTTTGAGGTTTCTGAGTAACCAACAAACACGTACTCTTTACCCTTTGCTTTAAATTTGTCATTCTGCCGCTTATCCAATGCAATTGCTACGGAACCAAACACGCGCAGATGTGATACCGTCGGCTTATACCCATGCCATGCTTCATATGGCGTCTAACGCCTTTGTTGGAGAACGATTCCTCAGATAAGCCGCCGTATACACAGCCTCTGCCCACAACGATTCACATACGCCAGAACTCAATAACATGCATCTGGCCATCTCAATAAGCGTTCGATTCGTTTTGTTGTGGTGTGTAGGGCACGGTTAGCTGCCTCACTATACCATTTTCTTTGAGATATTTGTCAAATGCACCATTAACAAACTCCCTACCATTGTCGCTTTAAGCTTTTTACCTATTTCGCACTCTGCCATCTGCTTAAATTCTTTAAACTTTTCAAATACTTGATCTTTAAAATATATTTCGCTCCGTTAAGCGATGAATTTCGCATTGGGCCACACACGTCTGTGTGAACTTAACCCAAAACATCTGTTGCTCTATTTACAGAATTGCTAAATGGCCTTTGTGTACATTTGCTGGTCATACACACAGTACAATCGATTTCTTTTGGTATGCACACTTTCAACCCTCGTACCATTTGTTTATCGTTCAACTCTTTTATGCTAGCAAAGTTGAGATGCCCATAACGAGAATGCCACTTGATCGCCTCATCATACGATTTCCTTGCAAAAAATAATGTGTTGTTATTTGCTTCAAACATAAACAAATCACTGACCTTATTAGCGCGTAAAATTGTGCCTCCGTGCTTATTTTTGATCATTGCTGCATTTCCACGAAATTCCACGCTGTAACCATTGTTGACTGCTCTCGCAACTGACATAAAGTTGCATTGCAACCCCGGAACGTACAAAACATTTACTAGTGTGACGTCAAACTCGTTCGACTGCAATCGCACAACACCTCTGCCCGTAGCTAACATTTTATTGTCACCAGCCAATATTATTGCTTCTTCATACTCTTCGAATTCTACGAACATGTTCCAATCGCAACACAAATGCGACGAAGCACCGCTGTCGACACACCAAGCACCGAAGTGAAGAATTTTGTCACTAACTGCTGCAAACAAGCCGTTGTTTCCATGTGCAACTGTCTGACTATTTTGTTGTTGTTGCTGTTGCTTTTCTCTGCACTGAGCAAGGAAGTGGCCTTTTTTGTCGCAACTGAAACATTTCAAATTATGACGCTTGCCCTTCTTGTGCTGCCCGCATTGCGCTTGTATTTTCGCGCACCATGAATGCTTGCACGTCTGCATGTTCAGACTTGGTCGATTTTCGACGCTCACCTTCATCGATTAACTTAATCTTCACAGCACTCAGTTTTGGAAGATCGTCTCTGAATTCTAATGCCACTACGAAGTTCTCGAATGATTTTGGCAGACTTGCGAGTAACATTATAACAAAAAATTCATCTTGAAGTGTAACACCAATCTCTTCAAGTTTTTCTGCTACTGCCGTAAAATTACACACGTATTGTTGCACACATTCACTGTCGGTCATACGCATTCCAAGTAAACGTTTGAAAAGCGTCACCTTACTTACTGGCCCCTTTGGCCTGTGCACATCACATAGGGTATTCCATGATTCATGCGTCATCTGGCAATTTCTTATGTGACCAATTTGCATAGGCGTGATGCTCAAAATAATTGTAGCCGCTGCTTTTTCGTCTCTTGACTTTCACAGAAGTTGCTTGTTCGCGTCATTTTCACCAGGCTCTGGACAAGGTTCACTTCCAGACGTTACTGACCACAGCTCCTGATGCACGAGAACACTTTTGACCTGGATACTCCACGAGTCATAATTGGACTTGTCCAATTTCGCAATGTTGAATAAAGACGAACTCATCGTTTTTGCACACACAGTTTTTTTACTATATAACTTTATCCAATGTCTTTTTTTGTTTTTACTTGGCACCTAGGAATTTGCACCTGGGCCCATAACCTGTTGTGATATATTCTTTTAGAAAAAGACAAGTCAATTGCGTATTAATTAGATTTTGTTTATATCCACACAAGAACGAAGTACAAAAACGACTGACCAACAACGAACTAAATTCCAACTTGTTGTAGGTATAGAAAGATGCACAAAGCAAACTTAAAACTAGGGTTGGACACAATGAAATTACATAAGGTGAATTCATTTTTCAACAGTATTTTTACATGAGTTACATGTGTTCACATTCTGTTTATATTATTAGACTAGGTGGACCCGTGCGCCCAAAAAATCACAAATGCTCAACTTTTAATGTCGAAAAAAATGAAACTAATAATGCCGAGTATTATCCAACTGAGTTTCTTAACTCTCTAAATCCTTCCTCCACATAAACTAATTTTGAAGAAAAATGCAATCGTAATGTTGATTCGTAATCTTAATGCCAAAGAAGGACTTATAAGTGGTGCCAGGATGGCCGTCAGTCATTTAGGCGAGAACGCAATCAGCGTCAAATTAATCGGTTCCGGAAAAATTGCTATAATACCGCGAGTTAAACTACGTCCTTCAGATCCAACAGTACCATTCCAGATGACTAGGAAACAGTTTCCCTTAAAAGTAGCTTTCGCTATGACTATCAACAAAGCCCAAGGCCAAACATTTGATAAAGCCGGTTTGTATTTACCTAGCCCAGTGTTTTCACACGGACAGTTGTATGTGGCATTTTCTAGAGTCAGGCGATTCCAAGATATAACTTTTTCAGCCCAAGCGACATTCAAACAAAAAATTACAAATGATTTTATTTTTTCACGTATTGTATTTAAGGAAGTTTTGTAAAAAAAAAAATAGAAAAAAAAAATATTTTTAATTTAAAATGTTTTTAAAATGAAAAAATTAACTAAAAACTGGAAAATAATTTCCCCTCTGCCTACATAGATTCTCCACCACGTAAAGCTTATCTGGAACATTTGTTAGTGGGAATTCTTATAGGTATTAAATAGTACTTGGAGTTTGAAATGTATAAAAACATTGGCGCACGCTAAAGATGGTTCGCATTAATTTCTAACAATCTTATTACCGATATGAGCTTTTCTAAAAAAAAACATCTTTCACGATATAGCAAGCGCCAAATGTTTTTATACATTTCAAACTCCAAGTACTATTTAATACCTATAAGAATTCCCACTCACAAATGTTCCAGATAAGCTTCACGTGGTGAAGAATCTATATAGGCAGAGGGGAAATTATTTTCCAGTTTTTAGTTCATTTTAAAAACCTTTTAAATTAAAAATATTTTTTTATTCTATTTTTAATTTTATACTTTTTAGTTGTGAGTCTGGGAAAATTTCTAAGATTATAATTGGATATTCTGTGTCACATTAGTGGTACTAGTGTAACCATATAACTTAACGAAAGCGTAAATATATACATTTAACAGCTCAGTTAGATGAACGATATAGATAAATTTATGTGTATACTTTTTATTTTGAAATTCCCATTAATTAAATTAAATAAATTACAGGGTTAATGATATTAAATTCTAAACAGAGTTTCTTGACATTAGATTCTAAAATAGCTATAATAATAAACTATTGTAAGAGGTAAGAAAAGAAAAGGGAAAAAAGGGCAGGAAAGAATACAAATGTTGCATAAGAGAGAAGAAGAAGAAAACCTCGAGAATGAGGAAGAAAATTCCTTATAAAAATAATTTTCAACAGCCACCTTAAAGCATCTATCCGATTTAATATGTTTAATTGACATTGGCAACGAGTTCCAGAGTCGGACAGCACTAACAAAAAGAATAATCTAGATCCAGGCAAGGATATAAATCTAGGTACTACAATATTATTAGTACGAGATGATGTTACAAAGCTAAGTTTTTCATAAAGATAGCCGGGTTTCTGGTATTTAATTATTTTCTAATCTTGGCTTGTGCCATTTATTGACGCTTAACCGCCAAGGCGATTTTTGCCGTTTCGTATCAAAGCACGCCAGTCATTCCTTTTTAGCAATAACTGACGCCAATTGGAAAACCCAAGGGAGTTCAAGTCATCCTCCACTTCTTGTTTCCATCTCAGTTGAGGCCTCCCCCTTATTCTGCTGCCGAATTCGGGTTTCGATAGTAAAACCTTCTGTGCTGGAGCTTCTTTGTCCATTCGCATAACATGACCCAGCCAGCGGAGCCTTTGGGCTTTAATTCTCTGAACTATGGTCAGGTCTGCGTAAAGCTCATCGTTAAATTTCCTTCGTCTTTTACACAATACGCTAGAAAGAGCCTTATATGCGATATTAAGAAAACTGATTCCGCGGTAGTTGGTGCGGTTAGCGGGATCGCCTTTCTTGTGGATTGGGCAGAGCACACTTAAATTCCAATCCATTCACACTCTGTACTTAGGTTACCAGGCCATTAATTATTTTAAATAGATAAATTACGTTCCTTATCCGAAGGTAATTTTCCAAGCTCGTTCCAAGAATATTTTGTGTAAAGATAGATATGTGATCGAACTTTCTCTTGCAGAAAATAAACCTTGCAGCATTGTTCAGAGCGAGATTTAATTTCGTTTTGGATTCTGAGTCGAGATCACCATATACAACTTCGAAATAAGTGATTTGATTTTCATTTCCAACTTCGATCGATAACCCTAATATTCTGAATTATAAAGTGCACCTCAACTTTCCAATTTGCGCCATATATTTTAAGAAAGAAGGTATTTTTCCCACAACCCGTGTTGTTTATTGGACAGTAAGCTAACCCTGCATGTCGAAGGTCCTATGCCCAAGTACCGGAAAATCCAGAGTCAAAAAATATATCCATACTAGCTGACCCCGCAGACCACATCCCGCACAAAATAGATTTTTGTTGAATTCATTTGCAAAATTCCCGATCACGTCCGTATTTTCTTTATTCGAAAAAATTAGTTTTGTATAGAAGGTGTCACATCCTCCCTTCCAATAAGTGGAGGATGACTTGAGCTCCCTTGGTGTATCCAATTGGCGTCAGTTGTCGCTAAAAAGGAACGGCTGGCGGGCTATGATACGAAGCGGCCAAAATCGCCTAGGCGGTGAAGCGTCCATAAATGACGCCAGCCAAGATAAGAAGACGAAACATCTTTCACATTCTGGTCGATATTTCAGAAACGTGGTCGTACATGGGGCAGGGAACTACTCCGTTTTAAAACACTCACCAATGACTGCTTTTGATACCAGCATCGTACAAACGATTTCTATTCCCACAAACGCCTTGTATTTGATATACATATCGTAAAAACATCCTCTGAGTTACACCTGGTCCAATAGGACAATATGTCGGAAACGCGTTGGCAAATGGAACTAAGAACCCCTTCCTGTTAAAACCCTATCAAGGCCTTTCTTTTATATATCTCGGAAACACCTTCCATATTCTCATGTGCTCCACATTAAGGTCATTATCTCGGAAACGGGTTCACATAAGAACCACATCCTGTTAAAGCCCCATGAACACCTTTCATTCGGTACCCATATTGTCCAAACACTGTCTAGGGTCACATCTGGTCCACATTTTTGTCGATATCTCGGAATCCGACTCTCATATGGAACTTAAAACCATCCCCTGCTAAATCTCTAATCATCACCTTTCATTTGATGCCCATATCGTACAAACAATTCCTAGGGTCACACCATGTCCACATTTTGGTCGATATCTCGGAAACAGGTTCCTACATAGGACTTGAAACAAATTCCCCGTAAAACTGTTGTTAACACCTTTCATTTGATACCCATATCTCAGGAATACCTTCTAGGGTCACAGCTGGTTCAAGACCCTAAACACTTAGGGATATGAAAAACAGTTTAAAACCTATTCTCATATCCCCCATATATACCTACAAAATTTCACCAGCCGTTTAGAAGATTTAAGCTTAGGAACACGTGACACGAGATTTTTTTTTACTATATTTTTTGTGTAATTTTTACTATATTTTTTGGGTAATTTTTTACTATATTTTTCGAGTAATTTTTACTATATTTTTTTGTGTAATTTATAGTATATTTTTCGCGTAATTTTTACTGATTTTTGCGTAACTTTTACCATATTTTTTGTGTAATTTTTACAATATTGTTTGTGTATTTTTTACTATATTTTTGGCTAATTTTGTTGCGTAATTTTTCTATATTTTTTGTGTAGTTTTTAGTATATTCTTCGAGTCATTTTTACTGTTTTTTTGCGTAACTCTTATCATCTATCTTACTATATTTTTCGTGTAAATTGTACTATTTTTTTTGGCTAATTATACCTTTCATGAACATGAAATGGTATTATAACTTTGGTCCGATGTTTGTAAATATGAGAAGAAGAAGAGATGGACCCATCAATAAGTATACCGAAATGATCAGGATGACGATCTGAGTTGATTTAGCCATGTCCGTCTGTCCGTCTGTCCGTCTGTCCGTCTGTCCGTCTGTCCGTCTGTCTGTTTGAACGCAAACTAGTCCCTCAATTTTTGAGATATCTGGCTGAAATTTTGTATGTGGCCACCATTTTGTAATATAGGAATCATTTGTCGGAACTGACAAGATCGGACCAGTATAACATATAGCCCCCATACAACCGATTGTTCAGATATAAGGTTTTTTGGCCAAAACTTCCGCAATTAAAAAGTTAGGAACGTAAAATTTTGCAACTCGAGTACTTTCTATTTACGTAGTGTATATAGTGAAAATCAACGAAATCGGGCAAATGTAACATATAGCCCCCATACAACCGATTGTTCAGATATAAGGTTTTTTGACTAAAACTTCTGCAATTAAAAAGTTAGGAACGTAAAATTTTGCAACTCGAGTACTTTCTATTTACGTAGTGTATATAGTGAAAATCAACAAGATCGGGCAAATGTAACATATAGCCCCCATACAACCGATTGTTCAGATATAAGGTTTTTTGGCCAAAACTTCTGCAATTAAAAAGTTAGGAACGTAAAATTTTGCAACTCGAGTACTTTATATTTATGTAGTGTATATAGTAAAAATCAACAAGATCGGGCAAATGTAACATATAGCCCCCATACAACCGATTGTTCAGATATAAGGTTTTTTGACCAAAACTTCTGCAATTAAAAAGTTAGGAATGTAAAATTTTGCAACTCGAGTACTTTATATTTATGTAGTGTATATAGTGAAAATCAAAAATATCGGGCAAATGTAACATATAGCCCCCATACAACCGATTGTTCAGATATAAGGTTTTTTGACCAAAACTTCTGCAATTAAAAAGTTAGGAACATAAAATTTTGCAACTTGAGTACTTTCAATTTATGTAGTGTGTAGAGGAAAATCAAGAAGATCGGGTAAATATAACATATAGCCCCATACAACCGGTTGTTCCGATATAAGGCTTTTTGGCCAATACTTCCGCGTTTAAAAAGTTAGGAACGTAAAATATTGCACCTTTAGTACTTTCTACATATGTAATGTGTATAGTGTAAGTCAGTACAATTGAACACGTATAATATATAGCCTCCATACAATCGATTGTTCCGATAACTCGGATCCTATTATTTTGTAAGTTTTTTTAAATTATAACAAAGATGTGTAATGTGTATAGTAAATATAGTTAAATTGACACAGGCTGTACTGGGTATCGAACAGTGAAAATCGTGACGCTTATTCATGAAAGGTATATAGCCTTCGGCACAGCCGAAGACAGCTTTCCTTACTTGTTTTTTACTATATTTTTGGCGTTTTGAGTAATTTTTAGTATATTTTTCGCATAATTTTCACCCTTTTTTGGGTAATTTTTACCATATTTTTTGTGTAATTTTTACTTCATTTTTTGCGTAACTTTTACTATATATTTTGTAAAATTGGTACTTTTTTTTTGCGTAACTTTTACTGTGTTTTTTAGTTAATTTTTTCTATATTTTTGGCGTAATTTTCATCGTATAATTTATGTTAATTTGACTGTCTTTTTTGTGTAATTTTTACAATATTTTTTGCGTAACTTTTACTATATATTTTGGGTAATTTTTTACTATATTTTTTGCGCATTTTTTACCATAATTTTTGTGTAGTTTTTGTTATATTTTTAATGTAAATTTTACTAAATTTTTATGTAAACTTTTTTCATATGGAAAATATGTCGCGGCCTTATGTCTAAAGGCATGAAATTGGCACGCTTATAAGAAGGTTGACTTAGAAATACTACAGGGCATCGTAGCTGATTTGTTATAAGCAATTGCTTTAACCCCTGCGGTGCAGACACAGTAGTTCTGTGTCCGAAGATCCATCTGATGTGGACCCTGAAAAGTCCGAAACGTCGTCATGGTATCCATCGCTGTGTAAATCTTTGTCAATTTTCTCTAAGTATCAAAATTCATAAAAATTTCGTAACATCAAAAATTAGAATACCCTAGTACTAGTAAAAAGTACAGCAGGTATAAACAATTTTTCGAGCTAAGCTCCAATAAGAAACATTTTTTTGTTTTCTGTTTAACTTTATTATTTTTATTTTTTTATTTTTAGGTATTTTAGTGAGCTCAAGGCCTTTGAAAAATAAAACACAATATTATGGATTGTATTTTACATATATTTGTCAATATTTCGGTTTCACTCTGAAACCATCATCAGGACTGGGAAACACAAAAATTGAAAAACAGGTATAATTAGTTAAAATAAAATTTTCATACATGTGGGTATAGGAAATATCAAACGAAACACAACTTACACATAAGATTATGTTGTATCGACTGATCATATGTTCGAAAACAAAATAATAAGAAAGCTTAAGCAAGTAAAAGTAAACAATTTAAAATACCGCAATTGTAAACAAAATTATGTACTAACAACAATACAAGAAACAATGACAATTAGAACAGAGAAAGAGAAAGATGTGTACATATGTATGTATGTAAATATATTTTCAATGCTTATTAGCTATTAGCGGGAACATTGTTAGGTGATGCTGATTTCGATGATCGTTGTTGTTGTTTGAGCACCAAGCTCCGATAGACATGCGCAATTTCTTGTGTATCACTCTTATAATTCATTCTCTTCTCATTAGGGCTGCTCGTAATATGTAACATTTCTAAAAAATATCTGTTATGGTAATTTTTCTCTTTGTCAAGTATAACAACATTTTCAAAATCTGGAAAGTGTCCTGTATCTTTGCAATGGGCTGTTAATGCCGTCTTTTTTTCAGAAACACTGTTACGAAGTTTAATATTTGATTTGTGAGCGGAAATCCTTGTCTTTAATTTTAATTTAGTTGTCCCTACATATACCTTCTCGCATACTTTGGACCCATCGCCGTTGCATGGTATTCGGTAAACCACGTCAGATTTCTCGCATTTTGGTATTCTATCCTTCGTATTACTATAAATTTGCCTCAATGTATTGTTATATGTGAAAGCTATTTGGAACTTATCGTTATCCTATAAATTCTAGCTCTTGATTCTCTCTGCTGTTCCCTGAACATATGTGACTGTTTTGTATATTTTATTATTTAAAGATTTCGTATTCTCTACATTAGGATCTCTGTTGTAAAAATCTCGGATTAATTAAGTTTTGAGGAAAATCATTCTGTTCTAAGGTTTTTTGTATAATTCTAATGTTTTTTCTGTGATATTATGTGGGTTTATTATTGTTTTTCTTTGATGTTTTGAATTAAAGTTTACAAGTCTACCGGAAGATGTGGGCTTTCTGTACCAATCTATGTATATTTTATTGTTTTTTCTGTTTATCAACGTATCTAAATAGGGTAGTGGTCCTTCTTTTTCCACCTCAATTGTGAACTTTATGGACTTGTTGTAGTTATTAAGCTCACTGAGCATGTTTTCAATATCTTTTGTTTTTACGATCGCACATAAGTCATCTACGTATTTTGTTAAAAGGCGTGGTTTACTCTTAGCATCCCCCTTGATACAATACACGCACCACTAGCACCTGCAACAAACCTGGCAGTAAATACACCCATCACTGAGGAAAAGGTAAGGAGGGCAGTTAAGAGCTTTGAACCGTGTAAGGCTGCCGGGCCGGACGGGATTACTCCCACGGAACTTATAAACACGTTGGAGACATCAGCTAAATGGCTGGTATTTCTCTTCACAGCCTGCCTAGCTCTCAACCACATTCCGGGCTCCTGGAGAAGCGCCACGGTAGTGTTTATCCCTAAGGCTGGGAAGGCATCCCACTACGAGCCAAAATACTACAGACCGATCAGTCTTTCGTCCTTTGTACTCAAAACCTTTGAGAGGATACTAAGCGACTACCTCTCAACGACTATTGATAGCAACCGAATCGCTAATTATCATAATGCATACACCAAGGGTAAATCAACAGAAACTGCTCTGCACAGCCTAGTATCTGTCATTGAGAAATCGCTGATGAAAAGGACTACTGTCTCGTCGCCTTCCTAGACATTGAGGGGGCTGTTACGTGCGACCAAAGGCAATGGCGGGATGCTCGCACGTAATAAGTATGGAAAGAAAGTGAAGAAAGAAAGTGCAACGAGTGAGTAAATAAACTAGACACTGTGGTTTTAATGTAAACAATACAATTATGATTAGTTTATTCAAAGTGGAAATTAATAAACAGTATGGAAAGTTAAATGGAAATCACTTAAGAATTTTTAATTGGACTTATATATAAATGTATTTTACCTGGATTTGGCTGCTGGTGCTCCTCGTATGATCGGAAAAGAAGTGGACGAGTGTTTAGATAAATATTAGCTCTGTACCGCCGCCGAAAGCCTACATTTGTAGGATTCGAAGGGGTAAGAGCTGTTATCGGTATAAGGATAAAAGTAAAAAGTAATAGCGCGGAAGATACTACGGTTTGCTACGAGGGGCGGCCGATATATTTAGACCGGTGATCTAAACATGCCGGTCCCCCTTGCGAGAAGCAACGCTAAAAAAAAAGGAGGAGTCACCAGCAACCGCTCCAATCTAAGACTTAAGTTAACACGACGACTCTATGGATGGTGAATGTATGCTATGGCCCCGTAGGCTGTTCCTGCCCGCTGCTACGATTGTCCTGTTGTGGATGAAAAGGAAAGGTTAGACTATGGACGTGGTTATGCCTAATTCATTGCACCTTACTATTATTGTTTCGAATTTCCTCCATGGTATGTAGAGGACAATAATTGGTAAATTTTATTGTTGGTAAGAGCCCGATATTGTTAGGCCGAAAATTGTGGCTGGGCTAATAATCCATTGACTTGAGATGGCGGTGTGGCGTTTGACATGATGTTGGCGTAGACGTCGGCGCCTAACACGAGGCGCACTGGCGAGGCGCGGAAAAATTCAGGGTCCGCCAGTTTCATGAATTGAAAATGGCCCGCCACTGTGCCATCGATGTTCGACGATGGGGTCAACCGATGATGGCGTGCGGCGACCGTCGCCTGGGTAGTGATCCTTCGGTTTACCCCATGTTGTCCTCGTAGGACCAGCGTGCACCTCATCGGCCGCGTTCCCCCAAGTCGCTCCAAGTCGAGGTCACTGGCGAGCTCGCTATCAAAGACCGACGTGGGAGAACACGGGTCGATCAAGGCACGCACAATGTGAAGTCTGCCTCCGGCCCCAATCGATACTAACGCGGTGGGGGAAATAGCGACAAATGACCGCAATATTATGTCGTCGGTGGGTGCATTTGCCGCTCTGCCAGACCGAAACGTGGCGGGCAGATGTCTGTGGCCTACTACTGTGGTATCGCTGACGGTGGAATGGGCCGGATAAGGTGCCGTCCGACCCGCTGTAAGGCGTGATGAGCGGAAAGGACGCGTTTCCGCGTCACCCCGTCTTACATCGTTGGGACGGCGAGATGGTCGGAAAGGACGCGTTTCCGAGCCACCAGGGTTCACCTTACCGGGCCTGGAAAGTGGTCGGAAAGTACGGGTTTCCGAGCCACCCTTTCCTCTCTTTTCTGCTGGAGCTGGTTCGTGGCTTCTCCACAGCTCGTGCCGTAGTAGCGGTCGGAAAGAACGTGTTTCCGCGCCGCTGAGCTGTGGAGTCGGATTGGCCCTGGCTGCCTGTTCTTCTTCCTCTTCTTCGGCCACCTGTTCTGCCCAGGATTTCGTGGTTTCCGTGATGGCTATGGATAAGGCGTCTTCGGGATTCCCTCCGTCCTCTAGATGCTCCATGTTTCCCCGAATATGCGTAGAGGGACGGGTGGTGGCGTCGTCCATGTGCAGCGTGGTGTGATGTGTTTCGCTACACCGGTAGCATCGGTCCTTGCTCGTACATGTTCCTAGACCGTGGAATGGCGATAGGCAGTTGGGGCAGTACTTATAGATAAGTACCACCCGTAACCGCTCCTCAACCGCCATCCCACGGTATTGTTGGCAAAATCGGATGCCGTGGTTATTGCCACATAAGCGGCACGGGATGCTAAAGGGACGGGATCCCTCGCTCTTGACGCGTGTCGCGGTGTAACGAGTCATTCTAAAAGGAATAAACTCGTTATTCACTGTGGGTTGCTCGTATGTCTGGTTGGGTGGCTTGTGTCGGCGTATGAACCTTTTTTTTTTTTGGAATTTGCGTTGTGCCATTTGTACGTTATTTAGTGTATTTGGGCATTTTTGCGCTTAATTTACCAAATTTGGTGCGATGTAAATGTGCTATTCATTATTTATCTTTTTGTATTAGTGGAAGTTATGGTTAAAAACCCGGAAAATGACCCGGATCCGATACCAAAATTGGGGCAGACTCCATGGTATTTATGTCGGAAATACCTTGCTAAGATGACAGCCTTCGGCCGCGCTAATTAAAATGACTCTGGACTACGCCATCCCAATTCCGGATCGTTGCCGGAGCCGTGGCTGACGGTACGAATTTTTTTTTGTACAGCCTATTTGTTTCCTCAATTATGTTCTCGGTGTTTATTTATGTTGGTACACCGAAAGATTTATACTCAGGCTAGTATTGACTAAAGTGGTTACATTTTATATCGCGTGATGCGGTGACGCGTTTCATATAATAGGGCCTTAAGTGGAGGATTTAGTACCCGTGCATCCGGTAACGCGATTTGCTACTAAAAAAATTTGGTTGGCTTAATTTGCATACTTACCTGCCTAAAATTAACAAATTGTAGAACTTACCTCGTGTAAATTTTCATCAATGACATTTATTCATTGAGAGCGCGGAGGAGTTTTTAAAAAAGAACCCGCTTTGATTGGTGGTTGAACAAAATCAGCAAATCTTTATTGATTAACTTCCTTATATAACTTTTACAGTTTACTTCTTACGTTTAAGCTTAGCTTATTCTGTATCTTAATTCTATGGAAGTCGGACCATAGGTGTTAGCTGATGGCCGCTCCGTTAATGCAAAGGTGCCAATGACATGCTGGCACATTTGCCTAATTGATCGAATAACTATATCCTGTTTATATTATGGCTAAGTGGTATTGTGGCGGTCATTGTGTCAAAGACATATTTGACACATGTCGCTAAGTGGTTCAGTGGAGCAATACTTGTTTATTTAATGGGTAAGTGCCCTATGTGAATGGTGACGTTAACTCTCCCCCCCCCCCCCCCCCCCCCCCCTCTAAGTCGAAGCGTCCCGTCTTCGAATATGTAGCTGTGAGGTTATTTATTTGATTTGACAACCTCAATAAAATTTCTTCTTTTTCTTTTGAATTTCTTAATTGAATTTGAGAATCAATGTATACAACAAATTTGTAAACAAAATACGCTATTACTGTTATAAATATTGAAGCGGTAATTGACCACCAAATGGGATTTCTCTTTATTTCCTGTTTCATTGGAGTAAGCAAATTGAAGTTGTCCAATCTTAAATCAATGTTTTTTGTTTCAATGTATTCTTTTACAAAAAATGATTTAAATTTTCCTTCTTTTAAATGGTTTAATATTCTTCCTGTTGGATTTTCATATTTTTTATTATCAATTGTTACATTATCTTGAAAAGTTACTAAATAAATTCCATCTATTATGTGACTATTAACTTTATATTTTCCAGATACTATTATTGCTCCATCTTTTACAACTTTTATTGATTCGTTTTTTTCATTTATTTTAGTACATTTGGCATGTTGATTGTTTAACATATCGGACAAACATGTAATACTTTCTTTTATCATACAAAATGCATTATTCAATTCCTTTTTACAAAATTTAACAGAATAAAACTTATTTTCACACTTTATTACTCCGTTTTCAATTACTAATTTTCCATCATTTTGTGCTACTGCTATTGCCGAAAATAATTTACATCTGTTTTTTACTTTTGGATACTTAATGTAAATAACTATTAAATTGTTTTTTTTTGTGCGATTTTAAACTCTGATGAATCCATTAGATCTGATATTGTTACATTAACTCTTTCTTCGCTTATTATTTCAGATATTTCTGCCATATCTACAATTAATGGATTTATTATTCCTACTTTTGACAATGTAATTGTTTCTACTGTGTTTTGAAGTTCAGTAATTATAAGTTTATTTCTCTGTCTTAAAACGGTTTTTTCATTAGAACTGCCCTGTAATTGTTTCAATATTTGCGTTAATTCCGCAATGGTCTTAAATATTTGTGAATTCGTTGTAAACTGCTTATTATTATTCTCTATTAAATCATTAACTTTATTTGTTATTTTCATAAAATCATCGTGGTCAGGTGTGCCTGTAATCCTCTTCCAAACCGTCCCGAGTTCATTAATACCCCTTTTTGGTCTATTTTTAATTTTGTTAGTAATGTTTCTATCATTTGTATCTCAAAATCCATAGTTGAGTCATCAAGTAACATTATTTCATCATCGGTTTTATAATTTTTTATAATATTTTCAAACAATGACAAGTTTGTTAAATGGTAAATCGATCCATAAGTTTCAAAAATTGCTGCATTTTCTTCCTCTACTAAAACATAATTTTCCCTTGTATAATCAATTATATCTGATGTTATAATGTTGGTATAATAACATTATCAATAAAATTTGCTCAATTGTCCCCATTGCCTGTAAAATAAAATCAAACCTTAATATTATCTTTATGAATAATTCTGTTCCTATTTTGTATTTTAACCTTGTTCCCTAAATCTTCTATTACTACCTGCTTCTTATATCTTGGTCTTAATTTATTTCTTTCTCCATATATTTTCTCGTATATAACTTCCCCTCTGTGGTAACTCTTTTGAAGTATTTTCTTAGGGGTCGTGCATATATGACGTCACGCTCTTTGAGGGGGGAGGGGTCTGCGATTGTGTTAAACATCGAGAGATTTCTATGAGTGTGGAATGGACCCTCTCTATTTGGCCATTGCTAGTGCTGTGGCGTGGTGTACAATAATAAATTTGTATATTTAACCTCTCCATTAGGGATTTAAATTGTATCGTACTCAAGCCTGGTTCATTCACTAAAACTATACTCCTAACATCTGGAAATGTTTGTAAAAGCTCTAAAACCTTATCCTCTAATTTAACCTTATCTTCAATATATTTTACAACCAGATATTTAGAATAAGAATCTATACAAGTAATGAATTTTAATTTTTGCGCGAAAAAATGTCAATATGGAGTTGTTCTCCTTCTTTTTCCGGCAAAGGTGCTTCACCTATCGGTATCAATCTCGGATGCCTCTCATATTTATTACTGTTACATATGTTACAATTCTTTGCATATTGTTTAAACTGTTTTATTATCAATGGCCAATAGTACTGTTGCCTAATCTGGGCCAAAATCTCCCTATAATTCCTATGTGCCCTATTATGAGTTTGCTCAACAATCATTCCCTGATCCTCTCTATTAGTTACATCATTCGGAAATGATCTTGAATACAAAAATTTCGTCGTGGGATATGTTTCCCTTAAGATATGTTTAATGTCATAAAGCACCTCAGGTGTGCAAAATATTCCCGTTACCATTTTTGGATTTAAATATTCGGACAAAACCGAAGGAATATTTTCTGACAAATCGTTCTCGATTAAAAAACGTTTATTATTAAATGGCAAGACGGTTTCCAGAGTTGTAATTCTTGCCCCATTATCAATTAAAATTTGCTGTTTAAAATGATTTAATGGTTTTTTTGTTTCATGAATTTGATACTCATCACTACTTTCTGCGGAATGCTGAGTACCCGTCAATGAATCACCCGAATTGCTTGATTCTTCCGATGAAGATAAATTATTTAATATCTGTCTTGATAATGCTTCTGCGACGACATTTGTAGCCCCCGGCTTATAAACAATTCTTGGCGAATATTCCTCGATAAACGCCCTCCATCTTTT
This sequence comes from Campiglossa producta, assembly GCA_964058755.1. Classification (NCBI taxonomy): domain Eukaryota; kingdom Metazoa; phylum Arthropoda; class Insecta; order Diptera; family Tephritidae; genus Campiglossa; species Campiglossa producta. Next base: position 113,673 of record CAXKVI010000027.1, on the reverse strand, counting down.
AATTTTGATGTTTGGATTCTTTTCGGAAATTGCGAATGAAAGTGGTTGATGATCGGTATGGATTTCCAGATCATTCACTCCATAAAGGTAATTACGTAAAGCTTTCAGAGCCCATACTATAGCAAGCAATTCTTTTTCGTTAGTGGCATAATTTAATTCAGTGGAATTCAAAGTTTTTGAAATAAATATTATGGGTTTACCCTCCTGTGATAACACAGCACCCAAAGCTACGTTTGACGCATCAGTGGTTAAAACAAACTTCTTATTGTAATCGGGTTGCGTTAATTCCACCTGCTGCGACAGTAAGCTTTTCAATCTTTCACAAGCAGCCACTCCTTCTTGGTCAAGATTGACAATTGTCTTTTTGATAAATATTGGGAAACTCTCCCGTTTTCCCCTTGCAAATGTTTAGTTAGTGGCTTCGCTACCACTGCATAATTTTCAATGAATTTCCTATAATATCCCGTTAATCCCAGAAAACCCCGCAATTGCCGTAATGTTTTTGGTATTGGGTAATTTTGTATTACTTCAACCTTCTTTGAGTCCGTTTTAATGATACCCTTGGCCACGACGTACCCCAGAAATTCCACCTCTTCCTGGTAAAATTTCGACTTTTCGGACGATATTTTCATGTTCGCCCCCTTCAATACTTCAATTATCAAACCCAAATGTCTCTTGTGGTCATCCACATTCTTTGAAAAAACTATAACGTCGTCGACATAAACGTGACAAAACTTCCCCACATATTCCCTTAAAACATTATCCATGGCCCGCTGGAAAATGCTCCGTGCATTCTTCAGCCCAAACGGCATCCGTAAAAACTCATATTTCCCATTATTTACCGAAAATGCCGTTTTCTCTACATCGTTCTCTTCCATTAGTATTTGGTAAAATCCAGACTCCAAATCGATAGTGGAAAAATATTTGGACCTTCCCAAATTGGAAAGTATAATCTCTTGGTTCGGCATCGGATATCTATCCGATACTGTCTTTTCATTAATTTTTTTGAAGTCAATCACTAGTCTTAGCTTCGGACTTCCATCCTCATTCATTCCCTTCTTTGGAACTACCCATACTGGAGAGTTGGACGGGCTTTTACTCTCCCTTTCGTCATTAACAAAGTTATTTACGGACATTGGATAAGGATACTGTTTCGACCAAATCGGTCTATCCCCAGTTGTTCGAATCTCCGCTCTAACATCGGTGCGGAAAGGTAAATCCAAATTCACATTACTATGTGCTGCCAAGATTGCATTACTTGCTTTAACCCGCAAGTTTTCAATTAGCTTTTCTTCACCACTCAAGTCTAAGGACGTCCCCAAACCCTGATTGGCCCCCTCGGCCACGAAGTTATTTATTACGTGCCCGTTTTCAAAAAAATTTTCGTGTTGTTTTTGTTTTATATGTTTTACTTTCCCCGTATTTTTTAATTTCCCAATTTTTTTCTCGCCGTTATAATTTTTTTTGTATTTCGTTTCCCGAAATATCCCTCGATAAACCTTTAATATTTTTGTTGCCGGTATTTCCGTCGGCTGGCGCCTTAGGATTTCCCAATCCCAAGGGGTTTAAAATTTCATTTTCTTTAAATTTCTCCTCTAATAGGCCGGCATTATCCTCGGCAGGCGCCTTAGGACTATTTTGGCCCAAGGGGTTTAATTTATTTAAATCTTCAAGAAAGTGTATTTCTTCCTTTTGATTATACCCATAAATCAACACTCGATTTGGGATATCAATTTTTGCCCCGATTTTATTTAAGAAATTCATTCCAATTAAGAGATCACTCTCTAAATTTTCAATCTCATAAAATCGTTCCTGGACCCCAAACAAATTGACATTATAGAAGTATTGTATGATGGTCGAACCATTAATAATCCTTACCCTCTTCTTAATTGCTAAAATATTTTTATTGGCATATATTCCCGCCCGTATGTAGGAGCTAGTTGCCCCGGTATCAATCAATATTTGAAATACTTGCCCCGTTTCCTTATCCGATTTAAGAATATAGGGCAAATTGGAGTTTAACCTAAAAAATGGTTCTAATTTATATTGTTAATCCGCTGCGCCTTCTGCTGGGGTTGAGTGCTAACTTGCGCACTGTCGTTTGTCCTTTTGGAAGGAATATTCGATTGGGCATTATTCTGGAGGTTACCCCCATTAGCCCTCACGTGGTTACTCGACTGCATCCGTCTAGGTCTGTTCAGAACCTGTAACGATGGATCAACGTCCATTGGTTCTGGACGATTTCGATTTGCCTCATGGGTATGCGATATTCTGGTTGGATACCTTAGATTGTTTTGAAAATTTGAGGTTCTTTGGTTCACCTGTGTGGGACCACGTGAAGCCATAGTTTGGTTGTTTTGGGAAAAATTGAGAGCAAATTGTGCTCGCATTTGATTCGAGTACAACTCTTGCGCCTTTGCAAGGGCATTTGGCAAATCCTTTGGTGCCAATGTGAATAATATCTGGTCCAAAGGATGGTTAAGACCAGTTATGAAAGTTCGAAGGGCTGTATCCCTATTTTTATTATTTAGTTCCTTAGTTATGGCGGAACTCGTACCATGGGTCATAATGGTTTTGTTTGTCAACAAAGTCAATTTCTTATTTACTTCGTTATAGAAATCTAGCAAGGTCTTCGAACCCTGTCTCAATATACTCATTTCCTGCTCTATTATATGGCAGGGCCTCTATATGCAAAGTCCAGACGACTTAAGATTGCGTCGAAATTCAGGACAGTGCCATGATTCGTTAAAATGTCGTTCGCATCCTGCGTAATTTTGTTACGCAGGATTGTCAAGGTGGCAAAATACTTTTTACTGCCCCTAGCATACAGGCTCATTGAATTGTTGGCGGCCTCGCGCCAGCTAACGTATTTATTAATTTTCTCTTTAAACTCAGGAAGAGACTTGATAACATCAAGGCTTTCCTCGCAATGAATATTTGCATCAATACTTTCGGCCGAATACTCGGTCACATTATTCGAATTATTTAATCTTTGAAGCTGGAGCCTCACTTGCTCCAACTCGGTTTTCAATGACGCTGTGTTTGCCGCTATAAGCCGGCTCACCACATCCATATTAACTGAATTACTGTTATTTAAGGCCATTGCGGAAAACTTTCTCACAATATCGTCCAGTTTATAATATCCTTTATTTTTTTATAATTTTCCTATTTGGACACTTCACTCGATCGTGACTGTCCCTACACTCCGAACAGTAATATAATCTCTTATATCCTAAACTAGAGGGACTTTTTCCCATCAATATTCAAATATCAAATTTATAAGGAATGTAATATTGTAGACATACAAATCAATACTTAACATTCTATATCTGTATCATTCTTCCTACGTTGCTGTCGTCTTCTTGAAATGAAACGAACTCCTTCAGTCAGCCTTGTTGTTGGTTTCGGTTGTTGAAATCCTCGTTCCAGTTGCAATAAGGCAGGCCGGAGGCTATTAACACAGCTTTAACAAACCTGGGCATAAATAGGTCTCTTATTGGACTAATTGATCAACTACTAAAGGGAAGGAAAATAGTTTCTTCACTGGGAACAGTTGATCTTTCACGCTATGTCACAAGAGGAACGCCTCAGGGTGGTGTTCTCTCCCCGCTCCTATGGAACCTCACCGTAAACTCGCTGCTACGAGACACAAGGTGGGAGGGCGGGAAGATAGTGGCATATGCAGACGATTTAGCTATTGCATATAGGGGCAAATTCCCACAAACCCTGTGTGACTTGATGCAAGTAGCACTGCGAGAAGTTTCTTCATGGTCCTCTCGCTGCGGACTTAGCATCAACCCGGGAAAGGTGGAGCTTGTCCTTTATACCAGGCGGTACAAGATACCACCGTTGAACCTACCAGAACTAGATGGCGTGCGCCTGAACTTAGCTGACAAAGCCAAATTCCTAGGCACAGTTCTAGATAGAAAGCTTAACTGGAAGGAGAATGTCATCCAGCGCCAGAGGAAAGCGTGCATTGCACTTTACACGTGTAAAAGAGCCAATGGCAAAAAATGGGGGCTCAGCCCCAAAATTTGCAGATGGATCTACACTGCGATAATCCAGCCAATTATGCTGTATGGAGTCGTGGTATGGTGGCCTGCGCTAAGAAAGGCAACAAACCTAAATCTGTTAGGGAAAGTCCACAGATCGAGCATGATCTGTATAAGCGGGGCGTTAAGAACAACGCCCAATGAAGCTCTCCAGGCCATTCTTGGCTTTTTGCCACTCGAACTGGAAGGGTACCGGGCAGCACCAGCATCGGCTGTGCGTCTAAGGGAAACGTCCGTCTGGGGCGCAAGCACTATTGGACACTCCATTGGACACAGATTGGACACACATTGAGGGAAACTGTAGGGCAGACGAACTTGCCAGGCAGGGCACGACCAAGCAGATTCTTCAAGATAAAGAGCGCATAGGTATGCCGTTTGCCACGTGCAAGCTAATGCTGAAGGAGCATACACTCCGCGAAGCCAACGAAAGATGGCTACAAGCCCCAGGGTGCCGGATATCCAAGCAAACCTGGCCAAAATGCGATCTTAAAAGAACTAGACACATATACGCCCTAAAAAGGAAGGATATCTCCATATTAATAGGTGTTTTAACTGGGCACTGCCTTATTGGGAGGCACGCAGCAAGGTTAGGCGTTCCCTACCGACGATGCTGCAGGAGTTGCAAAGATGATGAGGAAGAGGAAACGGTGGAGCACCTCATCTGCAACGGCCCGGCCTTAAGCGGAGCGAGAAGGCGCTCTCTAGGAGTTCCCTTCCTGGTTAGCTTAAGCCAGGTCGCGGAGCTAGACATAAAGGACTTGATGGCCTTCATCAAGTTATCAAAATGGTTCGAGGAGGGGTAGCGGTGTCGGTTAGGAGTGTCAGTCCCGGGTTTCGGCTATATGGAGAGTCCCGACAGCACTGGGATTTTCCATATGGCCGGGCCCCGGGACAGACTTTCCTAGTGTTTGGTGTTTGGTGGTATCACAACGGGCCTTTTATTACTGGCCTAGGTGTGCCTTTGCGGCAGCCACAAATCGATGTTATTTTAATAGTTTAATAATTGTTGTTTTATGTTTATGATTAACACCTTGTATGCGGTTTTTAAATCGTAATTTCTGTTATCCTTTTTGATAACGTTTTGTATTTTTCTTCAAATTTTATATTTTTCACTCTTAGCTTTTGATGTGCTATTTCAAAACTCGATTAGAATTTTTTGTTTAATTTTTATTGGGTGTGTTTGTAATTTTTCCACTTTTCTCCCTTGTTTACGCGGCATAAGCTATGATTATTTCGTTCATTTCATATCTTCTGCATTACATACCAATGTAATTCGCAGATAGTTTATAGAATTTTCTGAATACATAGCTTATAGCTGCTTCAACAAAGTGTGGTTTTAGCACTCACGCTAGCCTCCTATGCATACGCTTCGAAGGGGATCTACGCCCCTAATGACAACGATGCATATAAATAACTTTTGGAAGGGATCTACGTCCCAAAATAAATACTACGTATAAAATAAAATAATGTGGGTAAAGTGAGTGTCAATCAGCTAAGGCTGCTAACTGCCTCAGGGCCTAGTGCTGAGTATCATTCAGCTGTTGCTGCTAACTGTCTCGTTAGGCCTAGTGCTCACCCTCATTAAATAACTTTTGGAAGGGATCTACGTCCCAAAATAAATACTACGTATAAAATAATATAATGTGGGTAAAGTGAGTGTCAATCAGCTAAGGCTTCTAACTGCCTCAGGGCCTAGTGCTGAGTATCATTCAGCTTTTGCTGCTAACTGTCTCGTTAGGTCTAGCGCTCACCCTCATTAAATAACAATAAAGTTTAATAAAATGATTTTACAGTCCACTAAACTAAATAGAAAATTAAAATAATAAAATAAATTTAAAAAGACTTTGGTTGAGGTGGGATTCGAACCGGAAACCCCGGCCAACTCCCTCAACCATATAATATAACAACAACAATAATAATAAACTGCTCGCCGCCCACCATTTACCTCCAGCTTAGATATGGTCCTTCGAGCCGGAACAAACCAGCACCTATGGCTCTTTACTAGACGACTAGGGCAGGGAGTATGTTTACGCGGCATAAGCTATGATTATTTCGTTCATTTCATATCTTCTGCATTACATACCTATGTAATTCGCAGATAGTTTATAGAATTTTCTGAATACATAGCTTATAGCTGCTTCAACAAAGTGTGGTTTTAGCACTCACGCTAGCCTCCTATGCATACGCTTCGAAGGGGATCTACGCCCCTACTGACAACGATGCATATAAATAACTTTTGGAAGGGATCTACGTCCCAAAATAAATACTACGTATAAAATAATATAATGTGGGTAAAGTGAGTGTCAATCAGCTAAGGCTGCTAACTGCCTCAGGGCCTAGTGCTGAGTATTATTCAGCTGTTGCTGCTAACTGTCTCTTTAGGCCTAGTGCTCACCCTCATTAAATAACTTTTGGAAGGGATCTACGTCCCTAAATAAATACTACGTATAAAATAATATAATGTGGGTAAAGTGAGTGTCAATCAGCTAAGGCTGCTAACTGCCTCAGGGCCTAGTGCTGAGTATCATTCAGCTTTTGCTGCTAACTGTCTCGTTAGGCCTAGCGCTCACCCTCATTAAATAACAATAAAGTTTAATAAAATGATTTTACAGTCCACTAAACTAAATAGAAAATTAAAATAATAAAATAAATTTAAAAAGACTTTGGTTGAGGTGGGATTCGAACCGGCAACCCCGGCCAACTCCCTCAACCATATAATTTAACAACAACAATAATAATAAACTGCTCGCCGCCCACCCTTTACCTCCAGCTTAATGGGATACTTGAATTTTAGTCACTGTTAAGGGTTTTTTCTAACTTTACTCCCTTTTTAATGGGACACTTGATTTTTAATCACTGTTAAGTGTTTTTTCTAACTTTTCTCCCTTTTTAATGGGATACTTGATTTTTAGTCACTGTAAAGTGTTTTTTCTAACTTGTCTCCCTTTTTAATGGGATACTTGATTTTTAATCACTGTTAAGTGTTTTTTCTAACTTTTCTCCCATTATGGGATACTTGATTTTTAGTCACTTGAGGAAACTTAATACTTCCTTTCGCACAAGGATTCTTTTGTATTAAGTTGCTCCTGGCAGGATCGCCAATTAAGCCGACACGAATCGCGGAGGAGTTTTTAAAAAAGAACCCGCTTTCATTGGTGGTTGTACAAAATCTGCAAATCTTTATTGATTAACTTCCTTATATAACTTTTACAGTTTACTTCTTACGTTTAAGCTTAGCTTATTCTGTATCTTAATTCTATGGAAGTCGGACCGTAACACAGCTAGCTGATGGCCGCTCCGTTAATGCAAAGGTGCCAATGACATGCTGGCATATTTGCCTAATTCATCGAATAACTATATCCTGTTTATATTATGGCTAAGTGGTATTGTGGCGGTCATTGTGTCAAAGACATATTTGACACATGTCGCTAAGTGGTTCAGTGGAGCAATACTTGTTTATTTAATGGGTAAGTGCCCTATGTGAAGAATGACGTTAACTTGCATGGAAAAAGGTAAGTGTATCGAAAGAATATATATGTTTGTACGTGTATGTATCACTCGCTGTGGTAGCCGGCACCCAGCGATGGATACATACCTGAACAAACTATTTAGACATGCGTATTAATTTTTCTTTTTCGTTTCAGCTTTGGGTCCCATGATCAAAAGGGCTGTTGCCCTCCGTAAGCATTTGGGGCGTAATCGCACGGATAGGAATGGTAAATTCCGTTTGATTTTGGTTTGCATAGAGAACTCTTATATTAGAGAAATCTGATTTTACAGGTTTGCCGTTGGTGAAGATTTATGTAGCAAAACAAATTGCCGAAAACACAACTGGAATTTTTGCAGGGGAACTTTAGTGTGGGTGATTATGTAAGGGCTACATACGGAACTGAAGGTGGAGGCAAAAATGATTTCGATCGAATCGGGTGGTTATTTAATTAATTTATTTAGTTATTTTTTTTCTTCATGGTTAAAATTAACTAAAAGGGAAGTAAGAAGGTTTGTTTATTGGGCTGCTCAAGCTTACGCCAGATTGAGATATTTCACCAAATTGTGTTTAACGAACACTTTTGTTGCTCTAGGTTGCTCTGTCTTTTCTTTCATGAGTACGCTCAAAACAAAATATAGTAATCTAGATCCCAAATTTCTGCTCTAGCTTTTTGGTTGGACCAAGCCAAAGTATATTAAACAAAGTAATAGTGAACTTGACAGTTCGCTCCTTTCTCAAAAACAAAATCAAGAATTTTCGTTTCTATTTGATATTTCGAAGTTTGAGTATTTTTTTGATCATTTTTTTTGTATGGAAAAATATATTCTAGCTCAAACAATTAAAATAAACAAAATTTTTGAGATTTTGGTTTTGATTTCAATGAATAGAAAAGCTTTTCGTTGATCAAGAAAATATTTTTTTTTTTTTTGGATAAAAATAACGTTATTATGCAGGCCTGCTTTCTGTGGGAGTTTGAGAAATGAAAAAGAAATATTTACCCGTTCTGCTTAACATTTTAAAATTTTTTCAATAGTGTTTCTTATAAATATACTACCTTTTACCTCAGTTCCTTGCACGTTTAAATCGAGTTTAGAGTTCAGATAAGCAGACTCTAGGACATTTTAGCTGGTCTAATCCTTTTTCAATTGGATCTTAGACCGAAATCGAAGTGTAAACGATTGAAATCGATCATGACCCCCGCGGTTTACGGGTTTAGATACGGCTACGGCGAAGCCGATTAATTTCTCGAAACCGAAAACTAAATCGTAATCGATATTTTAATAAAAGAAAACGAAACCCTTTCAAAGTCCAGAGCCGCTTCCAAACAAGTTTGCACTTGTTTTTTTTTTTTATTACTTCATTTCGCGGACACATATTTTCCTTGATAAGACGGTACCCAATCGACAAATATTCAATACTCGCCATTTTTATAACGCAAAAGTCCGAAAGGAGGTAGATTCCAAAGTTGCCAAAGTTACTGGGCTAGCATATTTCGTGGTACTGATAATTTTTTTTTTCTTTTGGCATGAGCAAATGCTATCTAATTTTCATTAAAACAATTGTATGGGTCACAAGAACTGTGCTTGGGTGGCAAGGGGTTAATACGATTGGATTGTTTACATTTATTTGAAGGAAAAAGCCTTTGATCTCTTTATTTGTCAATTGACTTTGTTTTGGGGGAATTTATGTTTGGGCGATGTGCTGCTAATTTACTGTAGCACATTATCATCTTCTGTGGCAGATCGGTTCGTCCGTCTGCAGTAGGGTTTTTGTTGGCCTCATTACCAAGTTTAACGAGTGCATTTGCTTGTTATTGGGTTCATTGTTGGGGTGGTAAATGTTTTTCCTGCGGGGATTAAACCGCAAGGTTCCCTAATCCGGAAAGGAATGCGAAGTGGAATTAGGGAAATGGAGAAGTGGAATATTACTCCTTTCCATCATCCTCACTGACGGGTGGAAGTAAGACCAATTTCGCGATTGGTCTGGTAGTTCGGCCCCGCGCGGTGTCTAGTTCGACGACTCGAAATCGATTATAAGGTCCACGATGTAAGTTCGCGATCCGTCCTAGCCTCCATTCGTTGTGAGGTGAGTTGTCCTCCTTTAGGATAACCAGGTCCCCCTGTTTCAGGTTTGCTTGTGGGTATTTCCATTTCACGCGTTTTTGCAATTCGGTGAGATATTCGGTTTTCCATCGTTTGCAGAACGTTTGGTGTAACGCCTTGAGTTTCTCCCCTCTGTTGACGAGTGAGGCACGATGCTCGCTGACGTCGATTTCGGGCTAATAGATGTCCTCCAACGAGAAAATGTCCTGGGGTAAGTGGCTCCAAGTTCGACGGTTCGTTGGAAGAGGGAGTTAGTGGTTGAGAGTTGAGACATGACTCGATGCGACATAGTAGGGTGCTAAATTCCTCGAGGGTAAATTTATGATCGGAGGCGATCTTTTTAAAGTGATTCTTGAAACTTTTTACCCCCGCTTCCCAGAGTCAACCCATATGAGGGGCCCCAGCTGGTATAAAGTGCCAGGTCAAGGTTTGGTGGCAATATTTGGAAAGGGTCTGGTTGCGGGCGTCCGCTAGAAAAGCCTTGAACTCGGATCGGAGAGCTCGAGAGGCACCGACGAAGTTCGTTCCATTATCGGAATGGATATTTTTTGGACATCCTCGTCTGGCAACAAACCTGTCGAGGGCTGGCAGGAACGAGGCGGTACTAAGGTCACTGGTGGCCTCTAGATGAATGGCCTTGGACAGAACCGCTCCACACAGCTCCAATCGCGGTAAGGAGATGGTCTTCACTGGGGCTACTCTTGTTTTCGCCATTAGCAGGTTAACGTAAACCTGATCTTTCATTTTGACTCTTAAAAAAACTGTGGCTGCGTATGCTTTTTCGGAGGCATCGCAGAATCCGTGTATTTCCACGTCGTTGGATGGCGTGAAATACACCCATCGTGGAATCCGAATGTTATTAATTTCATTGTAGTCGTGCATAAAGCTTTGCCACCTATCTAAAGTTTGATCAGATACTCTCTCGTCCCAGTCACTCCCCTCTAGCCAAATGTTTTGCATAATCATTTTGGCTACTATGATGACTGGGCCCAGCCATCCTAAGGGATCGAAGAGTTTAGTGATGGCTGAGAGTATTGCCCGTTTGGTTATGCTATCCTTATTCTCAATGAGCTTAGCTGTAAAATAAAACTGGTCGGAATGCGCGTTCCAACGGATTCCGAGTGTTTTCACTGTGCTGGAGTCTTCGAACTCCAAAAAGTCCTCATTTAGTCGATGAGGTTTGGGTATTCCCTGTAGTATTTTGCTGCAGTTTGACGTCCATTTTCGAAGGGATAAGCCTGCAGACTGTAATGCATGTGTTATTTCACCGCGCGCTTTAATGGCTGTGTCGATGGTATGCCCTCCTGAAAGGACGTCATCGACGTACATGCTTGTTCGTAGAATATTGGCAGCGACGGGTAATGAAGTTTCCACGTCGTCCGCGAGCTGATGCAGTGTTCTAATTGCTAAGTAAGGGGCGCAATTAACTCCAAATGTTACCGTCTTTAATTCGTAGACGGAGATAGGGTTCTCAGGTCTGGTCCGGAAAACTATCCTTTGGAATCTCGTTTGATTGGGCTTGACCCATATCTGGCGATACATCTTTTCGATGTCGTTATTAAAAACGTATTTGAAAAATCTCCATCTAAGGAGTAATATTGTTAGGTCGGGCTGAAGTACTGGCCCTGTATGAAGAATGTCGTTAAGACTTGTGCCATTAGTAGAAGGGCAAGAAGCGTTAAAAACCACCCGGACTTTGGTAGTGGTACTCTCTTCCTTGATAACCGCATGATGGGGCAGGAAGTAGCAGTCCGTTGACTGGGGTGGTATCATTGTGGGAACCTTAGACATGTGTCCTAACGTCTCATACTCCGACAATACTCTATTGTACTCTCTCTGTAGGTCCGGTGTCTTAGCCAGGCGGGTCTTATTCCTGGAAAATTGAGAACAAACACCTTTTAATGAGGGTCCTAAGCATATATCGTTGGGAAACTCTTGTTTAAAGGAAGGGAGACAATGTATTTGCCATCAGAGCCCAGTTCCGTTGTTGCTTTGAAAAGTGCCTCGCAATAGCATTATCGTCGTTTAGTGCCTTAGGCACATCTTCCAACTCCCAGAAAGCGGTTAACTGTTTATCTAGGCTTATCTCGTTAAAAAATGATACCCTATTATTAGTGGGCAGTGCTGTTTCTGCGCGACCGGTCAGTATCCACCCGAAGACGGTTTCTTGGGCGAGAAGCGTGCTCATCACGTTCGTCCTTATACCGTTCAATATTATTTTTGCATATATGTCGCCTCCCAGGATGAGGTCGACTGGTTCGTTAACGAAGTACCTCTTATCCGCTAGAATCAAGTCAGGGAAAGCTTGCTGGGTCAATGCACTGACCTGACAAGTCGGAAGGTCCCCTGTAAGTTGTGGTAGGACTAGGACCATTGTATCAATGCTAACTAATGGGTCGATGAGGAAGCCTATTGTAATAGAGCACGACTCTGTTACCTGCGCGGACAGCGTATTGTTTATGCCTGACACTTGTATGTTCAGGCGTTTAGATGGCAGGTTTATTCTCTTTTTCAGTCTTTCAGTCATGAAAGAGCACTCAGAGTGGATCTTAATGCGTGCGGTTCCCAACAATACCCCTTTAGTTGTATTGGCATGTAATGTAGAAACATTATTAACATTTTCGTTTCAATTTTCAGACTCAAGCCTTGCCCTAGCCTGTTGCGAAGTTTAGGGCCTATCATCGTTGGAGTTGCGGTTCCAACTTCGATTATTTGTGTTGGTGTTTCGGTTCCGACTTTGATGGTTTGAGTTGGTGTTCCGGTTACAACTTTGGTGGTTTCCTTGGGGTTGTGCGGTTGGCAGGTGGAGTAAGGTATTGTTCCTCAAGTGACACAAGGTGCAATTAAGCGGATGAGGGCATCGTGTCACGGTGTGTTTGTCTGACAAACAGTTAAGGCAAGACCTTTTTTCCTTAATAAAGGTTATTCTGTCTTGTGGGGACAACCTTCGGAAATTTTGACAATCCCGCAATCTGTGCTCCTTGGTGTTTAGGCGTAGAGCCTAACCCTACAATCTCCACCGGTCGCCCTCGTAATATTCCTTATATATTCATAGTTAACATTAGCGGTCAAACTGTTTATGCTAACTATGTTAAAATATCGCTGGAAGTAATAAACAGTTCGACCGGCAAAGAATGGCAAGTGAAAACCTTCCATTCTTTCACTTGGATAACGAACTCAGCGATACCAGACGTGTTCCAGCCACCAGATCCAGAATCATTTAAGGTAACCTGTAAATACATATATATTTTTTCTAATTAAATATTGGACTAAATACATACTTAAATTAAAGTACTTGCTTGAATTGAACTTAATATTCGCTTTTCTTTTATTTCTCTTTGGTGCACTCGATAACTTGACCGAGAGCTACGTCCGGTCAAGACATTGGTCCATCTTCGCCATTTAAATAATCACCAGCGTTTTACAGTCCACTCAACAACAACAAAAAATCAGTATATTAATTTGCGAGCAACACATTTTTGGAAAATTTGTTCATCCATACTAGTTACGAGCGTTTTCTGGATAATTTGCATCAGCAACAACAACCTTGCAATAATTTTTAAAAAGCAGCAGCATCAGCTCTATAAATATTTAACATCAGTTCCTGATATACCTGACTAAATAAAAAGTAAAAGGTACGTGTTTTAATTTCAAGTGGTGCAAATTTTAAAGTACATAGTTCAGTGTTAAAGTGAATTAATAAATTTGATTGACAGTGCGAGTGATTTTGTGCGCCTTTAGAGCAAAGTGAATTAGTGTTGTTGCAAATAGCCCTTTTGACTATCAGGTCTCACCCCCCACCAGTGGTAAGGTATTCCTGACACAGCTTAAGGGTCTTCAGAGTTTCATACACTCACTTATTTGCACAATTCGTGTTTTTTGGAAAATATATTTAAAGCTGCAAGTAATTTCATTTTCGGGAATAAATTTATAAATTTATTCCATCTTACTACTCGCTACTTGCACTTTTTATATTTAACATTCCAGAAACAACAACAAGTCACTGCTAATATAACCCCTCGTTGCTTTTTAATTGCTCTTCATAATTTCAAAGTTTTGTTAGCACAAGAATCACTCCAAACGTCACATTAAATTTGTCATTAAACAATTCTTTGAGTTTTGCGATAATTCAACGAATCAACAAATAATTTTATTGAAAGTGCTAGTGATTTGATGTGCATTGCAAAAATAGTTAGTTATTGTTGGTATATATAGTGTTGGAAACTCAAGATAAAGTTGCAAGTATTGTCATTTTCGGGAATAAATTTATTCTATTCTTCTTCTCGCTACTTGCACTTTATTGCATTTAACATTCCAACAACAACACTGCACTGTGAACACAACCTCACTTTGCCCCCTTTGAGTTTATCAACTTTCAAAGTTCTTTTTTCGCACATAAATCACTTCACACATCAATTTGATTTTTATATAATAATTTAATTAATTAATATTGGAGACGGAGTGTTTTTTTTTCTCTCCAAAGCACTATTTGGTTAATTTTTGGTATTCACTTGACACTTTTTTCTATCAACATACACACATACAAATTTTGGTTTTTTGGTTGGCGAGCAATATTATATATATAAACGTTTTTACAGCACTCAATTAGGGTGGCTCAAATAAATTATTGAAAAATTAAAACTTTAAATTACGATTATTTTATTTTCTGCGATCTTATATTTGGTTTGGTTGGTTTTTTTTGGCAGGCGTTTGTTTTACACGTCCATATTGGGTTGTTTTGTACAGATTTTGTCTCTGTGCTATTTTATAGTTTAGAAAAGAGAAGTTTTCCGTGTAGTTTTTATTCTTGTTGTTTTTAGTTCTTTTTTTTTTAATTTTATTTTGCACACCTTAATATGGAGGCATACACTCGCTTGGCTGACTCAGTCCAAGAGTTCGAAATGGGTTTCACGGCCATAGCCCCAAGCGACCACTCCATATTTTCCCTGAAACTTCCGGAAGAGGAGTGCAGAACCTTGTGGACGAAAGCGAAAGCAGCTTTTGACTCATTGCTAGTTGACGATACGATCACTGCACAAGAGCTTTTGACAATAAGAAAGAAAAACAAAGCAGCTTATGCAGTGTTTGTCCGATGCATGAGTAAAATTGATAAACTTACGGAAAAGTTGGAAAAGGTAAAAAAAGAAGAGGAATTATCTCTTACGCCGTACCATTTACACCTGCCACCTTGTGATACGGAAGTTTTTAAGGGGGATTATGTGTCACGGCCATCTTTTCGTGATATGTTCACGGCCATTTATATTCTCAATAAACGACTCTCTCCCATTCAAAAACTGTTTTACTTGACGCAAAAGACACAAGGTGAGGCGCAAGAAATTGTCAGAAAATGCGAACTGACAAATGAAGGCTTTAACGTAGCCTGGAAAAACCTTTGTGATAGGTATGAAAATAAGAGAATTCTGGTCAATTCCCAACTGAAAGTTTTATTCAATCTCCAAGCGGTTGAGACTGAATGCGGCACATCGATTAAAAGACTGCAACGGGATATAAACAATTGTATATCCTCATTGGAATGTCATCATATTGACATCTCGAACTGGGACCCAATCATAACTTATCTCTGTTCAACAAAATTACCTGATGTCACCCTTTCGCTGTGGGAACAGTCAGTGGAAAAGAAGACAGAAACTTCCAAGTGGCAGGATATGGATCGATTTCTGACAAATCGGTTTCAAACGTTAGAATCATTTTCGGGTTTAAGAGGAATCATGCCAAAGCCAACTACAAAGGTGGAAAGCAATACGCATTCCTCTAAACCACCGCAAAAGAAGCTTGGTACATTCCAAGTTAGCGTCGCGAAAAATGCATGTAAAATGTGCCGAAGTACCGACCATAGACTATACGGGTGCCCTAAATTTAAAAACTTAGAACCATCCGATAGAGTTGCCTTTGTGAAAAAAAATGGTTATTGCTTGAATTGTCTCATAATGGGTCATACAGTGTCTAGATGCACAAGTCCTTACAATTGTTTCCCGTGCCATTTAAGACATCATACTCTTTTGCATTTGCAGACAGTAAAATCCCAGAATGCACAGGTGACAGAAACCAGCGATTCGGCCGAGGAGGCACCATGCACATCTGCACAAGCTCAATCAAAAAATGAGTCTGCAAACCAAGAAAAGGCAAATAAATCGGTAAATTTAAAAACGAATTTTGCAAACACAAGTAAAGGTGTATTATTAGGGACGGCTCGTGTAACCATTCATTATAATGGTGTAGATTTTTCGGCAAGAGCTCTCATAGACTCTGGCTCTGAATGCTCCTTTATTACCGATAGACTTAGACGAAGAATAAACTTGCCCACTAGAAAAATGCATGCTCAAGTTTCGGGCATTAATAATTCAATTTCTGCGCACGTGAAAGAGGCTTGCGCCATACAATTACGATCACCAGTTGACCCACTTATTTATATTGATGCTGTGGTGTTAGTTTTACCACACTTAACAGGCAATTTGCCAACTTGCGATGTAAGTGCGCTAACCCAGCAAGGTTCTTTGTCAACGAGCAAGTCGATCTTGTTCTAGGAGGAGACCTATACCCGCAAATTATCTTAAGCGGTATTAAGAAGAATATTCTGAATACTCTTTTGGCCCAGGAAACTGCGTTTGATTGGATATTGGCTGGTCAAGCTGACGCAGCTAGTCCAACTAATCACAATCGAGTCTCCTTTTTTAATGAAGTAGCTTTAGACAAGCAGCTAAGCACTTTTTGGGAAATCGAAGATTGCCTAAAGCTAAAGCCCTCACAACGGAAGAATCCCACTGTGAGGAACTTTACAAGCGGACAACTCGACGGGGCTCCGACGGAAGATACATCGTATCACTTCCATTTAGGTCAGAATTCCCCGCTGAGCTGAACCTGGGTCCATCGTTAAGGATAGCGTGCTCTCAGTTCTACACGAATGAGACAAGACTTTTGAAAAATCCAGAGTTGCAAAGGGAGTACAACAGGGTGATAATGGAGTATGAATCCATGGGTCATATGGCCAAAATAAAAGAAATTCAGTCGGCCGATGCGGTCGACAATTACTATTTACCTCATCATGCGGTTATTAAGGAGGAAAGTATCTCAACGAAAGATAGGGTAGTTTTTAATGCGTCTTCATCCACCTCGAAGGGTGTAAGTTTGAACGATATTCTTCTGCCTGGCCCAGTGCTTCAGGCAGATTTACCCACCTTAGTTCTCCGCTGGAGACTTTTTAGATACGTCTTCAATAGCGATATTGAGAATATGTATAGGCAAATCCGAGTAGATGCCGATCAAACAAAGTATCAACGAATAGTCTTCGCTCAAACCCAACTGATCCGATCAGTTTATATGAGCTTAAAACGGTTACTTTCGGTATAAATTGTGCTCCTTACTTGGCAATAAGGACATTACTTCAATTGGCTGATGACTCCGAGAGTTCTCATCCAATAGCCTCGAATATTTTGCGGAAAAAAATGTATGTCGACGACGTTCTCTCGGGCGGACACACTATTGACTCTGCGATCAGAGCAAGGGATGAAATTTCTGAAGTTTTAAAATCGGCTGGGCTTCCACTACGGAAATGGACTGCGAATAGCAACGAAATATTGCAGGGCATTCCAAAAGTTCACTTGCTGAGCGAAGATTTTCTAGAATTCGAAGATTCTAGCAGCGTAAAAGCTTTAGGTATCCGGTGGAATGCTCATTCCGATAAATTTTATTTTACGACAAAAATAATAGAGGGCGAGACTAAGACCACGAAAAGGGCGATACTGTCTGCTATCGCAAAACTCTTCGATCCATTAGGGTGGCTAGCCCTAACTATTATTATCGCAAAAATGATAATGCAAAATATTTGGTTGGAGGGTACTGGTTGGGATGAACCGTATCAACATTAGATAGGTGGCAAAACTTTACCACACAATACAAAGAGTTAGATAAAATACGGATACCTCGGTGGGTATCATTTTCTCCGACAGGAAATGTAGAAATTCACGGATTTTGCGATGCCTCCGAAAAGGCATACGCAGCAGCAATCTACCTACGCGTGAAAAGCGATGACAAAATACTTGTCAACTTACTTTTAGCGAAAACCAAAGTTGCTCCAGTCAAAACAATCCCTCTTCCCCGACTGGAGCTGTGTGGGGCAGTACTACTTGCGGAAATCGTCCAATCAATCATAAATAACCTCGATTTAAGCCACCTAACTTCCATCTTTGGACTGATTCCACCATTGTTTTGGCGTGGATTCGTAAACCACCATGCTCATGGTCAAACTTCGTCGCCCATCGGATAACAAAAATCATCGACAAGGTTGGAAATAAGAACTGGTCTCATGTGGACTCAGGTACAAATCCCGCAGACTTAGCAAGCAGAGGTTTATCAGCTCAGGATATAGTCAACAACACGCTGTGGTGGCAAGGACCTTCTTGGCTCCAAGAAAATGAGGAAAATTGGCCAACTCAGGATACGGATTTCACAACAAACGTCGAGGAAAAACCAGTGCATGTTCATGCAGCAACAACTGCGGACAACATTAGTGACATTCTTGATAGGTTTTCAAGTCTACCGCGAGCTTTGAGGGTAATCTCATATGTGTTAAGGTTTCTTCAAAGAACCCATCCGAAAACGAAAACTTCTAGCCAGCTTGCTTAATTTCAGCAGATGAAATTAAATCTACGACTATCCGTCTGACTAAAATCACTCAGAAGCAACACTACGGAGCAGAAATAGGTAAATTGAAAGCTAAAGAACCACTTGAGTCAAAAAGCGAAATACTTCCTCGATAAATACGAAGTTGTGAGAACGGGCGGGCGTCTTGGTGCATCTAGCGACCTGGCGTATTCCGAACGCCATCCAGTTACCTTGCCATACAATTGTAGGCTTTCCCGTTTGTTTGTTCACTTTGTCCATGAAGATTCATTTCACGGTGAAAATCAACTAATGTTGCGCATTATTCGAACGCAATATTGGATCCTTAAGGTCAAAACTATGATTAGGTCCATAATTCATAATTGTAAGATCTGCACGATCTACAAAAAACGTTCCCCGAGTCAGCTCATGGGTATTCTTCCGGAAGAACGAACAACTTTCTCACGCGCATTTACCAACACAGGGGTAGATTTTGCAGGGCCATTTGACATAAAAAGTTATAGTGGGCGCGGGTGCCGCACCTCCAAGGGTTACGTTTGTCTGCTTGTATGTTTTTCTACGAAGGCGATACATTTAGAGGCAACTACTGACTTGAGCACTCCTTCGTTTCTAGCAGCTTTTTCAAGGTTCGTAGCTAGACGAGGTTGCCCAAAAAACGTTTACTCAGACAACGGAACCAACTTTGTAGGTGCATCCCGCGCGCTCTAAGCAGAGTTTAAATCATTTCTAGCAGAATCTC
The DNA here is from genome assembly GCA_964058755.1 of Campiglossa producta. Classification (NCBI taxonomy): domain Eukaryota; kingdom Metazoa; phylum Arthropoda; class Insecta; order Diptera; family Tephritidae; genus Campiglossa; species Campiglossa producta. Next base: position 94,650 of record CAXKVI010000027.1, on the reverse strand, counting down.
GAGCTCAGGCGCTATCAAAATATGCTCATCAGGAGCTAACATGGCATTTCATACCAGCCGGAGCTCCACACATGGGCGGACTCTGGGAAGCTGGTGTAAAAAGCTTCAAAAATCATTTTAAGAAGGTAGCATCTAGTGGGAGATTTACAATCGAGGAGTTCAACACACTTCTATGTCGTATTGAATCCTGCCTGAACACACGTCCGCTTAGCCCAGCTTCAAACGAACCATCGGATTTAGAACCTCTTACACCGGGAAACTTTCTAGTAGGCGGACATCTATGAGCCCCACCCGAATTAGAAATAAACGAAAATCCAGCATCGGTGGTTAATCGTTGGGAAAAACTGAAGGCCTTGCATCAGAATTTCTGCAAAAGATGGAAAACCGAATATATTTCGGAATTAAAGAAAAGGACAAAATGGAAACATCCCAAATCTAATATTAAGGTTGGAGATATGGTGGTCATCAGACGAATGGAGACTTGGGAGAGTAGTGAATTTACACCCTGGTTCCGATAACCGGGTACGAGTCGTCGACGTTCGTACCGAAACAACGACATACAAGAACTTGTGTACACATTAGGCAACCACCAAAAAACAACCGAATCGACGTAAATTTTAAGTTTTCTCATTCAAATAACATTTGATCTTTAGATATTGTTAAATTTTACGAAACACTTTAACTTATTAATGAATAAAAATTTCCTCAACAATTCAAAAATTTAATTTTTTTTTCTCGCACTATTTTCGAATTTTCTCACTTTATGTCGATGTAATAGAAAAAAGGATATCGCAATGGTAAAGGTATCGGCACTTTATAATTCCATCCTCTACCAATCCCATTCCATACACCCTCCTTAGTAAAAAGCACATAAAAGGTTCAGTTTAACAATTTTTTTTTTTTGTTTTTCTTTCTCCACCCTAATTCACTTTCACGTATGTCAGTTGAAGATATGGTAATTGTCGAAACGAGACAAATACCAAAGACATTTTATTTGAAATTAAAATTAAAAAAAAAAAAAAAAAAAAAAGAATTTTTTTTTGGGGACGTTCTAATGCTACCCACGCTATCTGGCATCGTATGATTATGCCGCTATGTCATTGAAGTGCACAAAACACAAAAACAACAATATGCTATAATAGTAAATCAATTTACTTTTAATTAATGGCCAAAAGGCATTTTCTAACATAATTTTTTGAGGAAATAGTTACCGCTTTATAACTTTTTCCTTCCTTTGCACTTATACCTATGTACATATGTATGTATGTACGTTCATTTCACATTTCACTTTACACTTTTCTTTAGGCACTAAAGATTTTTTGTTCAACACCCGCACGCAGTTAAACAAACAACTTCTATATTTTTTACACTTTTTTGTTCGAAACCCGCACTATTATCGCCACGAAGAGCGGAATCCTGGCATCTCCGCGACGACTCAGAAGATGATGATTTATATGTAACTGGAGCGGAAACAGCTGCTTTCCGACCAGTAGAGGGGTCTGGAGTGGAATCACGTGCATTCCACCCAGCCAAGCGCGGACCGGAACCCCGGCCGCTACTACAACATGAAAAACCAGGCGGATTGGAAATGCAAACTTTCCAAAAGCGCAGAAACCAGCGTCGCCCATCCCGAGCCCATAAAAGACGGCAACATAAACATAAGGGAGAGTGGAATCTCGTGCATTCCACCTCCCGAAACAATTCCGATCCGGAGCCGTAATGGACCAGCGACTGCCACCCCCACCTATCCAGTGCCTCACTTCGATTACACCGACTGCGATTGTGGAAATTGAGGTTCGAGGCCGGTTACAACCGGTGCGCGCACTGATCGATCCATGCGTCACTACCACGCTCATTTCCACGGCGCTAGCACGATGGCTGCGCCTAAAGGTCGACTGGATAGGTAACCAGATGGGGTGCTTTATCCGTATACGTGGAAAGCATGGCAAATCCGTGACCATCACCACGCATGCAGTATGCATAAATAGCTTTAAAAGACGGACTCCGGTGAGAAACGTTGATGTGGCGATAGCGAGTCGATATTCCAACTTGAGGCTCGCCGAACCACAGTTTCACGTGACCGCTCCAGTAGAGCTAGTTTTGGGTGCCGAAATATATCCTAAGATTTAGCTGGGCGCAATTCCTGCTGGCACACTGGGTCCACTTTTGGCCCAAGATACGATTTTTGGATGGGTTCTGTCGGGCGCATGCTGAATTTTGTGAAAATTGAATATAATTTTTAATACTATTACTCCTTACTTGAATTGAATTTAAACAATAAAGAAAATTACTGCACCACTGAAGTCCTAACACGTTTGTTATTTAAATTCTCTTTTTCCTTAGCTTTAGGTACCGCACAGGAACCGGAGTTAAATATAACGATACGTAGTTTTTAAGCTAAACTAACGAACTGGTGCAGGAATACGTCTTGCTCTATTTCTTTTCTCTTGCGTCTCGCAAGGGGGCCGGCATGTTTAGGCCTAGAGCCTAACCCTACAATCTCCACCGGTCGCCCTCGTAATATTCCTTATATATTCATAGTTAACATTAGCGATCAAACTGTTTATGCCAACTATGTTAAAATATCGCTGGAAGTAATAAACAGTTCTACCGGCAAAGAATGGCAAGTGAAAACCTTCCATTCTTTCACTTGGATTACGAACTCAGCGATACCAGACGTGTTCCAGCCACCAGATCCAGAACCATTTAAGGTAACCTGTAAATACATATATATTTTTTATAATTAAATATTGGACTAAATACATACTTAAATTAAAGTACTTGCTTGAATTGAACTTAATATTCGCTTTTCTTTTATTTCTCTTTGGTGCACTCGATAACTTGACCGAGAGCTGCGTCCGGTCAAGACACTTGGTGTTGCACATTTGACACCAGCCAGGAGGGACGCTGGCTTGGTAAACTCCGAGTTTCCTCGGCGTTTCCCGTGAACTATTTGACCGTTGATTCATGGGTGTTTTTGGGCCTGTGCTACTCTTCAGGTCGGAAACTGTTTCCAACGTTTGGAAACGGTTGGACAGGAATTTGTGCATATCTTCCCATTTTGGTATCTCTGTTTTGTTCTCAATGGTCTGTTCCCATAGAGCCAGAGTACATTCCGGAAGTTTGGTGGAGCATAAATATGTTATTATTGCATCCCAAGGAGTGTAATGGAGTGTGGTTACTAAGTGACCTTGCTCAATCCCGACTCTTGCGTCCTCGTTCGTGCACTCTGGGCAACGGGAGCTACCTAGGCTCGCGGCAGAAAGAGAGGGAGCCCCGGTGGGACCACTCTGACATACTTGGTTTAAGGGCTCACCGAGGTTTTTGCGTAGAGTCTGTTCACCATGAGGTGCGGCTGCAAGCGGGCGTCTGTCTTGAAGCAAGCGGCTCGCTATATAAATGTGTAAATATTTTCCAAAACCCCGAAACGTGTTGTGCGCTGGGTTTGGGACCCGCCACGTAAAAAACTTAATTCCAATGAAAAAATATACAAAGCCTCGGATGAGAACCCCCTTTAATGTTGACGACCCGGCAAAACGAATAAGGCATAACGATTTGGATATTAGGGCATGTACCGGGAATGTCCGGACCCTTTCAAGGGACGGTACCGCTGCCCGACTGGTTGATGTCCTCGTAGGCGCAAAGGCTGACATCACCGCCCTGCAGGAAATGCGATGGACGGGGCAAGGAAAGACGACCATCGGTCCTTGTGACGTATACTACAGTGGCCAGACAGGCGGCAAAGCGCGTGGTGTAGGATTCGTGGTGGGAAAGAGACTTCGCCGCCAAGTATTAGCGTTCACTCCTGTGAACGAGCGTCTCGCTGCGATCCGCATCAAGGCGAGGTTTTCAACATAACATTTATCTGCGCCTATGCGCCGACTGAGGAGACGGACGACGCAGAGAAGGACTCCTTCTACGATAAACTTGAACAGACTTATGATCGCTGCCCGCAGCATGATATTAAAATCGTGCTCGGCGACTTTAATGCCAAGGTGGGCAAGGAAGGAGTCTTTGGTCCCACAGTTGGAAAATTCAGTCTCCACGATATAACATCCCCCAACGGCACTAGGTTGATTGACTTCGCCGCTGCTCGCAATATGGTCATCAGTAGTACCAGGTTCCAGCATAAGCAAATACACCAAGCCACATGGCTGTCCCCTGATCAAAGAACTAGAAACCAGATTGATCATGTCTTGATTGACGGCAGACATAGCTCCACCGTACTGGACGTGCGTACACTGCGTGGTCCCAATATTGACTCTGACCATTATCTTGTCGCAGCCAAGATACGCACACGCCTCTGTGCAACGAAGAAAGTGCGCACAGTAACGGAAGGAAAGTTTGACGTCGAGAAGCTGCGCATGACACAGACAGCTGATAATTTCACAACTCGACTCTCACACCTGCTAGCAGAGGGCAATCCTCGACCTAACGATGTAACCGAGCAATGGAAGCATATCTCTCACTCATTGCGTACCGCCGCTGAGGCCACTATAGGGTTCCAGCGAGCCCGAAAGAACAACTGGTACGATGAGGAATGCAAAACTGCCTCGAAAAAAAAGGACGCTGCCTACAAGGAGACGTTGCGAACGGGCGCAACCCGCAGTGTATGGCAACAATATCGTGAGGCAAAGAAGGAAGAGAGACGCCTTTTCAGAAAAAAGAAAAGTGAGGCCGAAAGGCGTGAGTGTGAGGAGCTTGAGATGCTGGCTGGCAGGAATGATGCCCGAAAATTCTATGAAAAGATCCGGCGGATGACGGAAGGTTTTAAGACCGGGGCAAGCTCCTGTAAGGACAATAATGGCGACCTGGTAACCGACGTACAAAGTGTACTTAAATTATGGAGGGAGCACTTCTCCTCACTGCTAAATTGCGAGGGAGACGTCGAACCCGATACCCCAATCCCTGACGATGGAAAAGTCGTCCCACCACCTGACTATGATGAAGTGAGGATAGCTATATCCCGGCTCAAAAACAACAAAGCGCCTGGAAAAGACGGACTGTTCAAACGCGGAGGCGAAGAGCTGGTAAAAAGCATGCATCAGCTCTTATGCAGAATATGGTCAGACGAATGCATGCCTCCGGATTGGAATTTAAGTGTGCTTTGCCCAATCCACAAGAAAGGCGATCCCGCTAACCGCACCAACTACCGCGGAATTAGTCTTCTTAATATCGCATATAAGGTTCTTTCTAGCGTGTTGTGTGAAAGGCTGAAGCCCATCGTAGACAAACTGATTGGACCTTATCAGTGTGGCTTTAGACCTGGTAAGTCTACCATCGACCAGATTTTCACGATACGCCAAATCCTGGAGAAGACCCATGATAAGAGAATCGACACTCACCATCTCTTTGTCGATTTTAAAGCCGCTTTTGACAGCGTAAAAAGGAGTTGCCTGTATGCCGCCATGTCTGAATTTGACTTCCCTGCAAAGCTTATACGGCTTTGTCAAATGACGTTGAGCAATACCAACAGCTCCGTCAGAATCGGGAAGGACCTCTCTGAGCCATTTGAAACCAAACGAGGCTTCAGAAAGGGCGACTCCCTTTCGTGCGATTTCTTCAATCTGATGCTGGAGAAGATAATTCGAGCAGCAGAGCTAAACCGCAATGGTACAATCTTTTACAAGAGCGTGCAATTGCTGGCGTATGCCGATGATATTGATATCATTGGCCTTAACAACCGCGCCGTAAGCGCTGCCTTCTCTGGACTGGAAAAGGAAGCGAAAAAAGTGGGTCTTGCCGTGAACGAGGACAAGACGAAGTATTTGCTGTCATCAAAGAAAGAATCGGCGCACCTGCGCCTTGGCAGCCATGTCACTGTTGATAGTTACAAATTTGAAACTGTGAGGGACTTCGTCTATTTGGGAACCAGTATCAACACCGAAAATAATATCAGTCTAGAAATCCAGCGGAGAATCACTCTTGCCAACAAGTGCTACTTTGGACTGAGTAGGCAATTGAGAAGTAAAGTCCTCTCTCGAAGAACAAAGATCACTCTCTATAAGTCTCTCATCATACCTGTCCTGATGTATGGCTCAGATTCATGGACAATGTCAAGAGAAGATGAGATGGCCCTTGGAGTATTTGAGAGAAAAGTTCTCCGGAAGATTTATGGTCCTTCCCGTGATGCCAACGGCGAGTATAGAAGGAAATTTAACGATGAGCTGTACGAGCTCTACGCAGATCTGACCATAGTCCAGCGAATTAAAGCCCAAAGACTCCGCTGGCTGGGCCATGTTATGCGAATGGACAAAGAAGCTCCAGCACAGAAGGTTTTCCTATCGTCGCCTGAATTCGACAGCAGAGGAAGGGGGAGGCCTCGACTGAGATGGAAACAACAGGTGGAGGATGACTTGAACTCCCTTGGGGTTTCCAATTGGCGTCCGTTATCGCTAAAAAGGAATGACTGGCGTGCTTTGATACGAAACTGCCAAAATCGCTTAGGCGGTTAAGCGCCAATAAATGATGATTGCATCCCAATTAGATATGTCAATGAATATGTGATGAATATGACATTGAAGCGTTGAGATGCAATTATTGATGTCGCGTTGTAGTTGCTTAATCTTTGTACCGCATTCCTTCTCAACTGCGGTCAGACTAAACAAAGATTTCAATTGTGTATTGACCAGGATACGTTTGTTTTCGTACCTGTCACTTAATTTTTTCCAGGCTGTAGTAAAGCCTTCATTGGTTAATGGGCACCTACGGACTATTTCCTTTGTCTCCCCTTGGGTTTTCTGGTTGAGAGGATACAATTTCTCAACCGGGGTAAGGCGTTTATTTAATATTTATATGGCCGTATCCCTAAAGGTTGGCCATGATAGATAATCGCCCTTAAACAAATCGGTGTCACAGGGCGAAGCCGAATATTATTTTCACGGCTGGATGTATCATCATTACTTTGTTGCTTTTGTGTTTGTATGGGCTGTGCTGACAGCTTTTCCAGCTGAGCATTCATAGCAGCCATGCATTTCGTCTAGCATGCGAAACACGTCTTATTTTTTTCCTTAGTGGTCTCTTTGTGGGTTAAAAGGCTGTCATAAGCCGTTTTCGTCTTCTTCCATAGTGACTTCAGCTCCTCTTGCTGTGTAGTGCAAGGGTGTGCTTATCCATTTCTTCCATATTAGTAGAGCTTCATTCTTGCTCGAACTCCACTATGCAGTCGGACTGACGAATATATGTCTCCATTCTCTTTATTTGTTTAAATATTTTGTATATTTACAGAGAAGTGGACTCAGAAGTAGTGACTCAGGAAGATGTCTTGCTTTGAAAATAAGCGAAATCTAAAATAATAGTGATACCGATTGAAATCTCTGAAGATTTAATCTTACGAAATGTGATAGACAGAAATATGTCTTTAAAAGTTTGTGTGATATAAATCTCTGAAGATTTAGTATATCAACAACGGTGTATATGAAACAAATCTCTGAAGATTTAATGTCTCAAAAGTGTATAAGAAACAAATCTCTGAAGATTTAATGTCTCTAAAATGAATGTGAAACTGAAAGAAATCTCTGAAGATTTAATGTCTTAAAGTGTTTGTGAACCGATCTAAATCTCTGAAGAATTAGTGTAACAAGAACTGTGTACATATATGAAACAGATAGAAATCTCTGAAGATTTAATGTTTCAAAAGTATTTGTGTAACAGATAACCTCTGGAGGTTTAGTGTTTCCAAAATGTATGTGATAACCGATAGTCTCTGAAGACTTAATGTATCAACAAAAAGTGTATGTGGCACAGATTTAAATCTCTGAAGATTTAAGGTGCTTTGGGTAGTATGAACCCTGTATAGCCAAACCAAGTAAAAAATAGAGTGAAATTTCCAAACAAAAAAACTAAGGCAATTGTGTTTGTCCAGATATTCGTGGACTAGTGATGATTGTTTATTTAATCTTTAAATGATACAAGTAAATGTGTTTAATTAGCGACACCTGTGAATTGTGTACGCTTTAAATATTTATATCACAAGCCACCCAACGTAGATGATGAATATAATGGTGTGTTGATGAACTGATTTATGTGATGTGAACTTTGTGATGGATTATTTAAAAAAGCATCAACTAAGTGAAAATTAAAAGTTATTTTGGAGAACGTTTCCCCACGAAGTGGTAGAGCAGACAGATGTTCAGTGCAGTGATAAGTGTTTATAAAAAAAAACAAAAAAAATTCACTGACTGCTTGCCTTGAGCTGTGTCGGATAAGTCTTACCACTGGTGGGGGACTTAACCGATAGTCAAAAGGCGATATTGCGCTGTCAAGCACACAAGGTTTTCACTTACTTTGTTTTGCGCCTGGGCTTGTCGGATAAAGCCAAGTTTCTAGGCATAGTTCTGGACAGGAAATTGAATTTGAAGGAGAATGTTCTTCAGCGCCAGAAGAAATCTTGCATCGCTCTTTACACATGCAAAAGGGCCAATGGCAAAAAAATGGGGGCTCAGCCCTAGAGTATTCAGTTGGATCTACACGGTGATCATTCGCCCAATTATGCTTTATGGAGACGTCGGATGGTGGCCTGCGCTGAGCAAGGCAACCTACCTGAATCTGTTGCGGAAAGTCCATAGATCCAATAGGATATGTATAAGTGGTGCGCTAAGGACAACGCCCAACGAAGTCCTCCAGGTCATTCTGGGCATTTTGCCACTTGATCTGGAAGGGTTTCGGTCAGCGGAAGCTCTGCGCCTAAGGGAAACCTCCAGCTGGGGTGCGGGTACTATTGGACACTCAGTATTCTGGAATCTTACAGCTTTCTCCCTCTAAGCACAGATAGTTGTGCGAGCACTACAGTCGGGAATAGATGTTTCAAAATAAACATTTCCAGCAAGGAAGACTGGGAGAGGACGGATTGGTGTACCGAAACAAATGGCGGCACTTCCATATACACCGACGGCTCGAAGTTGGACGGCAGAATTGGAGGAGGGGTTTATTCAAGGGATTTGGACCTTGAGCTCTCCTTCAGACTACCTGATCATTGTAGCGTCTTCCAGGCGGAACTCTTGGCAATCCTGGACGCCGCGGCCTGGATAAGCAAACGTGTTATCGGAGAAGATATCGTTATTTTCAGCGATAGCCAAGCGGCCATCAAATCCCTTGGCTCAGCTGTTGTTGTTGTTGTTGTAACGAAGTGTAGCCCTGCCTAAATCTCAGACAGGGTCACCCCGAATGTATTGCTCTTGGCCGGGTCGATATAATAAAACGGCCCGGGTATGCCGTTAGCCACATGTAAACTAATGCTGAAGGAGCACACACTCCGTCAAGCCAACGAAAGATGGCTGCATTCCCCTGGGTGCCGGATATCGCAACAAACCTGGCCAAAATGGGATTTTAAAGGTCTATACGCATTTATGCCTTAACTAGGAGGGAAATCTCCATATTGATAGGGGTATTAACCGGTCACTACCTCATTGGTAGGCATGCAGAAAGGCCATGTGTGCCCTACCGACGATGCTGCAGGAGTTGCAAAGATAATGAGGAGGAGGAAACAGTGGAGCACCTCATCTGCAACTACCCGCCTTTAAGCGGCGCGAGAACGCGCATTTTTGCAGTTACCTTCCTGGATAGCCTAAGCCAGATCGCGGAACTGCGCATAAAGGACTTGGTGGCCTTCATAAAGTCATCTAAGTAGTTCGAGGAGGAGTAACGGTGTCGGTTTAGGAGTGTCAGTCCCGGGATTCTGCTATGTGGAAAATCCCAACAACTCAGGGATTTTCCATACGGTTGGGTCCCGGGACTGACTATCCTTGTGTTGGTGGTATCACAACGGGCCTTTCACAACTGGCCTAAGAGTGCCTCTGCGGCAGCTACTTTAACTTAACCAAAGGTAGCTCTTTGACTTTTGATATATGAGGTACAAGTTATAAGCCGATTAGAAAGTTTCCTGATTTTTGCGAATTTTTTTGCAAAAATGTAGAATACCACAAACTCCCAAACTAAAAAAACCAAATATAGGGATAGATATATATAGTTAAGGAAAGTACAACCGTATTTTTTTGGCGGGGGAAACAACAACAAAAGTTAATAAAAGTCAAACTTCATATGAAACATTTTTTAAATTGCAATTACTCGAAATGTCCAAAGCCGATTTTCAATATTTTTATACCACTCGATAGGTACTTTGATTCCCGTGAGTTCGTTGCTGTTATTCGTGAAAAATTAAAAAAAAAATGAAGAAACTCACGAAAGGGTTAAAAAGTGACCGGCCCTGCATATGATAGTGTAATAAGATGGTAAGAAGCAGCGTATATGTAAAATGTGGCAAAAAAATTATGTTTACAAAACTGTATCACTTTCGTATTTTCATTTGAAAAGGGTATGAAATGTTTTTCATGCGAGAAGTTGAATTTTTTTAAAATTTTTTCGGTTTCGACGTAATTTTTTTGCCACTAATTGACGCAGGACTGGGGTGTCAATCTGGTCGAGGATGCGGTAGGGCCTGACAGGCAAGTGGTCTTGATCTTGACTAAGGAAGCACTCGAGCCCCTTAAACGGTGCAATGGACGAGTGCACTACGGCATGGGTCAGATCGTGATCCACGTATACCGCGGCGATGCACAGCGCGCTGCTATTTCGGCTGCACCGGAGGACTCGGACATCGCAGTGCCGGTAGAGTAGTCGGAGATGTCCGACTCGGAAAGTATGGTATCTGCCACGTCAAATGGCGAAGGAGCAGTGAAAAGCTCGGAGATGGGAGACAGCCTGCTGGACGGGGAAGACTTCAACGTCACAGTGATAGCAGCTAGTCTGCCACAGTTAGTAGGATCTCGGCTACGCCAAATCGTGGTCTGAACAAATCGTCGTTGAAAGATAAGCCTCCAGACGAGGTGGAACTCGACGATACGGCGGTGGCAGGGAAGTCTGAGCGCTCTCATGTTGGTGGTGATTCAGATAAACCTGCACAAATCTAAAGCAGCCGAGGCTGCTTTAATCAGTCGTCTCTCTAAAGGCGACATAGATGTGGTCCTCATCCAAGAACCCTGGGTCAACAGCTCTGGGATTTGCGGTTTGGGGACTAAGGGTTTTAAGCTAATCCAAGCCAGCGAGGGGGGCAGGGTTAGAACCTGTATTTTGGTTAAGTCTGAGCTGAATGCCTTTCTCTTGCCCAACTATACCAATGGTGACGTTACAGCTGCCAGTTTAACAGTCGACAGTACCAGTCTGACGATGGCGTCGGTCTATATGCCCTACGACGCCGAAGAACCTCCGCCACAGAGGGATGTAAAAGACCTGGTGGCAAATTTTTCCATGGGTCATCTTATTATCGGAACTGACGCCAATGCTGTTGTTGTTGTTGTAACGAGGTGTAGCCCTGCCTAAATGTCAGACACGGTCACCTCGAGTGTATTGCTCTTGGCCGGGTCGATATAAGAAAACGGCCCGGGTCGTTTCGGCACGATGGGTACAGCACAAGTACTGGTACCGTTCTCGTAGATCCGGCAATACAAGAAACTAAACTAGCCGTGCAGGCTATGTAGGTCATTTAGCGTTACCCAGGGTGCACCAACTGGGAGGCGACCTACTTTTACACTTACAATGCTCATCACGTCCAGTGGGGAAGCTCCGATATCAATGCTAGGGGTCGGAGTCGTTGTTTGATTATTTGTTAACAACTAACCTGGTAGTTTGCAAAGTGGGTAACGAACCTACGTTTATTACTAAAACCCGTAGGGAGGTCATAGATCTCTCTATTTGCAGCGAAGGCGCTTATGAGTGAGTCAGAAAATGGCGCGTTCTCGATGAACACTCATTCTCCGACCACCGGTACGTAGAATTAGTTCTAGACTTTTCTGTTGAGCAGCCGGTTATGCAAATGACTTAGCTATAGAATATAGGGGCAAATTCCCACAAACCCTGTGCGACTTGATGCAAGTAGCACTGAGAGAGGTTTACTCATGGTGCTCGCGCAGCAGACTGAGCATCAACCCGGGAAAAGTAGAACTGGTCCTGTTCACCAACCGCTATAAGATACCACCGCTAATACTACCAAAACTGAATAACGTGCACCTGAACTTGGCTGACAAAGCCAAGTTATTGGGCACAGTTCTGGATAGGAAACTAACCTGGAAGGAGAATGTTCTTCAGCGCCAGAAGAAAGCGTGTATTGCACTCTACACGTGCAAAAGAGCCATTGGAAAGAAATGGGGGCTCAGCCCCAAAATATGCAAATGGATCTACACTGCAATCATTCGTCCAATCATGCTCTATGGAGTAGTGGTATGGTGGCCTGCGCTGAGCAAGGCAACAAACCTTAATCTTCTAGGTAAAGTACACAGATCTTGCATGATCTGTATAAGCGGAGCGTTAAGAACAACGCCCAATGAAGCACTCCAGGCCATTCTTGGCATTTTGCCACTCGATCTGGAAGGGCACCGAGTAGCAGCAGCATCGGACATACTGGACACGCCTGGGGGGTCACTCTGTATTGCGATGCGAAAGAAAATTTTTTCGCATTTGCCTTAGCGACACTCTTTAACTCAACTATCGCAACGGAAATTGACATTTTCGGATTTGTTTTTTCCCTTTTCGCATTCATTTTTTCCCTCTCGAATCGCGTACACTCTGTATCGCGAAAGTGAAATGTCAATTGCTTTGTACATTCGGATTTGTCTTCCTACAACAAAACGCAGTCGAACCGCTATCGCACCGCTAAACAATTTTGAATAAAATTAAAATTTTAAACATATTCTTGTAAATTATTGAAGAGCTATTAGTATACTTACCTTTCTTATCGAAAAACATGTTTATTTTGGCGCTTATTTCGCAAAATTAATAAAAAAATTTTTTTTTTTTTTTAAATATTTTGTTTAACTTTTAAATTTACAAAATAATTACCAAAAATTTGTAAGAAAACTTCAATCAAACTAATAAAATTATGTTTATACGGACGTGATTTTGCATATGCACACGCATGCACACATATTTCAATACACATAAAAGGTATATATATAGGTACAAATATATTTTGCAAGTACAAGTGTTTGCAGCATAGCGCACAGTTAGGCGCCAAATTAAAAGAAATGGTATGGGTAAAAGCATAGGACAAGAGCCTTCACTTGAAGTATGCAATGAAAATTGTCAACTTGCGGTTAGTTTTACAACAGTGATGCCAACCCAGGCAAGAAAATAACCAAAGGCCGCAGAACGCAGCACTGTTAGCAATGCTATAGCAATACAGAGTACCATTTGCTTATCGCATCGCATTTCACTTTCGAATCGCATTGAATTTCGAATCGCAATACAGAGTGACCCCCCTGTATTTTGGGATCCTATAGCTTTCTTCCGCTGAGCACAGATCGCTGTGCGACCACAACAGTCGGAGATAGCGGTTTTAAAATCAACATTCCCAGCAGGGAAGAATGGGAGAGCACGGATCGGAGTCCCGTCACTCATGGGGGCACTTCCATTTATACTGATGGCTCGAAGTTAGACGGCAGAGTTGGGGGAGGGGTTTATTCAAAGGATCTGAACCTTGAGCTCTCCTTCAGACTACCTGATCACTGCAGTGTCTTCCAGGCTGAAGTTTCAGCAATCATGGACGCCGCGGCTTGGATAGGCCAACACACTATCAGACAGGACATTTTTATATTCAGCGACAGCCAGGCGGCCATCAAATCCCTTGGCTCTTAGTCGTTCAACTCTGAACTGACGCTCAGCTGTCGTCGATCTCTACAAGAGATGGCCCAACAGAATCGCGTTAACCTCACATAGGTCCCGGGGCATAGGGACATTGAGGGAAATTGTAGGGCAGACGAACTTCCGAGGCAGGGCACTACCAAGTAGGTTCTTCGCGATAAAGAGCGCTTAGGTATGCCGTTTGCCACATGCAAGCTTATGCTGAAGGAGTACACACTCCGCCAAGCCAACGAAAGATGGCTGCAATCTCCAGGATGCCGGATATCCAAAGAAACCTGGCCGAAATGGGATCATAAAAGATCAAGACAAATTTATGCCCTAAGGAGAAGAGAAATCTCCATATTAATAGGCGTATTAACTGGGCACTGCCTCATTGGTTGGCACGTAGAAAGACTTGGTGTGCCCTACCGACGATGCTGTAGGAGTTGTAAGAATGATGAGGAGGAGGAAACGGTGGAGCAACTCATCTGCAACTGCCCGGCTTTAAGTGGCGCGAGAATGCGGTTTTTGGGAGTTCCCTTCCTGGTCAGCCTACGCCAGGTCACGGAGCTGGACATAAAGGACCTGATGGCCTTCATCAAGTCATCTAAATAGTTCGAGGAGGAGTAACGGTGTCGGTATAGGAAAGTCAGTCCCGGGATTCTGCTATGTGGAGAATTCCGTTAATACCGGGATTTTCCATATGGCAGGGTCCCGGAACTGACTTTCCTAGTGCTGGTGGTATCACAACGGGACTTTTAATACTGTTCTAGGTGTGCCTCTGCGGCAGCCACTTGAACCTAACCTAATTGACGATGAATGTACCCTATTGGAAATGCGTCATCGAGAGGCATTCACTACGACATTGTACCGGTTTTATTTTTTTGGAAAGGACTTCAAGTTTTCAAGATATGTAGCATAATCCAAAATCAAATTTTTTGGTCTCAAGCGCCCTGCAGAGGTACTATGTATAAGAATCTGGGTCGATTTGAAAATCACCCAAGTGACAAGGAAAATCGTGTTTTAGGGATCAAAATAAGATACTTTGCCGAAGGAAGCATACCTCTAAAACCAATTCTGATGTCCCGACTTTGTACTTTTGACTTTGAGCGCCAAAGTTTGAAAAATCCTCAATTTATCCATTTAGAGTGTCCCAATCGTGTTTAAGAGTGTGGCCGACCCCCACTAACTTTCTAGGGCCGACCCACCCATGCCAAAGGCACACCCCCTTAGACCCCACCTGTTGGGGTCCCCATACAAAAATTTGAAAAAATCACCATTTATTTTACGTGAAAAAACCAACTAAATGACTATATTTTTCTTTTTGCAGTTCATTTTTCTCTTAAGAACTTTAAAAAACATAACCATTTTACTGATTTTTTCATAAAAAGTGCCAAAAATGGTTATTTTTTTAAATGTTCGTATGGGTAACCCCAGGTTTTGGGGGCTGTGCCACTGGCATGGGTGGGTCGGCCCTTCAAAGTTAGTGGGGGCGGTCATACATTTGTGCACTCTAAGCTGCTCAATTCAGGATTTTTCAATATTTGGCGCTCAAGGTCAAAAGTCGGTCGATTAAAGGGCGTTTCGTCTATAACTCGACCAGATGAACAATTTCTACTAGGTCGCTTGAAAGGCGAAAATTTCTGTAGAACTGTGTAATTGTTAACTAGTATAAACAAACTATCTTGAAACGATCTGTACTTATTTGTCGTTTTAACGAC
The DNA here is from genome assembly GCA_964058755.1 of Campiglossa producta. Classification (NCBI taxonomy): domain Eukaryota; kingdom Metazoa; phylum Arthropoda; class Insecta; order Diptera; family Tephritidae; genus Campiglossa; species Campiglossa producta. The sequence continues at coordinate 79,318 of CAXKVI010000027.1, read as the reverse complement.
ATTTAACTTTTTCAAATCCAAGTAGGCGTTCCTAGGATATTCTAGTATAGAGCCTGCATCAAAATTTCAAATTTGTAGACCAAGTTTGCAGAAAAATTCGACATTATTTTGACAATATCTCTAAAATTAACAAGATATCGAGCCCTAACCGCAATTTTGGTGTAACCAAAAATCTGTTTTTTGGCTAATATCGGCAGTTTTGCGAATTGTCAAATTATATAAGGTTAAGCAGATATTGATATTTGCCAAGGCATAGCTTCCCTATTAGAGTTGCATTTACGAAGGATGCAAAAAGGGTAAAAAAATCCCCCTTTAGGAAAATTGTAGTAGAAAAGGAATGAACGCCGTTCGCAAAATTTCAGGATTTTTTTCCGGAAATCTGTCTTTTCTACAATTATTTCTTAAAATTATGATGAACATTAAATTAATTTTGGTGAAATTCTCAATAAAGCGGGAAACAGAATCAGTCCCCCAATACGTCAGTCGCGTGACGTACGTAAATTTTGGAGCAAATTATATTTTGACGTATCCGTCGTATCTAGCGTTACTCATACAAACACCCGCAGTCTACTTTGCTGTCAGTTATTTCGACGGACTGATTCTGCTGAACGCTTAACCCTATAACCGTCCCCCTATATAAAGGAGATTTTGTGCAAAACAAAATCATTCACCTTAGGTGAGTCAGCGGCACCGTCGCCACTTGGGATTTTTCCTCCGCTGGCTAGCTAAGTGGAACTGGCGAGCCGCTTCGGTGGCGTACTGACGGCCCACTTAGCTCTGGACCCCTATCACGTAATTCGATTCTATAGCAAATGCTATTCGAAAGCTGTCAAATACTTAATATAATTTTTTTTTCAAATGCGAAAGAAGTTTCATTCGGATCGAATTACATGATAAGGGTTGCGGGTTTCAGGGGAGTAGTTGTGCTTTAAGCATGGTTCGTATCCATGTTCGGTCTGATTTCTCGTGAGAGAGGAATTCAGTCGAAGATTCTCTCAGGCAAAAAAAAAAATTACAGTTTTATTATATTGCCTTCACCGAGAGTCGAACTCAATTTATTGAATGCTCAACGGAGATGTCTACTATCAAGCCATCGAGTACTTATGATTGTCAGCGTCTAGCTGCAGTGTTGTTCTTAATGTAGTATCGTAATAGCGACGAACCGTGTGCTCTGAGCAAACAAACCACCGGACTTAATTAAATGGTAAAAAGTAATTAATTTAATACTTTTCCGGCTTTGTTTTAAAACAAATAGTACCTAAAACATTATAATGAGAGAAAGTGCTAGGGAGAGAGCGCTTTAGTATTATTTTGGCATTATTTTAAAACTATTTGGAATTAAAAAAAATCCAGAGTCTTAAATTAATACTATTTAGTATTAAAACTCAAATTTAATTCCAAAAAGTAAACTTTCATTTTTTACTGTGTGGCTTTCTCGCTTCATCGACTAGCTCCGGCGGCGTACCGATTTCCACTTAGCTCTGGCTCTGGATCATACCGATGGGTGGCCAAGGGGGATAGTGCTGTGCCTTTAGGGTATTGTTATACTGTCATGAAGTCATATATCTTTATTACACCCGTTCATGCGGGCTTTGGATGGGATTGGAGCGGTTGTGCATGCTTGCTCTTTCCAGGCTTAGTCAGACGGGTTGTCGGGGTTCTTGCTCCTAACACCTCACCCTAGTATATATATGTATAACAAAATTTCATGCACTGATTTGGGACAAAAACCAAAGGTGGAACCATACCTACAGCAAAAAGGTTAGCATACATTGCACTCAACATTTATCTCTGTCAAAACGGACGAACAGCCTAATATTGCTTAGATAAAACCGGAAAACCAAAAAAAAAAAAAAACACGGACTGTAGTGATAAGCATCATCACGATATAATCAATGCGATCTATAAGCAATGAGGGGAACAAAATGCATAAAAAAAAATAAAACAATTTTTGATGAATGGAGGACAACGGTGGTGTTTCGCTCCTTGTCTCCTCTCGATCCCTTCCCTACCTTTATACTGAGAGTTAAAATGATCTCTCCCGTACCCAACCAAAATCAACCAACAATTACATTTCTCTTAGACTTATACGTTTACTTTAGCATTTATTCATTTTTTCACTTTGTTTTTATCATTCCAGAGTAAGTACATTTGTCATACATACGAACAAAAGAGAATTTAAAAGCAGAAATCATCCATTATATTGGTTTATGATAATGTTTTTCTTTTTGTTACTTTTTTTTCCTTTTGCTTTTTCTTTAATTAATAAGAGAGCAAATGCTAATTCAAGAATTAAGAGTAGGAAAATTTAGCAAAACAGGTTTACGCTAAGAAAACGCGCTTACTTTTATATACTTTAATATGCTATGACTACATATTTATTATGCAATGCAACAATAAAAAAAAACAATAAAAAGTGATATTAACTTTAACTTAAAGCCTTTTCAATCATATTTATAAACTTTTTAGATTTTTTTTTTTTTTTTTTTGGTAGTATCTAATTGAACTATCTTGCCTGATGTATAGGCCAGATTTGTGCATATTAACTATGCATATGAATTGCCTTACGGGTTTTTCTTTCTTTCGTAAATTTTTTTATTTTCTTTCACAATTGTGTGTTTATTAATTCAACATATGTATATATAGCTTAAACAATAATACAACTTACATGGTTATAGGTCCTCCGTAGATGTTTGCGCAAACAGCAACCGGGTATAGCGTGTACTAGGGTGTGTGAAATTTTTATACTAAAATAATATTTTTATTTTAATTTTTTTTTTATTATTATTTTTTTTTTTTTTTATGATGGATGCTACGTATGAATTATAATAAGTCTGAGATTTTGAGATCAATGAAATATGAATTAGTGCGCGTGGCTTTCCCTTCACTTAATTTAATTTAATTTGACTTGAAAGCAATTATCATTACCTTTTGGAAAGTAGAAAAATTATTATGTATGATGAATGTAAATTTTAGATCTTCTTTAATGTTTTCCTTTTTTTTTCCAACTATTTTACTCCTTGCGGATTTAAAAGAAGACTTACATATATCTTTCTTTAAGTCTACCTATATGTATTTACATAGATTTTACACAAACTTTAGATTTGGAAATATGTAGAACGTGGAATTGGAAAATGTGTATCCAGCACAGCCTGGAGCGATTTGCATACGCCAGAGCTGGCAACAATTAACTATATTCGACATGTGACCAAACGTAGATGTTTAAGTTTTTCTTTTGAAGTCTGATTAGGATTTCTTCTGGTTACCGAAGTAGATTGGGTAACTTCTTTTGTAGATTTCGCTCGAGATTATGCGAACTCCTATCGTAATCCTGCTGGCTGACCAAGGAAATGGAGTTTTTATGGTTTAAACGCCAAATAAAGCAACTTCTTCAAAACCAGTTAAGCGTGAAAAGAAATAATCAAGTGATGATGGATAGGACTTTTCGCAAATTTAATTCGATTTAATGTCTTATCCGCGAGTTACACGATGGTTACAAAACTTTTAGATTTACTTTTTCTTTAGCACTTGTTATTAGCTTACTTCTGAACTCGAACCTGCTCCTGCGGAAATCCAATCGAAAAAGAACGCGAAGCTCTTCATCTGTGCACTTGACAGTCTCACCTTTCATACTCTCCCTCATTGTCCATTTTCTTTTACCAGGGTTGAGTAACGATCGAAAGCAATATTCGTAGATACTTGAAAATAAAATAATGTATGTGACAGACTAAGACTACTTCGGCTTCGTCAAATGAGCAAAGGGAAACAGAAAGCCAGCCATCACAGGACAGATTTGAACAATGTAGGGACACCTATCGTTTTTCAAAGCTGAATAATGGCATGGAAAAACAACAAAAAAAATCCCCGGTTATGCGTTTTGAATATCCTTAGCATGATAGGTCCCTAAAAGTTTTCCTGTCATGTCTTTCAGTACATAGCACGATTTTCCCACGAGGTCTCGAACTCTTGCTTTAACAAAAGTCTTGCCCAATTTACTATTGTACTGTTTCGCCGCATCACTTAGTGTGAAGTTCCTTCTCAACACTTCCTGTCCAATCTGATAACTAACGGGTCTTGAGCGCAAGTTGTATCGCCGCGAGCTTTCTGCGTAAGCTTTGTGGATGTTTTTCCGGACAGAGTCCCTCAATTTCGCCACTTTATCATGCCTATCTACTTGACTCTCCACTTGCTCGGGTAGTCGATCGTGACTTCGGGAATAACTTTTCACGCCTAGCTGCATACTCTTGCAGTCGCACGTGCAAGGGACGAATTGGGTGGATAGGCAAATCTGGTCTGTTGCATGGGTCTGAACGTTTTAAAATTTGTATAGGGCTTTTTACTTGGGTGTTGGCTTGGGATGCCTGCTGGTGTTGATGAAGGCACCCCTTTGTTTGTTTTCCGAACTATTACAGTTGGGGCAATTCGGTAAGAAGAAAGCAAGCAATCCACATCCGTAGCAGAAAACACGACGAGGCTTCACACATTGTTTATATCCATGTCCCGTCTCGTCGCAATTCCAGCATTTCCTTTCTATAGCGTCTAGTCCTGCGGAATCAATATATTCGGGAGAACTCTCAACTAAACCCTCTGTCTGGGTAGAGTGACCTACTTCCGCTAGCTGGCGCTTTGGTGGCATAATTGGTTTAGAAAAACCCGTTTTTACCGTTTCGAAGAAGTTTTCCCGACGCCTACAAGCACGTCGCAGTTCTGAAATGGTGGTGATATCTAAATAAAGTAGCTCCAGACGAATGTCCGGCAGTATGTTGCGAATCAAGGTTTCGACCAATTCCTGTTCTGACAAAGGTAAACGCAAGCTGTCACACAACTTCATTACAGCTTCCAAGAATTGCTCAAACGTTTCTCCGTGTTTCTGTTTTCTGTTTCGGATTCGTTCTTTCAGATCATAATCCGTTCGCACATCTTTAAAATTGTTTTTCAAAGCGTCACACAAATCGAACCAGTCAAGGACTCGAACTGTGTGGTGGTACCTCCAATACCAGTTCTTTGCCTTTCCTTCGAAAAGAATGTGAGCATTTTGACAAAGTGCATTGAAGTTTCCACGCAGAGACGACATCGTCAATGCATTCACCCTGTATATGAATTCATTAACTGAAACATTATCTATCGATCCATCGAAAGTCAGTTTCCAGTTGATTATGATTTTTGAAATCGCTTCTTGGGATAGGTCACGCCCATTTTCTACATTCGACCTACTAGAATTGTTGTTGTGAGCGGATGAGTTAAGATTTCTACCAACGTTGTGATTTTGTGCGGCCACATCGCCAGAAATCTGTCTGTCATTAACACTATGAGTGTCTGGCATGGTTGGTGGTAAGTCCCTACTCGGTCTACTAGGTTCATTTTGGCAGTTCCCTATATTGAGATTTCGAAAATGAGACTCCAGAGACTGGGATAGCATTTGACTCACCAAGTCCGTAATTTCCCTCGTCATATCAACTCGTTGACGCTGCGTCGTGTCTTCCACTATTTGTTGAATTCGTCGCATAACAAGGTTTTGTTCACGGTGTTGGTCTCGGTTCTGCCTGTTGCCTCTTCCACGACGCGAATTTGCAGGAGAACGGAATTCACCGTGATTAGATGAATTATGTGTATTATTATCGGCAGCTCTTGCCCTCGTTGTTACGCCTACAACATTCGGATTGGGATTTCTATAAAGCGCACCTTGAGAAAATGGAATTTCGATACCAGCAGCTAAATCTTGTTCTGAAAAACTGCGCAACGACTGCGTATCGATTGTTCCTCGACATAAGGGGCATGAGTCATGGTCAGTAAGCCAAATTGTTAGGCATGATCGGTGGAACCCGTGCATACATGGTGTAATTACAAAATTAAAATTCGTTGTTTCATCATTACAAATGGAACAGATGTTACCAGGGGCTACAAGATCTGCCAAATGCTCTTCGCTACGATGCAACGGCATTTTGTTCTTTTTATAAGTGATTCAATTAACGTAATTTATATGGTTTTGTGTTCTATCGAAGCAAAAAAAAAAGATGTGTCTTTCTTCCTTTGGTCTTTCTATTAAGTCTTGTGAGTTAATGTAATTGTTGGTTTAAAAAAAAATAAGAGTTTCAAAATAAAGTTTCATATTTATGCACTTCGAAATGGAATCATGAGCGTTGGTGCAAAAGCGAATTTGGATTTTACTATTTTACCAATAAGCATTTCCTTCACATGCCGTACATAAGTAGTAAAAATTGTAAAACCCATTTTTATAAACATTTAAACTCAACAGCTGGTAAGCAATACCACTGAAAGTATGTAACTTAACTCCAAGCGTTAAAAAAATTAAGATATTTATAAAAAACAAAAATATGCATTTTTAAATACTAATTGGTTAGATGGACGACCTAGCGCATCCAAACTAATTCCGACACTAGTAAAAAAATACTGAAGTAAATATTTTTGGGCCAAAAAAACAAAAAGGTGTTCACATACCCTCTTTTCTTCGGGCCCCACGTTGGGCGCCATTTATTGTTATACTGTCATGAAATCATATATCTTTATTACACCCGTTCATGCGGGCTTTGGATGGGATTGGAGCGGTTGTGCATGCTTGCTCTTTCCAGGCTTAGTCAGACGGGTGGTCGGGGTTCTTGCTCCTAACACCTCACCCTAGTATATATATGTATAACAAAATTTCATGCACTGATTTGGGACAAAAACCAAAGGTGGAACCATACCTACAGCAAAAAGGTTAGCATACATTGCACTCAACATTTATCTCTGTCAAAACGGACGAACAGCCTAATATTGCTTAGATAAAACCGGAAAACCAAAAAAAAAAAAAAACACGGACTGTAGTGATAAGCATCATCACGATATAATCAATGCGATCTATAAGCAATGAGGGGAACAAAATGCATAAAAAAAAATAAAACAATATTTTGATGAATGGAGGACAACGGTGGTGTTTCGCTCCTTGTCTCCTCTCGATCCCTTCTGTTTGGAGCGGCTGATTTGCCGTCCTGAATTGAGGATAAAGTGGAATGGCTTAGGTGCCAAACCACGTACAAATAACAGGACTCGAGGTGATCGCACCAGGAGTTTGGGTTGTATGTTGGTTTAGTCAAGGCAGTGGCACCAAGACTTGAGAGTAATAACTTCAGGCACTTGAACCTGGTTATTTACGGCGATGGGAGAAATGGCGATGAAGCAGTTGCGCTATATGATTAAAGAGGCTTTAGGGTTGCTGGTCATGCATTTCTCAATTCTTTATTTTAATTTCTTCGCTTATATACAATTTTGGTCTTACAATTATGCTGACTAGTGCATTGCTCTTGACTTCCGCAATACTAGGTCACTAGTCAGCAGTCTACCGTTCTAGGTCGTCAGTAAGTGACATTGCTGACCACCGTACTAGGTCGCCAGCTGTGGCAACTGCTGACACCAGCGGTTGCAATGCTGACGCTAGCGACGGCACACTTATTGACGGCCGTGAGCTTCACTATGACGCTTGTTCTTGAATTTCATGCAAACAAATATGCCTGTGTCTGCATATTTGGACAGAAATGAACATGCTCCCGCCCGTGACTTTATTCAACGAGTTTCGATATGCGTCATTTCCCTTACTTGTGTTTTAATTTACATTCTTAGTTCTAAATAAGGCATTTTTTTGGTCACATTTTAAGGTTATAACTACATTTCATTCTTAATGCTAAGTTTTAATTTACAATTCATTCTTACTAACTCTAATGGTGCGGTGGTCCCTTTACGTCACTGTTACGGCAAATGGTGCTTGTCGTGCCGCTGGCCGTGGTTGAGGAACTGCGTATGTGACGGGAGCTCGGGACTTCTTGTGAATGCAGGTTATCACGATTGCAACTATGATGCCAATTGATAGTATTAGAGCGACATACGCAATTGTCGCATGATGGTATTTGAGGTGGGAAATTTGTGAGGGTAACTCTGTCCCTATTTTCTGCATTAAATCTTGCTGTAGGGTCGATATATTTTTGACCTGATCAATGTACGGTTGTATGTGCAGGATTATGGAAGATGTCTTTTCAGGATACGTAATGCTGCTAAGGTTTGCGGTTGCAGTGTATGACGCGTGGATTGCAGATGAGTATACTTGATGCCCTTGAATTATGACTGACTTGTGTTTGAGTGTACAGTCGGGGCTAATTTTTATAATCCCTGAGCCCTTTAATGTTAGCTGGGAATGATTTGCTCCGCACGCGGCATTGATTCGAGTGGGGACTCCAACGCGTACATCCAGAGATTATTGTGCGTCAGCTGTTTTATCGGTGCGTTGTCTTCTACCGGGGCTACCTTGCAGATGTTCCCTGGATTGTTGTTGAGCAGTGACATTTCGCATTGACAAGGGCCTGAGTCTGCGGTGAATTTTGTCTGCACGTTCAGGCATAACACCTGGTTCTCTTTTATCGTAATGCACTCTCGCCACTGATTTTCTGTCAATGTTATATATTGATCTCGATGCGCGTTGATTGCAATGAGATCATTGCATGGCGTGATGGCAACCGTTGAACTGTTTATTCTGCTTGAAATCGGATGCGGTTTGAGCACTTCCCAGGTCTCTGGATCACACAACGGAAGTGACATTTCGAAGATCACGTGCTCATTCGTTCTTCCGCCTTTCACCTTCATGACCTTGTAGAGTTGTAAGAGATTGTTTTGGTCCACTGGCAACCTTAGTGATGTGGGTAGATGGTTGCGAACTCGGACTAATTCTGCTCGAAGTTGCGATGGTGACAGTAACGTTGGACTGATTCTTCCGTGGTGCGCATCTGTCAACGTATTGATAATTCTTGCCTGGATTCTATGTAGTCTGGCTGATAATAGTGCGAGTTGAGTTGCCAATGTACTGCTAGTTTGGACGAGGTTTGTTTGGTACCTTTGCGTCTGCTCCGTACGGACATATGCTGCCACCTTCACTATTTGGTCATCCACCACCTTGAACTTCTGTTTGATGTTCTGCTCCTCTTGTTTGAAGATGTTGAGTGTTGCATCAATAACTGATGTTTGATTGTTGAGTAACCCGTATAAATGGTTGTCATTTTGTTTGAGCGTGTTGATTGTGCTTGACATCTCTTCTGCATAGCTGTTGTCCAACACACCGAACAATGAGTTGGCAATGTTGCCGATGAAGTTGACCGCGCCTCGTTTGGATCGTGTGAGGAGGCTATTTTCTTCAGTTAGTTCTGCGATGTCGGCTTCCAAGGTGTCTACTACGTTTTCACCTGCCGATTTCAGCACTATGGTGTCGCATATGGCCCTTAATGTCTTTGTTCCATTGATGAAGCGTGCTGTTTCTTCCCAATATGGCTGCAGATTGTAGTAGGAAATTATTTTCCACTCAGAGCGTGACACTTCCATATTGGTGATGCCTTCAAAGTGGATGCCGATCTTGGTGTCGAATTCTGTTGTTTCGATGTCTGCGGAAAACACAAGTGGAAGTGCCAGCAGAGCTATTATCATTGTTGTCATTGTTGACATGGACGTAACTTTTCGTCGTTTTGCCTTGGGTAGTTCCTCTGGGGATACTTCCTTACGATCCGGTTGCGGTGAGCTTGGTGCCAGACTTGGCTGGCTGCCTGAGGGTTGGGTTTCCGTTTCCCCATCTTTGAGTCGTGGAATTGGAGCGAGGTATCTGATTGCTCGTTTCAGCACTCCGGATGCTGTTTTGACATCTGCCACTCTGATTATGTCGTCTGGACCCTTATAAGTTTTCACTATTCTCCCCAAGGGCCACTTCATCACTGGGACGTTGTCTTCCTTGAGTACCATTTCGAACATCAATTTTGTAATGTTATCGTTGTATGGTAGAAGAAGTTGGTGTTTCGAGTCGTATGCCAATGATGAAGCCTCTAGTCTCCCTCCAACCCGTATCAATCCCTTGTTATCCAAAAATGGTACGAGGTTGGACAAGTTGCTAGACCGCTGGAGCTCCTTATGATGTTTCAATTGTTTGATTTCTTCCTTAAAGTCTGCCGCTTGTATTTGTTTGACGATGTGCATTAGTGCCAGTTCCAGTTCTGCCGTGGTTAAGCTTCGTGATGACGGCTGTGCTGCCTTTTTGCTTTTAGCTTGCGTGATGAACCGTAGTACATAGCCGATTATACGTTGTAGCCGGTGAAATGAGTTGCCGTGATTCACCTTGTAAATCATCTCCGTTTCTTCTACCGATGTGACCAGTGATTTCGAATGGTTGGCCTTTACTTCTATATCGTTCTGGTTGTTGGAGGCTGGGTTGAGACGTTTCGGCCAGACTGATTCCTTGCCATGCTAAAATAATGGTCCACAGAACCATAGTGCACACTCTTTAAATGCCTTTGGTGACATTCCTCTAGACAGGATGTCGGCTGGATTGTCCTTTGATCGAACATGTCGCCACTGTTCCGCTCTAGTTGTTTCTTTGATTGTTGCAATGCGATTGGCGATGAATGTGGTGTGTGCTGCGTCTGAATTTACCCAAGCCAACACTATCTCGGAATCGGTCCAGAAATATATGGCACCCTTAAATTGAATGTCTGCTGCTATTCTTTCTGCCAACTGGGCCCCTAATGCAGCAGCACATAACTCCAAGCGGGGTATTGTTTGTTTTTTCAGTGGAGCTACCCTTGACTTTGCACATAATAACCTTGTCATGACGGTGCCTTCCTTTAGCGTGGCGCGAATATAGGCCGCGGCTCCATAGGCCTTTTCTGATGCATCCGAGAAAATGTGTAGTTGCATGGTTTCCGGGATTCTTCCCTTAAAAATGTGCCTTGAGATCTGAAGTGTTTTTAACTCTTCAAGATCTGACCTGAACGTGAGCCATCTTGTATGTAGCTCTGCTGGAAGTGCCTGATCCCAATCTAATTTTAGCTCCCATAGCTCTTGTATGAGTATTTTGGCCGTTACTACGATAGGAGACAGTATTCCTAATGGGTCGAAGAGCCTTGCTAGGTCTGACGTGACCGAGCGTTTTGTTATCCTCTTTACTTCTTCTATGTTGACCTTGACAGCTGACAGGTCTGGTTTTGGGAGCCATGTGAGCCCCAATGTTTTGACGGCTGCAGCCCTTGTGTTTTCCAAGTCCAGATTAACCTCTTGATCTCCTTCTGCGATATTTTGGAGCAGTTGAGGGTGGTTAGCGCTCCATTTTCGTAGATTGAAGCCGTTTTCCTTCATGATCTTTATTAGTTGTTCTTGTATGAGCATTGCTCTGGATAGGTTGTCTGCTCCGCCTAAGCCGTCGTCAACATAAAAGCTGTCGTTTAGGAATTGAGAGGCTAGCGCATATCGAGAAACATTTTCGGTGGCAATTTGTTGCAGACATTTCGTGGCTAGATATGGTGCTGACCTAGTTCCATATGTGACCGTGTTTAGCTGATAATGCGTTATTGGCATGTTGGCATCCTTTCGCCAAATTATTAGTTGAAACGGCCGGTCTACTGGTGCTATTAAGATTTGACGGTACATTTTTTCGACATCAGTGGTGAACACGAACCTTGGAATTCTAAAACGCAGCAATATTGAAAAGCAGTTTGATTATAACTACTGCCGTGCTCAATAGGACGTATGGCCTTGGTCCACCTTTATCCGTCGAGGTGAGTGAATCTGCTTCAGAACTTCGTGATGAGGTGGATGCCGCTGGGGCAGCTTCTGGTGTCCTTTTTCTGGTTACTTCCGCTGATGCTGCTGATGTCCTCCCGATTTTGGGCTCACCTTCGTGACTAAGGCTTGGCCTTGATGAGTTTCTGCTCGTTTCCAGGTGCAAAAGTGAATTATGTTTCTTGTTGCATTTCATGCATACTCTTGACTTGCAAGTCTTAGAGGAGTGCCCGGGTCTCATGCAGTTTACGCATAGTTTTTGTCTTTGGACGTAATTGAGCCGTTCATTTGGTGTCATTGTTTGAAATTCTTGGCACCGAAACAAAAGGTGGCTTCCATTTTGGCAGAGCGAGCAGGAGGTTTCCTTTGGTTCGGAGGCGGCCGCACATGTTTTTGACACGAACCTTTCCTTCTGTCCCATTGCTTCCATTGATTGAAAGCGGGCTTCAAGAAAGTCCAGGAAACTGTTCAGTCCTTGAACTTCCTTCGGGTTTACTATTGACCGTTCGTATAATATGTGCGTACCCCGATCCAATTTTTTTGTGAGCAAGTGTATTAAGATGGGGTCCCAAGTGTTTGTAGGGATGCCCATGTTTACTAATGCATGCAAGCATTCTTTTGTTACATCATGCAACCTTTTTATTAATGTGGACGTTGCTGTAATTGTTGGTTGCTCCAGTAATTGGTTCATAATGGATGCAACAAGAACCCGTTTATTGTTATATCTATTTTGTAGCAGCTTCCAGGCTGTTTCGTAATTTTCGGCAGTGGCTGATAGGTGGCTTATTAGTTGTTCGGCTTCCCCACTTAGGTTTGACTTTAAATACCACATTTTTTGAACTGTGGGGATCTCTTGTTTGTCTACCAATTGGGAGAAGAGGTCAAAGAATGCTATCCATTTTAAGTATTCCCCATTAAATTTGGGGATTGTTATGTTTGGAAGCTGAATCGTTTTATTTTTGACCGTTTCCTCAATTTTATTTGCCGTGTTTTCCTTGAGCTTGAAATTGCTATAAACCGATGCTTCGACAGTCGTGTATGACTCCATGTCATACCCATCTCTTACAGGATCTATGCTGTCTTCCCCGATCGAGAAGTGGAGCTCTTGTATTTGCTCCCAAAGTTTCTCTTTTAGCTTCATGTTTGCCGCTGTAGGGTCCATTTCGAGGAGCCGTTTTAGTGATGCTATCATCACGTTTTGTCTTCTAATGGCTGAAGACAATTCTGGTTTCCGAGAGGGAGCGTAGGTACTTCCGGGAAGACCTTTCGTTTGCTCGTCCGGTGTTTGGGTTTTGAGAGGTTCCGTCATGCCGGACTCCATTATTTCCTTGTACTTTGACGTCAACTCGGATATTTTTTTGTAGTATCCGGTGGTGAAATATTGGTGGCTGGGATCCATATCTGCGAGGCAACGGATTTTATTGTCCGTTACTTCAAATTCGGCCCACGCTATGTCTAAGCATTCGAGGCGCTCTTTGTAATATACAGGCGTTTTCCTCGCTGCTGAATCCTTTTTGAAGTTACGGATTATGGTCTCTATCAGCTCTCCAGTTGTACTTTGGGAGGCTGTCAATGTCTCCATTGTTTCTTCATTGGTTAGAGCCATATCGAAATTGATTCCGATGCTGGCTAACTGAATTGGCAAGATTGAGGGTGGGTCAGAAGTTGCTGACGTAGTCGCTCAAGTCGTTGCGTGTTCGGGATTACAGACTGGCGGAGTTGCCGAGTTGTTCAGGTCCTGTAACTTGCGGGCTCACAGGGGGTCAGAGGGCTGCGTGTTCAGATCACGTCGGGGTCACCAAAATGTTTGGAGCGGCTGATTTGCCGTCCTGAATTGAGGATAAAGTGGAATGGCTTAGGTGCCAAACCACGTACAAATAACAGGACTCGAGGTGATCGCACCAGGAGTTTGGGTTGTATGTTGGTTTAGTCAAGGCAGTGGCACCAAGACTTGAGAGTAATAACTTCAGGCACTTGAACCTGGTTATTTACGGCGATGGGAGAAATGGCGATGAAGCAGTTGCGCTATATGATTAAAGAGGCTTTAGGGTTGCTGGTCATGCATTTCTCAATTCTTTATTTTAATTTCTTCGCTTACATACAATTTTGGTCTTACAATTATGCTGACTAGTGCATTGCTCTTGACTTCCGCAATACTAGGTCACTAGTCAGCAGTCTACCGTTCTAGGTCGTCAGTAAGTGACATTGCTGACCACCGTACTAGGTCGCCAGCTGTCGCAACTGCTGACACCAGCGGTTGCAATGCTGACGCTAGCGACGGCACACTTATTGACGGCCGTGAGCTTCACTATGACGCTTGTTCTTGAATTTCATGCAAACAAATATGCCTGTGTCTGCATATTTGGACAGAAATGAACACCTTCCCTACCTTTATACTGAGAGTTAAAATGATCTCTCCCGTACCCAACCAAAATCAACCAACAATTACATTTCTCTTAGACTTATACGTTTACTTTAGCATTTATTCATTTTTTCACTTTGTTTTTATCATTCCAGAGTAAGTACATTTGTCATACATACGAACAAAAGAGAATTTAAAAGCAGAAATCATCCATTATATTGGTTTATGATAATGTTTTTCTTTTTGTTACTTTTTTTTCCTTTTGCTTTTTCTTTAATTAATAAGAGAGCAAATGCTAATTCAAGAATTAAGAGTAGGAAAATTTAGCAAAACAGGTTTACGCTAAGAAAACGCGCGTACTTTTATATACTTTAATATGCTATTACTACATATTTATTATGCAATGCAACAATAAAAAAAAAACAATAAAAAGTGATATTAACTTTAACTTAAAGCCTTTTCAATCATATTTATAAACTTTTTAGATTTTTTTTTTTTTTTGGTAGTATCTAATTGAACTATCTTGCCTGATGTATAGGCCACATTTGTGCATATTAACTATGCATATGAATTGCCTTACGGGTTTTTCTTTCTTTCGTAAATTTTTTTATTTTCTTTCACAATTGTGTGTTTATTAATTCAACATATGTATATATAGCTTAAACAATAATACAACTTACATGGTATCTAAGCTGGAGTTAAACGGTGGGCGGCGAGCAGTTTATTATTATTGTTGTTGTGATATTATATGGTTGAGGGAGTTGGCCGGGGTTGCCGGTTCGAATCCCACCTCAACCAAAGCCTTTTTAATTTTATTTATTTTATTATTTTTATATTCCATCAAGTCTCATGGACTGTGTTTGGTTCTTTTTAATTATTGGTATGTACCATCAAGTCTAGCGGACTGTGTTTTGGTATTGACACTCTGTATGTATTAATTGGGGCGAGCACTTTGGCTCTGAGAATGCATCGTTGGCTATTCTCACTTCCTTAGAAAACCCCTCAAAATTGTTGGTGGTGAGCACTTGGGCTCTGAGGCATTGGCGACATTGGCTTACCCCATTTTGCTTGTGAAAAACCACATTTTGTGACTGCGACTATAAGCTATGTATTCCGAATATTCCATAAATTATCTGCGAATTACAATAATATGTAATGCAGATGAAATAAACGAAACCATGTTATGTCGCTTAAACATACTCCCCGCCCTAGACGGCTTAGTCGTCTAGTAAAGAGCCATAGGTGCTGGTTCGATCCGGCTCGAAGGACCATATCTAAGCTGGAGTTAAATGGTGGGCGGCGAGCAGTTTATTATTATTGTTGTTGTGATATTATATGGTTGAGGGAGTTGGCCGGGGTTGCCGGTTCGAATCCCACATCAACCAAAGCCTTTTTAATTTTATTTAATTTATTATTTTTATATTCCATCAAGTCTCATGGACTGTGTTTGGTTCTTTTTAATTATTGGTATGTACCATCAAGTCTATCGGACTGTGTTTTGGTATTGACACTCTGTATGTATTAATTGGGGCGAGCACTTTGGCTCTGAGAATGCATCGTTGGCTATTCTCACTTCCTTAGAAAACCCCTCAAAATTGTTGGTGGTGAGCACTTGGGCTCTGAGGCATTGGCGGCTATTGGCTTACCCCATTTTGCTTGTGAAAAACCACTTGTGTTTTGTTACACCTTATATTTATTATTTGGTGGTGAGCACTTGGGCTCTGAGGCATTGGCGGCTATTGGCTTACCCCATTTTGCTTGTGAAAAACCACTTGTGTTTTGTTACACCTTATATTTATTATTTGGTGGTGAGCACTTGGGCTCTGAGGCATTGGCGGCTATTGGCTTACCCCATTTTGCTTGTGAAAAACCACCTGTGTTGACACTCTGTATGTATTAATTGGGGCGAGCACTTTGGCTCTGAGAATGCATCGTTGGCTATTCTCACTTCCTTAGAAAACCCCTCAAAATTGTTGGTGGTGAGCACTTGGGCTCTGAGGCATTGGCGACATTGGCTTACCCCATTTTGCTTGTGAAAAACCACCTGTGCTAGCGGACTGTGTTTTGGTATTGACACTCTGTATGTATTAATTGGGGCGAGCACTTTGGCTCTGAGAATGCATCGTTGGCTATTCTCACTTCCTTAGAAAACCCCTCAAAATTGTTGGTGGTGAGCACTTGGGCTCTGAGGCATTGGCGACATTGGCTTACCCCATTTTGCTTGTGAAAAACCACATTTTGTGACTGCGACTATAAGCTATGTATTCCGAATATTCCATAAATTATCTGCGAATTACAATAATATGTAATGCAGATGAAATAAACGAAACCATGTTATGTCGCTTAAACACATGGTTATAGGTCCTCCGTAGATGTTTGCGCAAACAGCAACCGGGTATAGCGTGTACTAGGGTGTTTGAAATTTTTATACTAAAATAATATTTTTATTTTAATTTTTTTTTTATTATTTTTTATTTTTTTTTTTTATGATGGATGCTACGTATGAATTATAATAAGTCTGAGATTTTGAGATCAATGAAATATGAATTAGTGCGCGTGGCTTTCCCTTCACTTAATTTAATTTAATTTGACTTGAAAGCAATTATCATTACCTTTTGGAAAGTAGAAAAATTATTATGTATGATGAATGTAAATTTTAGATCTTCTTTAATGTTTTCCTTTTTTTTTCCTTTTTTTTTCCAACTATTTTACTCCTTGCGGATTTAAAAGAAGACTTAAATATATCTTTCTTTAAGTCTACCTATATGTATTTACATAGATTTTACACAAACTTTAGATTTGGAAATATGTAGAACGTGGAATTGGAAAATGTGTATCCAGCACAGCCTGGAGCAATTTGCATACGCCAGAGCTGGCAACAATTAACTATATTCGACATGTGACCAAACGTAGATGTTTAAGTTTTTCTTTTGAAGTCTGATTAGGATTTCTTCTGGTTACCGAAGTAGATTGGGTAACTTCTTTTGTAGATTTCGCTCGAGATTATGCGAACTCCTATCGTAATCCTGCTGGCTGACCAAGGAAATGGAGTTTTTATGATTTAAACGCCAAATAAAGCAACTTCTTCAAAACCAGTTAAGCGTGAAGAGAAATAATCAAGAGATGATGGATAGGACTTTTCGCAAATTTAATTCGATTTAATGTCTTATCCGCGAGTTACACGATGGTTACAAAACTTTTAGATTTACTTTTTCTTTAGCACTTGTTATTAGCTTACTTCTGAACTCGAACCTGCTCCTGCGGAAATCCAATCGAAAAAGAACGAGAAGCTCTTCATCTCTGCACTTGACAGTCTCACCTTTCATACTCTCCCTCATTGTCCATTTTCTTTTACCAGGGTTGAGTAACGATCGAAAGCAATATTCGTAGATACTTGAAAATAAAATAATGTATGTGACAGACTAAGACTACTTCGGCTTCGTCAAATGAGCAAAGGGAAACAGAAAGCCAGCCATCACAAGGGTGCACCCCTCCCCTCCTTCAGCTCTCTGATCGGCCTGCGAGTCCTAGCTGGGACAACTCTGCCCTCCATACAGCCACCTATTTATAGCGTGCGACTATGGAGGCAGTGGTGTCCAGCCACCGAGCCAGCATCCTAATTCATTCACCTTAGTCTCGTTGTAGGATACCCCGTCTTTCATCACCGTCCTTGGAGGAGTACCACCATCAACCAGCAGAACCGAACAGGTAAACCTCCGTCTGTTGACCCGCTCCGCCTTATCCGCCCCATAGTCTCTCGCCGAATACCGCTGCTCCGATACTGGTACACCCTACGCCGCGTTACATCCGCTGTCCAACCGCCGCTTGCCAACTGGGTCATTCCGCCGCTAGCTTGTTGTGATGCCGCCTTTTATCACAGCTCAGCTGCTCGCCACCTGTTGCTGCTCTCCGGTCACAAGTCCGTTCGTGCCTACATGGAAAGCTGCTTCTCCTCGACGCCTGTGTGTGTTCGATTTTGATACACAAATAGTGTGTTATTACTAAGTAGGGGTTAGTGGGACCTTTTCTGACTTTGGACAGACTGAGTTTACCTCAGCCTTCGACAAAACCCACCTCATAGACTCCTTTTTAATAAGAGTTACCGTTTAGCTTAATAACTATGTAGTTTTTGCACACTCTGCCGTGCTCTTTTGGGTATGATATAGCAGTGTACTCAATTCCACACCAACTCTGAGGTAGAGTTTTCTGGTGCGCTTTTTTTAACGTGGTTTCCCCAGTAGGCCTAGTCCCCGTCTCCCCAATATCTTCTCGTGTTTGTGCTATTAAATGCAATATTTATGTTGGATCTGGAAGTAAGGATTTGCGTGGGCTAATTTTTTGCATCAGTTGGTACATGCGTACGGTGACCATAATTTTTTTCTGAAAAAACAGAATTCTTTTTTACTCAAAGCTTGGTATTGTCCTCACGTGAAAATTTCGCTACTCGCCTATAAACTATTTGACCTTACACTTTCAATGTTTGGAATAAAAAAGTGTTCCTGATTTGCATGACGTAATCATCTTTTTGCAGTAAAAAATGTTGTCAACGTCTGTAAAACATTGAAATTGTAATCTCAAATAATTTCAACTAAACTGCATCAATTAAAAGTCAGTAATTTTTGTGAATAGTATTTCTTGATGGACATTTTCCTTGTTAATATAAAACCTAGAATAACTGGTTTGTTTGTGCTAAGAAAGTTCAACTATGATTTTGCGTCTATCTCGGCTGGTATGTAAACTCTAACCCTCATATTCATAAAAAATAAAATTCGTTTATATTTTGATTAATTCGTCGCTCCCAACGAAGACTAACTCGGTTCAGTTAGCGTGGAAGGCTAACATGGTCCGTTCTCTGCGTCGAAGACTAACACACTTCAGTTTTCGGAGTCGAATACTAACACACTTCGGTTCTCTGCGTCGAAGACTAACACACTTCAGTTTTATGCGTCGAAGACTAACACACTTCGGTCTCTGCGTCGAGAAATTCGCAAGTCTATGCAAACCCAAAGCAAACACGCTTTGAAAAGAGGATTGAAATGGGCTTGGGTTATGAGATTTGTATGAAATTTTCGAATGGTGTTTTGTTTGCTTCTAAACACGCTAGGATAACACAGTGTTTGCTTTTGGTGGAAACGGCGTATAACTTTACAGAGTTATTACATTTGTTAAAAGGGTTGCCGGTACAAAAAAGCAGAACAAAAACAGAACATTTGCTTAAAAAAAGAACATTTCTGTTATTTTCCTTAGAAAAAAAAAAATACGCAGAACAAGCTTCTTAAAAACAGAACTGCAAGACAAAAAGTTACTCTTTTTAACATTTTATTCAATATTATTAATTCTTAGATTAGTGACTATGAATACTCTCTAATAGGAAAAGTTCACTTAAAATCGTTTTGACTAGGATTGGATATTTCCGCTGATACCATGCAGGCAGTGGAAGAGCGTGACGAGAGAAGTGGAAGAGAAAATAGAGGCGAATGGAAAGTAGGTGGGAAGAGGTATAAGTAAGTGGAAAGAGGTATAGTATAGTATATGCATAATACATTTATATATGTATATATTTAACTATTCTTCTATTTAACTATTCTATTCAACTTAACGCTCACTTTAAATTTTATCGGGCAGTTCATCCTCCTATTAAATAAAGGGCAAATGAACTGGCTGTTAAATTGACAGTGAATTGTCAGTTAACTTTGACGCTAATAGGCAGTCGAGAAATCCGCCCTTAGTGCCGTTTAATCAGATAAGATTTGCTGATATGTATGTTGAATATGGTCGGCACTGCTCGAAGACGCGTTGGATGAAATACAAAAAACCTGTTGAAATGAAAGTTGAAACACTATATTTCAGGTCCTTGAAGTATATCTGATTTCATCTTATGCAGATTCGGGTTTTTGGAAACTTTCTTAGCAACAACGCGGTATGGGCGTGTTGTGGATGATATTCCAAACAATGGCGCTATAAATAGTTTTAACAAATACTAAACCCATGACTAAATTTTTACCACTTTAGCTCTTCCCTGACAGATGTTGTAAATTGCGGCCATCTTGCTCCCCGAAAAATTGTCATTCACATTCTGGGTAGACTTTTAGCAAAATCATGTAAAACAAGTAAGTAGGCAAACCGAACATTTAATACCCAGCGGTAATTTTTAGAACGGGAAAACAATCATTAGGCCCTAGGATGATTTACTTAATTTCCGTTACCGAATTATTTCAATTTATGTGATTTTCGATATCGAAAGTGGGCGTGGTTGGAGAGCGATATTTTCCAGTTTCATCGGGTATACTCCCAACAATACTAGTATGATTTGTGCCAAATTCCATCGTTCTATCCTAATCAGTTTAAAAGTTACGACCATTCAAATTTTCAAAAATGTCTCCCTTAAAAGTGGGCGGTGCCAGGCCAATTATAAAAAATTTATGAAAACATCTTAAGAGAATCAGCAGGGGGATTCACCTAAAAAATTATATCGACATCGAAAAAGGGGGCGTGGTTATCATCCGATTTCGCCCATTTTCAATAGCAACCTACCTTGGCCAGAAAGTAACCCGTGTACAAAATTTCATGCAAATATCTCAATTTTTACTCAAGTTATCGTATACACGGACGGACATGCCTTAATGAACTCCTCTTTTAATCCTAAGAACTTTCACATATGGAACTCTATATCTATCTCGATTATTTTGTGCCGTTACATACAACCGTTATGTGAGCAAAATTAATATACCCTTGTTCTAGTACTAGTACGCTGGGTATAAAAAGTAGTTAGAAAAGTAGTTTATGGAAATGGAAGAATTATTGTTAATAACTGACTTTAAAGCTTTTTCTTCTGTGATTCGAGTATGCTATTTTCATTCTTAATCATCAGCCAAGTGTGCATGAAAGAGTTGGAGATAAATTTATTGGAACTGGTTAAAGTTGGTTAGTAAAAATACTATCCCTTTGGCAGACTTTACTATCGACTATCGGACTTTATGACCTGAAAAGCTTTCAAGGAACTTTTAGTAAAAATTTAGGTTAAGACTGATTTACATGAGTCGATATCCCATTCGAATTGACGTTCGATTGTATTCAACCATAAAATGCAAGTTGTCGATCAGTAGAATTACTATTAACACGGTGGAACGACAAAAAAATGTACCAGAAAATCTACACTTATTTTGAGGCTAGAAACGGCTAGTCGGAGAAAATTTTAGGCTATGCAGCTTTTGTAGGGAATCCGAGTTCTTACTCTTTATATGACGTAAAGTCTGTGAAATCTAAACTAGCGATGATAGACCTCTAGAATTTAATATTAAGATCTGTAATTTTTACAGTAAAATTTTTTCGAATGTGTTAGTTTACTTTGCAATTTTTTATTTTCACTACAATTTATATCCTCCTTTTTCGATTTTTCTACTACCATTTCCTTGACGACAGCTTCGTTAGAATCGGGAAGGACCTCTCTGAGCCATTTGAAACCAAACGAGGCTTCAGACAGGGCGACTCCCTTTCGTGCGATTTCTTCAACCTGATGCTGGAAAAGATAATTCGAGCAGCAGAGCTAAACCGCAATGGCACAATCTTCTACAAGAGCGTACAATTGCTGGCGTATGCCGATGATATTGATATCATTGGCCTTAACAACCGCGCCGTACGCGCTGCCTTCTCTGGGCTGGATAAAGAAGCGAAAAAAGTGGGTCTTGCGGTGAACGAGGACAAGACGAAGTACCTACTGTCATCAAAGAAAGAATCGGCGCACCTGCGCCTTGGCAGCCAAGTCACCGTTGATGGCTACAAGTTTGAAATGGTGAGAGACTTCGTCTATTTGGGAACCAGCATTAACACCGAAAATAATATCAGTCTAGAAATCCAACGGAGAATCACTCTTGCCAACAAGTGCTACTTTGGACTGAGTAGGCAATTGGGAAGTAAAGTCCTCTCTCGAAGAACAAAGATCACACTCTATAAGTCTCTCATCATACCAGTCCTGATGTACGGCTCGGAATCATGGACAGTATCCAGAGAAGATGAGATGGCCCGTGGAGTATTTGAGAGAAAAGTTCTCCGCAAGATCTATGGTCCTTCCCGTGATGCCCACGGCGAGTATCGAAGGAAATTCAACGATGAGCTGTACGAGCTTTACGCAGACCTGACCATAGTTCAGCGGATTAAAGCCCAAAGGCTCCGCTGGCTGGGTCATGTTATGCGAATGGAAAAAGAAGCTCCAGCACAGAAAGTTTTAGGGGGAGGCCTCGACTGAGATGGAAACAACAGGTGGAGGATGACTTGTACTCCCTTGGGGTTTCCAATTGGCGTCAGTTATCGCTAAAAAGGAATGACTGGCGTGCTTTGATACGAAACGGCCAAAATCGCCTAGGCGGTTAAGCGTCATTATGACGCAAGCCAATATTAGATAGATTAGATTTCCTTGACGAAAGAAAAAAACATTCCTACTTTTTTATCGCAAACGAAACCCGTACACATTTTCATATTGGGAGTGTCAATAATAAACGTCAAGGGAAGAGCAAACCTTCTCATAATTGAATCATGTACTAAACCTGTAAAAACGAAAACTTTATTAATTTAGTTATTGGTAGCATAAAAAACAAATTATTCAAATATAAACTTTAGCTATTGTTGCAAACTTACTTATACGAATGTACACAAGATTTTTTAGCTTCAAACGATGTATACCAAAGAGTTCACGTATCTGCATGCTGTCAAATGGCTGCAGAACAAGAACAATTGCTATAAACTTCAAAAGCTTTCAGTGTTGCTGTAATTTTGTTTGTATTAAGAATATTGGTTTTTACGATTTTGAAAAGAAGTAGCACTGTCAATCAGATTTTATAGATAGGGAAGCATGAAGCCGAGAAGTTTCAAAAACGTCTCGGACTGCCTAACGTTATATGATTAAACAATGGTTTTGCTTATTTTAAACCATCTCACAAAATATTATAACTGTATTAAGTACCATTTCAAAAATAAAGCCAAAGCAATTTTGATGTAAGGGTAAAGCCATGTGAAGTGTGCACAGGTAAAATCACTTTATCGACGATTTTGAAAACTATCGTTTCATTGGATAGTGGGCCAGACTCAAACCTCGTGCTAAAAATATTACGTCAAAATTGGTGTCTTTGTTAATGTTATTGGAAGTTGAATTTTTGTTAATTTTCTGATCATGATAATATTGAAAAATTATTTTCTCATAAACTACTGCAGATAAATCAATGATTTTTTTTTACTTACAGATAATTTTTTTTAATATATTATAAGTAATTTTATGCGATCTTATTGTTTAAACAATTAAACTTTAAATTATTTTTTTTTAACAAATACTTTTTTTTTTCGTTCTACACGCTCAAAAAAATTTAAAAATATGTAAAATAACGCGCAAAACAGTCACCTTTAATAATCAAAAAAAATATATTTTTGTCCACTCATACCATTCCAAAGATATTGCATATTTTGTCACCCCTTGCGATCTAATTGCTAAAATTATGATATTTTAAATCCTTTTTTTTACGTTCTGCATGCTCAAAAAAATTTCAAAATATGTCAAATAGTGCGAAAAACGGTCATTTTTAGTAATAAAAAAATGTTTGTCCTTTCATACCATTCCACAGATATCTTTTTTTTGTCACCCTTTGCGCTCTCATAGACCGTTGGGTGGTGCGCTGAAAAACTGCGTTCTACATTGGTCGTTGTTATCGAGTTATTTTCAATTATAACATACATACATATCTACATTTAGCAGAATGTAAAAAAATTGGAAAAGGTTAAATGTGGGCGTGGCCTTCTTGCTCCTCTTGCTTGATTGGTGTACTTTCTTTTTATTTGAAACTGTATTTTTTTAATTTCTTAAACAAAACAATTAGAAACCCAAATTTTCGAAAGGTCCAACTACGAAATTCGAAAGCCCGTAACTTAGGCTTGGAGGCTAACTTCGAAAAAACCAAAAAAGTTGGTTTTGTCCAATACCCAGCCAGCAATATAATTTAAAAAAAATACTACCTTTTCTAATAGAAAAATATTAGAATGGAAACTAAATGAAATAAATCGTCAAAATATATGATACGTGCCACTAAACACATTTTTCTGGGATCTCGTAAATTTTTTTCGATGCCATCATTCAGCTATATGTAGCTAAATTTCCTCTTTAGGAATTTGATACTGAGGTCAAAACGTGTCTTTTGTATGTTCGACAATCTTCCATGAAAGCTTTCCAGAGTACCGTTTGGTAAAAGAAAATATGTTCCCATAAAAAGAAAAAAGGCATAAAAAAAATTCAAAAACGATTTCGCTTTCGTTCTTTTTCAGATCAATATAACGGTTATGGTTTCGGTTTTGAAAAAATGAAACGGTTTTAATCGGTTACGGTTACGGTTTCGGTTTCAGTCCTTGCCATGGAGACATGGGTGCTTTGTTGTTTTAAATGCTTTGGTTACATCGAGTTACTTTTACATATATTTATGCATGTACGTATGTAAATATGTATTTTTCACAATTTTTTTTTATTATTATACATATTTTGCAATTTTTTGAGACTGCAAAACGAAAAAAAAAATGTTATTTGTTAAAAAAAATGTTTTTAAAATATCATTATTTTAACAATTTGATCGCAAGGGCTGACAAAAATTGCAATATCTTTGGAATGGTATAAATGGACAAAATTCTTTTTTTTTTATTATTAAAGGTGACTATTTCACGCGTTATTTTTCATATTTTGAAATTTTTTTGAGCGTGTAAAACGAAAAAAAAAATTATTTGTTAAAAAAAAATTATTTAAAGCAGGGCTGCACAATATGGTGGCCCTTATTTTTCAAGTTTAACTTTTCTTTCACGCTACCCCCCATTTTGGTCCATTTATGTATAAAAATGAGCTCTGTGAAGTTTGGCGTGAATCGGATAAGGGTAAAGCGTGCCTCTCCGGCGCTTTTAACGACTAATTTAGCAAAAATTCGCATAACCAAATAATTAAAATACTTTCCTTCAAACAAATGGCTAGAGTGGGTATTTAGTTAGCTGTTAAATTATATTATAATAAATAAATAAAATGAAATTAATTAGATTATATAATTTTTTATTCAGTCAATATTATTTCTATATTTTTGGTTAAATAAACGGGTGGATACAATTCATTTCAGATTACTATAAAAAATGCTACATGTGTTTATTTATTTAGAAAACATCTACAAAATAAAATTAGAAAATATTTATCAAAAAAAGACCGAATGAATTAAAAATCTTTATTCTTTGATAAAGTATCTTTTCTGCAGTCTGGAAACTGTTGGCGGTATTTACTAACAAACTGAAGCACAAACTACTGCTGTTGTTCATTTTTCGTATATAACTTACTGTAGTCCTCCATTAGTTTTACTCCTCTTTCTGCCGAATTATTTACAACTTTGTAAAGGATCTGTATCAAGAAAATCGTCATTTAAATCAAATCTAGAGAAAAATTGTCTTGTTTTTTTAGAAACAAATTGTTCAATTCCAACATTAATCATAGTCGGTATTTTGCTCATTTCTACTTTAACCTTTTTAACGTTTTCTTCTAATACATCTGTTTCACGGTTTAATGCCTTGATCATTTCAATTTTTGTTCCAATGGGCAACTAAGAGTCAAAGAAAGCTAAAGCGACAGATTCAGCTGATAGATACCACAAGTGATTCGTAAATTTTCGCAAAGCCACACGAGAGATATCTTCATCAATAGCCTGATATTTATAAATTTTCGAGAGAACACTGAAATCTAAATATGGTGCCTTAGCTGCAGAAGGTGCACAAAACCACGCTTCGACATATATACTTATCAAGAAAATGCAAATATCACAAATCGCATTCTCTTCTTGGGGTGGAATATGATATTCATGGCGAAACATAAATACTTTCACACAATAAATAGTTTTTGCCATCCATCTTGCATGATGAATAGCCCCTGGCGCTCGGAAAGTTACACTCCCCGATAGTTTTTCACCAAGGAATATAACGATCAATTACAAAAATTCTCGATCATCTTCAAAAACTAACGCCTTTATATAACCCTGAAAGCCCCATTCCACAATAGTTTCACACACTGCTGTCGCCTGTTCTTTTCCACTCCCCAATTCCAATGCAGGTACACTTAAAATTTGATCAATACCGTTGTTTGAAAGAATCACTGGAAGTCGGTCTACTGTGTCTTTACCATGCCAATGTAAGGTAGCAGCGTTTAATTTCGTGTCTTTGAAAATGCTTTTGATTTCATTCGTTGTGCGTTCCTATCACTGATTTTGCACTTATCTAAAGCAGCGGCTAGTTTAGGAGTCAATACTTTTTGGCGACCCCTCTTCTTTTTTGCAGGTGGTGACACATCTTTTGACACTCGTGGCACCACTTCCCAATCAGATAAATCTAAATTCTCACTATTAGATGCACTCGACGCCGTAATCATGAGGTTTGGGACTGGCAAATGGAAAAGTAGTAATAATGTAAAGTCTAAAAAATACATATTAAACACGTATAGCCACTCACCATCTCTATAACTCGCTGGTGGTGAAACAGCTCTTGGGACTCGCGCAAAATCCTCCGAATCGGATAAATATGTATCCTCACTACTGCTGGAACTTGACATCACTAGCGCGGCTGGTTGGGCTAAAAACCCATAAAGTAGTTATTTGAATTTCAATTCAGATATATGTAAATATGTATGTATGTATGTATGTAAGTTTATTCATTATTTTCTTAATTCATAAAAATGTACATTAAAACAAATTCGTAAATTAAAAAAAGTATGAGGTCGGAAACATATAACCTGAGGACAAACTCACAAACTAGAGTCGCTGTACATTCAACCAAGTTTTTCACAATTGTTTCACGAAAACTCTTTAATCTACTTCCTGCCGAAATACGTACTTTACGGAATCTTCGGCAATTTACAGAAAGTGTTAAGTCCTTTCTCTTAGGCCTCGCTCACAATGAAATCGAAGTTTTGCTTCGGCCAGCTACATAAACCGTTTTTAATAACAAATGCTTCATAATTTTTCTGGTAATTGCTTTTCCTTTCATTTACCCATTGGGTTTGTTGTAATTATACCCAGCTGTACTTGTACACAGGGTATTATAACTTTGTTAGGATAACGGTTGGTTGTACAGGTATAAAGGAATCGAGATAGATATAGACTTCCATATATCAATATGATCAGGATCGAAAAAAAATTTGATTGAGCCATGTCCGTCCGTCTGTCCGTCCGTCCGTCTGTCCGTTAACACGATAACTTGAGCAAATAATGAGATATCTTCACCAAATTTGGCATGCGTACTTATTTGGGTTCAGAATAGATTGCTATTGAAAATGGGTAAAATCGGACCATAACCACGCCCCTTTTTCGATATCGAAAATTTCGAAAAACGTATAAAATGGGTTAATTCAATATTAGAAGCAGCTACAATGATAAAATTTGCAATATGTATTGATTTAGATGTTCTAAGGCCGATTTTATAAAAATTTTTGAAAAGGGGGCGTGGTACCGCCCACGTATATTTGAAGAAATTTTAAAATTTTGACTCTTAATAACTTCAGAACAGTTTATGCTAGTATAACAAAATTTCGTAGAGGACATACTATTGTTGTGGTAAATTCAGCTATAGAAAATAAACGAAATCGCTTCGCGACCACGCCTACTTTTTCATAAAAGTTATATTGAAAGGAGGTGGAAATATTGAAAAGTCCATATCTAATTAACTGATTTCGCTATAATAATATAATTTGGTACATACATCAACTTTCATATTCTTTACATAATTTTTTCAAAATTTTGGAAAGTGGGCGTGGCACCGCCCACTTATGAGTCAAGCAATTTTTAAATTCGACTGCTAACAACTTCAGAACGGTGTGAGATAGATTTACGAAACTAGGTACCAGGCATGTTATGTTTATGTAGAGTACTACCACAGAAAATAAGAAAAATCGGTGAACGATCACGCCCACTTTATGTGCACAGCTGGGTATGTAATGTTCGGTTTCACCCGAACTTAGACTTCCTTACTTGTTTTAATTTTAATTTTATCCAAATGTTTTTTTATATTATAATTAAATTAAACAACTGTTTATATTTTAATCACTTTATTTAACAGTCCACCCCACTGTATTTTTTATAATTGCTAGAATTGACATTTATCACTATGCTGAATTGGCATAAAAATGTCCTAACTTTTCCAATATCTATTTGTACCTATATTCCATATACATAAGATTAAATTGTTTGATTTTTATACTATATTATTTTAAGATGTACACACATAGATATAAGGAAAATGCCTAATAAATGAATGAATGAATGAATTAAATATGTATATTTATAAAAAATTGATGAATAAATAAATAATTTAGGCAAAGCATTCGATGCAATTTCAGAAACCTACAATAAAAACTAATATATTAAACCTTCAGCGGTGATGTATTATACATTAGATAATAGGTCGCAGCAAAACATCGATACTTTCATGATTCAAGAAAAAGCCATAATTTCACCTCTTTGAGAAACACTGCCAGCGATCTAATAAGCTGAATATCGTCGGGTAATTAGAGAAAAGATACTGTGGCGTAGATGTTACGAAAGGGTGAGGTGCGAAAGCTCGGAATTGCTATGTGAAATAACGATCTACTTCTCAGATTGTATGGATTGACTACAGGACTTTGAGTATATCCGCTTCTTATGAAAAAAATTTTCAAAACTTTAAAGTAGTACAAATGACGCAAAGGAAGAATATTCAACTTTTTGAAGAGATCCATAGAATGTGTCATGTGCCCAACGCTACATATTCTTCGAATAAGACACTTCTGCATGCCTAAAAGCGGACGCACCTTATTAGCGTATGCACCACCCCAGCAACTAATTCCGTATTGTAATTTAGAGTGGACTAATCCATGGTATACCATTATCAATAATTTGTTGGAGCACAGTTTTTTTCAAACTATAGAAGAACGTAGGGTTGATAGAAGCTAAAGCTTCATAGCCGAAATATGCGAAGACCAACTTAGGTTTTGGTCTATTATAACTCCTAAAAACTTAAAGTCAGGAACAACTTCGATGTTAAAGCATTTATTGTTGCAGTGAATACTGTGGTTAAAAGTAGCTACAGCGTTTAGATGATTGCAATTGTTAGAGCATAAATTATAACGCATACAGTTCGAGGCATGAAAAGTAAATCCAAAAAATCGCCAGTGTGGAAAATGCTCTACGGATCAGTCCTATAAAAAGAAATTTCCACGTAACAAGGCGCAGCATAATAGCCTATAGTTTCTTAAGCAAAATTGCTCAAAATGATCCGTAGAACAGTTTTCGCAATGGCGATTTTATCAAAAATATAAATGTATGTAAACTTACTCATTTTTTGTATTTCCAGATCGCTTCGCTCTTTTCTCTTCACCTCTATAATTTGTCGCTACGC
The DNA here is from genome assembly GCA_964058755.1 of Campiglossa producta. Classification (NCBI taxonomy): domain Eukaryota; kingdom Metazoa; phylum Arthropoda; class Insecta; order Diptera; family Tephritidae; genus Campiglossa; species Campiglossa producta. The sequence goes on along the minus strand of CAXKVI010000027.1, from coordinate 49,956 downwards.
AGCTCGTCTTTCCTTTGCGATTAACTGACAATCAATTCCATACTTGAACCTGGCCGTCCTTTTAATCGTTGGCTGATTAAAAACTGCTTATCTTCTTCTATATTAATCATACCCAAAGCATTGGCGTGAGCTATATCAAAAAGTTTTTCAACAAAACCTTCTCCTTTCTTCGAAGACCTTCCGGCATTTTTTTGGAGTTGACGCCATTGATCATACACTGCTTCCAACTTTGTTATACAGTTTCTCAAATCTTGCGTTGGAATTCTTGCTTTCTCCCAATATATTATCACTTCTCGAAGCGCTAGTGAGGCACTCCCCCGCACGCTAAACTTACACACCCGTAAATTAAACAAGTAAGGAAAGCTGTCTTCGGCTGTGCCGAAGGCTATATACCTTTCATGAATAAGCGTCACGATTTTCACTGTTCGATACCCAGTACAGCCTGTGTCAATTTAACTATATTTACTATACACATTACACATCTTTGTTATAATTTAAAAAAACTTACAAAATAATAGGATCCGAGTTATCGGAACAATCGATTGTATGGAGGCTATATATTATACGTGTTCAATTGTACTGACTTACACTATACACATTACATATGTAGAAAGTACTAAAGGTGCAATATTTTACGTTCCTAACTTTTTAAACGCGGAAGTATTGGCCAAAAAGCCTTATATCGGAACAACCGGTTGTATGGGGCTATATGTTATATTTACCCGATCTTCTTGATTTTCCTCTACACACTACATAAATTGAAAGTACTCAAGTTGCAAAATTTTATGTTCCTAACTTTTTAATTGCAGAAGTTTTGGTCAAAAAACCTTATATCTGAACAATCGGTTGTATGGGGGCTATATGTTACATTTGCCCGATCTTTTTGATTTTCACTATATACACTACATAAATATAAAGTACTCGAGTTGCAAAATTTTACATTCCTAACTTTTTAATTGCAGAAGTTTTGGTCAAAAAACCTTATATCTGAACAATCGGTTGTATGGGGGCTATATGTTACATTTGCCCGATCTTGTTGATTTTTACTATATACACTACATAAATATAAAGTACTCGAGTTGCAAAATTTTACGTTCCTAACTTTTTAATTGCAGAAGTTTTGGCCAAAAAACCTTATATCTGAACAATCGGTTGTATGGGGGCTATATGTTACATTTGCCCGATCTTGTTGATTTTCACTATATACACTACGTAAATAGAAAGTACTCGAGTTGCAAAATTTTACGTTCCTAACTTTTTAATTGCAGAAGTTTTAGTCAAAAAACCTTATATCTGAACAATCGGTTGTATGGGGGCTATATGTTACATTTGCCCGATTTCGTTGATTTTCACTATATACACTACGTAAATAGAAAGTACTCGAGTTGCAAAATTTTACGTTCCTAACTTTTTAATTGCGGAAGTTTTGGCCAAAAAACCTTATATCTGAACAATCGGTTGTATGGGGGCTATATGTTATACTGGTCCGATCTTGTCAGTTCCGACAAATGATTCCTATATTACAAAATGGTGGCCACATACAAAATTTCAGCCAGATATCTCAAAAATTGAGGGACTAGTTTGCGTTCAAACAGACAGACGGACAGACGGACAGACGGACAGACGGACAGACGGACAGACGGACATGGCTAAATCAACTCAGATCGTCATCCTGATCATTTCGGTATACTTATTGATGGGTCCATCTCTTCTTCTTCTCATATTTACAAACATCGGACCAAAGTTATAATACCATTTCATGTTCATGAAAGGTATAAAAAGAACACCTTTAGCACTTGTTTTAATGATGGCAGTTTGTTTCCAAAAATTTCGTTTGAGTAATATCCAAGCAGATACATTTTCTCTCGTAGTACACGAAATATTTTTAGCACGAGGTTTGAGTCTTGCCCACTATCCAATAAAATTACAAGTTTCAAAATCGGTGGGGTTTTGAAAAAAGGTTTATGATTTGGGTTTGAAGCATATTCCTATTACTTATAATAAGCCGTAAAAGGCACCTTGGCATACTAGGAGGTTAAAACGTCTAAGGAATTTGAAAAACAAATTTGGGAAAAAGTACAAGAAGACTGGTGATCCTGAGCACTTTTCAAAATTTCAATACCATTTAAAAGAATTCAACTGCCTCAATAAGTTCCTATACAGAAACTATGTTATAGACTTTGAAAAAAACATAATCTTGAATTCAAAGGCATTTTGGTGTTTCATCCAATCAAAAAAGTCTTCCTCCTCTGTCCCAAACAATGTATTCTATAATGATACATACGCAAATAGTGCTGCAGACTCTGCGAATTTATTTACTCTAATTTCGAATCAGACTCTACTCTATTTATAAGTTTTCCATCCATGAGTTACTCCTCGCTTAACTTCGGCTCTATGAGCGTATACGCCATCGATGTACTTAATGGTATTGGCAAGCTTAAGCCGTCGACTAAATTGGACTCGGATGTACTTTCAGTAATATTGCTAAACACCCGTTCGTGCCTGGCTGAGCCTCTCTCAGTTATTTTCAACAATTCACTGCCTACTGGTACTTTTGTAGATGACTGGAAATTGACTCAGTTATTCCTGTTTTTAAAAGTGGGAATTAAAATGATGTTCGAAATTATAGGCCGAGATCAGTGTTGCCGTTTGGGACCCTAAAGGGTCAATTTGACAGTTTTTTAGATCCAGGACCCTTTTTTTTTAAATTCGTGACCCTATTTGACCCCTTTTCACTTCCAAACTGCAATGAAATGCATTTTTGTTGTTTTTTTGTTAAAAACAAAAAAAATCTCCTTGTTCCTTTTTTACTCTTATATCGGGAACTCTTGCCGATTTCCAAATGTCTTGCCTAACTGAAGTCTTACTACTGGCAACGCTGTATCATGTGACAACTCCGTCATATATATGTATTTATACATTAGGGTGATTCAAATAAAAAAGTTTTAGTTTTTTGGGCCTTATCCCTAACAAAATTAGTAAATGATGATGTAAGCCTCGCAAAAAGTTAGCTCTGCAGCTTACCCCTTCTCTACTTAAAATAGACTTTAACCGCCTAGGTAATTTTGGCCGTCCCTTAGAGGTCGCATTTTCGCCCTTTCCCATAATTTTTTTACGGGGAAAATGGAATTCTTTTCAAAGTGAAATTTCTTATCATTTTCGAAACCTTTGCAAAAACATCTCCTTAAAGTGGAGGTTTTTAAGCTTAAAAAACTTTTTATATTATGCGATTATCATTACTATTAATCTAACTACAACCATTTAAAAATTTTTATATTTTCTATGTGTTACTTGCAATCAAGGTCTGAAACCGATTAAAATAACGTTCGGGTTACGGTTTCGGTTTTGCAACGTGTTTCGGTTTCGGTTCCGGTATCGTTCTTCAACATTTATTTCGGTTTCGGTTACGGTTTCGTTCCGGTTTCGGTATATAAATAAAAACACAAACAAAATAAATTTTACTACTAAAATAGTCAAGTACCTATGTAGCTTCGAAATAGATCTGAATTTTCATAACTTTTTCCTGCTGCCATGATGGGATTTCTCTAATATAATAATAAATTTTATTAACGCTATGCATGGATGAAATTTCTGCAAAACAAATTCCTAGAATTAACTCTACTTTTTTATTAGAAAAATATTAAATGAAATGTATAAATCGCCAAAAACATTAATATGAGTGGTGCTTTCTGAGTCAAGCCTGAACATTTCGTTTTCGTATCTCGTAAATTTTTTTCGGTCGCTTCATTCAACTATAATCAAATTTCCTCTTTCAGAATTTTTATACTAAGGTTAAAACGCGTATTTTGTAACCTTGCTCGACAATCCTCCCTGAAAGTTTTCAGAGTACCTGTTTGTGCCCACTTAAAGAAGTGATACTTTAAAAAAATTCAAAACCGTTTGGAACCGGTTCCGGCTTTTGAAACGGTTTCGGTTTCGTTCTTTTCCAGATCAAAATAACGGTTACGGTTTCGGTTTCGGTTTTGAAAAATGAATCGGTTTTAATCGGTTACGGTTACGGTTTCGGTTTCGGTTTCAGTCCTTGCTTGCAATGGTACAAAACTCAGTCATTCAACCACAAAAAAAATGGAAAAAGCTTATGTAAATGTGTTCCTATCTAAAAAAAAGAGTGGACCCCTTTTTTCTGCTGGTAGTTGATGAAAAATTAGAGGGACTCATCAAACCTTATAACCACCTTATAAAGCGTGTAAACCAGTGGTGCACACAAGAGCTTTTCGGAACTTTCGAAAAATATTCGCAATTTACTTACAAGTCGTGTGATCGGAGTAACTGAATTTCTTTGATGCAAACGTTGATTTACTTGAAAACTAGTTGGTTTGAATGCAGGAGTTTTGCTTGCGCACATATAGCACTACAATAATACTTCACATGTAATGAACTATCAAAATTTGTATGGAACGCAGTTTACATAAATTTGATAAACTCACGCGTTGATTTCGGTGTGTAAAGGTTAGGTTAGGTTCAAGTGGCTGCCGCAGAGGCACACCTAGGCCAGTATTAAAAGGCCCGTTGGACTAGGAAAGTCAGTTCCGGGACCCTGCCATATGGAAAATCCCGGTATAATAGGGATTCTCCACATAGCAGAATCCCGGGACTGACGTTCCTAAACCGACACCGTTACTCCTCCTCGAACCTTTTAGATGACTTGATGAAGGCCATTAGGTCCTTTATGTCCAGCTCCATGACCTGGCGTAGGATAACCAGGAAGGGAACTCCCAAGAGATGAGGTGCTCCACCGTTTCCTCCTCCTCATCATAATTACAACTCCTGCAGCATCGTCGGTAAGGCACACCTAGTCTTTCTGCGTACCTACCAATGAGGCAGTTCCCAGTTAATACGCCTGTTAGTATGGAGTATTCTCTTCTCCTTAGGGCATAAATTTGTCTTGATCTTTTATGATCCCATTTCGGCCAGGTTTCTTTGGATATCCGGCATCCTGGAGATTGCAGCCATCTTTTGTTGGCTTGGCGGAGTGTGTACTCCTTCAGCATTAGCTTGTATGTGGCAAACGGCATACCTAAGCGCTCTTTATCCCGAAGAACCTGCTTGGTCTTGCCCTTCCTCGCAAGTTCGTCTGCCCTACAATTTCTGTCAATGTCCCTATACCCCGGGACCTATGTGAGGTTCACGCGGGTCTGTTGGGCCATCTCTTGTAGAGATCGACGACAGCTGAGCGTCAGTTCAGAGTTGAAGGAGTAAGAGCCAAGGGATTTCATGGCCGCTTGGCTGTCGCTGAAAATAAAAATATCCTGTCTGTAAGTGTGTTGGCCTATCCAAGCCGCGGCGTCCATGATTGCTGAAACTTCAGCCTGGAAGACACTGCAGTGATCAGGTAGTCTGAAGGAGAGCTCAAGGTTCAGATCCTTTAAACAAACCCCTCCTCCAACTCTACCGTCTAACGTCGAGCCATCAGTATAAATGGAAGTGCCGCCACGAGTGGCGGGACTCCGATCCGTGCTCTCCCATTCTACCCTGCTGGGAATGTTTATTTTAAAACCGCTATCTCCGACTGTTGTGGTCGCACAACGATCTGTGCTCAGCGGAAGAAAGCTATAGGATCCCAAAATACTGGGGTGTCCAGTAGTGCTTGCGTCCCAGCCGGACGTTTCCCTTAGACGCAGAGCCGATGCTGCTGCTACCCGGTGCCCTTCCAGATCGAGTGGCAAAATGCCAAGAATGGCCTGGAGTGCAGATTAAGGTTTGTCGCCTTGCTCAGCGCAGGCCACCATACCACGACTCTATAGAGCATGATTTGGGGCTGAGCCACCATTTTTTCCAATGACTCCTTTGCACGTGTAGAGTGAAATGCACGCTTTCTTCTGGCGCTGAAGAACGTTCTTCTTCCAACAACTTCTTTCAACGACGATTTGTTCAGACCACGATTTGGCGTGGCGGAAACCCTACTAACTGTGGCAGTAGCAACATTGGTGCGCTCAACAGCTGGCAGCTCAAAAAGGCAGTAAAAAATAATTCAACGATAGCCCCCATATTAGAAGCAGACAAAATTCAATGCCATTTCGGGCCGTCGGCAATTCCTAACTTCGGAGGAATTTGGAAAGCTGGCGTCAAGTCTGTAAAATATCATTTAAAAAGAGTGATAGGCGAAAGTAAATTGACATTCGAAGAGATGACTACGCTACTATCACAGATTGAAGCAGTGCTAAATTCGCGACCTCTTTGTGCTACTGATAGCGAGAGCGATATAGATGTCTTAACCCCTGGGCATTTTTTAATAGGATGCCCACTAATAGACTGTCCTGAAGCAAATGATGACACAACGAGAGATTCATTAGACAGATGGAAATTAATCCAAAAAATGAAAAGAGATTTTTGGAAACGGTGGGAAAGCGAATATGTCACAATGTTACAACAAAGAATGAAATGGAAAACAAAATCCGACAATCTAGTAAAAGGTCAAATAATCATTATTAAAAATGAGGAAACCCGTCCGGCAAAATGGCCATTAGGCAAAGTTGTAAAAACTCATCCTGGAAGCGATGGAAAAACCAGAGTTGTAACTCTAAAATTACAAAATGAGATACTTAAAGGACCCATTCACAAACTATGCCGGCTAGAAACAACAAACAACAGCAATACAGAAGAGCGAAATCAAGCTACTTGTCTGTTGACAACAAGAACATCAAAAAAGACAACAATTACAGGGGGCCAGACAATAACAAAAACAATGATGATGTGGTTCTTTACGTTTCTTATGCTAGCAGTGCAAGTAAAAGCATTACCCGTAAATGATACAGCGAGAACAGGTGCTTCAGTGGCTGAATTAAGAAACAATACCACAATATACTTGGATCCAATTGGCAAAATAGACATAATAAATTCAAAATGGAACTTAATCGTTTATTACGAGTTAGGCTTCTATTACGAACGGATGGATAAAATAAACGAATTTATTAACAGACTTGAACATCAATGCCAAATATTGACCTATTATGAAGAGGCTTGTGTAAAGATTACCACAACTTTGAAAAAGACGTGCACCATTCGAATTTGTTGGCTCACTTTACCATATATTATTCGGAATAATGGATGCTGACAACCGCAAAAGCATGGAATCAAATATTAAAAATATTTTTGAAAATCAAAAGGATATTGCAAGTTTGTTTAAGAAACAGACATCCATAGTTGATTCCACAATAAATATATTAAAAAAGACAACCGATGAAGTGAACAAGAATTTTCAAAAGATAATTCAACAGCTAAATAAATTTTATCATGAACTAGCTGACCCGGCAGACCGTGTCCTGCCACAAATTTATTTCCCTGTCTGTTTCTCTAACCCGATCCCTATATCTATTTTAAACCATATCCCTATCTCCTTCATATAGGAGAAACCACGCCCCCTTCTTCCTTATCCCCAGTTTTTTTTTGGAGGTGTCCGGGATTGATCTTATATAACTCCTCACAAAATTTCAGTGGTCTAACCTAAATACTTCTAGAGATATGGACTATGAAGTATTTTATTCGTATGGGAGGTGCCACGCCCCCTTTATTGTTAACTCGAGTTTTTTGGGAGGTATTAGGGATCGATCACATATAAACCCTCACCAAATTTCAGTGGTCTAACGTAAATACTTGCAGAGATATGGGCTATGAAATGTTTCCTTCATATAGGAGAAACCACGCCCCCTTTTTCCTTATCCCCAGTTTTTTTTGGAGGTGTCCGGGATTGATCTTATATAACTCCTCACAAAATTTCAGTGGTCTAACCTAAACACTTCCCGAGATATGGACTATGAAGTATTTCATTCGTATGGGAGGTGCCACGCCCCCTTTATCGTTAACTCGAGTTTTTTGGGAGGTATTAGGGATCGATCACATATAAACCCTCACCAAATTTCAGTGGTCTAACATAAATACTTGCAGAGATATGGGCTATGAAATGTTTCCTTCATATAGGAGAAACCACGCCCCCTTTTTCCTTATCCCCAGTTTTTTTTGGAGGTGTCCGGGATTGATCTTATATAACTCCTCACAAAATTTCAGTGGTTTAACCTAAATACTTCTAGAGATATGGACTATGAAGTATTTTATTCGTATGGGAGGTGCCACGCCCCCTTTATTGTTAACTCGAGTTTTTTGGGAGGTATTAGGGATCGATCACATATAAACCCTCACCAAATTTCAGTGGTCTAACGTAAATACTTGCAGAGATATGGGCTATGAAATGTTTCCTTCATATAGGAGAAACCACGCCCCCTTTTTCCTTATCCCCAGTTTTTTTTGGAGGTGTCCGGGATTGATCTTATATAACTCCTCACAAAATTTCAGTGGTCTAACCTAAACACTTCCCGAGATATGGACTATGAAGTATTTCATTCGTATGGGAGGTGCCACGCCCCCTTTTTCGTTACCCTAGTTTTTTTGGAGTTGGTAGGGATCGATCTCATATAACCCCTTACCAAATTTCAGTGGTCTAACATGAATACTTCCAGAGATATCGACTATGAAATATTTCATTTGTATGGGAGGTGCCACGCCCCCGTTGTCGTTATCCCCAGCTTTTTGGAGGTGGTAGGGGTCGATCTCATATAATCCCTTACCAAATTTCAGTAGTCTAACATGAATACTTCCATAGATATCGACTATGAAGTATTTCATTCGTATGGGAGGTGCCACGCCCCCTTTTTGGTTAACCCCCAGTTTTATGGGTGAGAATGGTGTTGTTATCCTATAGGTCTGTACCGATTTCCAGGTCCCTACCTTAAACCCATTTAGAGATATTCACCTTGAAGAAAAATGTTTGTATGGGACGTGCCACGCCCCCCTAATATTTTGTTCTGATTTTATAACATGACCTGCGCGTGGTAATAACAAACAAACCCCCTAAAGGAAGTATATGATTTGGTTCAGCCGTTTTCGAGTTTTAGCGTAACGACTGAACACCATTTCATTTTTATATAGGGTAAACCCGGGTGATATGGCGCGATTTTTTTCATTTCGCAATATCTTCCAAATGAAACAAGATTTTTTTATAAAGTTTGAATTGAAATTCAATTTATTAAATTCATAAATATATTTTGCTTTAAAAAACCAAAAAACTAAAAAACTTCATTACACAAAATGCAATACAAAAATGTATTACGACTGCGCCATTTCACCCGGATACCCGGGTGAAATGGCGCACCCTATGGGGTGATATGGCGCACTACTTTTTTTTAACAATATCATTTCCACATTTGTTGCACGTGTTGATGTAAGACGTGCAACTATCGTGGGACCATTTTTTGCAGATCACACATTGCACCCAGTCATCTTTTTTAGAGGTTATATTGTAATCCTCACCACAACCAGCGCACAAATTTTCTTCAAAATCTTCCAATTCATCAGACCCGTCATCAAAAGGAACATTTTGATCTTCGTCTGATGAGCTAGATAAATCCATGACTTTCTTCTTGTTCTTCAGCTTTTGCATGAGCTTACGTGGTTTATTCTTGATTTTTTGTTCCCGTTTTAGAGATTTGTTCATTTGTTCTGATCTGTTTTCCGGTGTTGTTAGCACCCGTGCCTTTTGTGCTCTTTCGCTTTTCTTCTTAGGCTTAGAGACCGATGGAACAGGACAGACTTGGTTTAGAGCTTTACCAGGGGTTATATCAGAAGGCTCCGGCGTGTTAATTAAAGGATCCCTTACGTCCTACAAGGATAGTTAAAAAGTAAAATAGTTACGGAGATAGGTATAGCAAATATTAAACATTTAAATACCTACCGGAAGTGGTGTCGTATCCCGCGGAATTTCCATCTCAACTTCTTCGTTCATTTCTATAAAAGCATATTCTGGTATTGCAGTTGGATTAAAAGGACAAATTCCCGTCGCCTCGAACCCCGATATTCCATTTCTCGATACAGCAGAGCTCCCCCAGGCCTGTGAAAGTAAATTTCCGAATTCATGCCGCCCAATTTTGCGAAGCGGGTTATTGCGAATAAATGAATTACATGCAGCGTAATAGAATGACTTGAAGGCTTTGAAAAATGATCTATCCAAAGGCTGGAGGAATTGGGTAGTATGAGGTGGTAAACAAAACAGAATTATATCATTTTCGGCTGCAAAATCCAGCATTTCAACATTTGTACAATGAGAGGAATGTCCATCAAGTATAAGAAGTACTTTTCCCTCTGGTTTTCTAGGAAGGAAATGGTCTTTAAGCCAAAGAAAGAAAATATCTTTGTTGACATACGCTGACTTTTCACCCATAAATATTTTTGAGCCCGGTGGCATTCTATCGTTCCATTCTGGTTTCATTCGCTTTCCTTTGAACACACATGCGGGTGGCAAAAAGGTACCCTCTGCATTACAACAAGCTATAACCGTTACTGTCTCGCCTTTTTCTCCAGAAGTGATAGCTGCAACATTTTTCGACCCTTTTTGGGCGACAACCAGTTCTGCTCTATTATTTAACTGGCAACCGGTTTCATCAACGTTAAAAATTTGGAGTGGTTTGCCCAGAAGTTCATTTTCAGTCATAATAGTTTCAAGAAGAGAAAAGTATTTGGATACTTCTTCACGGTTCATGCTGGTTGCTCGAGCGAGCGAAACACCTTCAGATTTTCGAACGGAGAGGTCTTGGTTTCGATTCAAAAACAGTTGCAACCAATCATCTCCGGCTCTCTTGGTTGTCTTATTAAAGCGGTGCTGAACACCTAGCTTTTCAGCAAGGTCATATGCCATTTCGCGAACCATAATCCGTGTTGGAGCGAACCCATACCCTTGCATTTTTTTAATATGTGAAACCATTTTCTGCTCTATTTCGCCTCTCAACCAAATAGGTCCTCCTAATGCTTTTTTGGTAGAAGTACCAGCTTTCAGGTACCGCCTTATGGTTGAAGCAGGGACCTTATATTGTTTACTTGCCGCATTGATAGAAATTTTTCTTGTTTTTATGGCATCAATCGCATGTTTCAAATTGTTATCGGACCACGAAGCCCTGGTACAATTGGCTTTTCTCTTGTAAATATTTGGCATATCTGCATTCATAAAATATAAAATACTAATAAGTGTACATACGCGTATTTGCTTTTAAAATATATGAAAGGTAGGTAAACCGGGTTATATGGCGTACATGTTTCATACGCCATATCACCCGGCAAAAAATGCGCCATTTCACCCGCTTTGTTTAAGCAAAAGTGTCAACACTGGCAAAATCTACACTTCCTGGAATTTCTCCAAAATCGCACACGTGGGTTTTCTTTTAAGTTTCGCTTATCTTATTTATGCAAAAGAAATATACCTAGGTCAAAAACTCAACGAATAATTCCACTCTGAATAAATTGCCTTTTTGTTAAGAAAACCACTTTTGCACTGTTTTTATTTTCTTTTCAATTTTCACTAAAACTGTTTGCACGCACGAACGAGAGGGTGTTGCCCCTTTGAGTTATTTCACAAGACTGAATAGTTTTTCTTGAAATGGAGTTCCTGAACGAGTTGGAAGTTAGATTTTTTGATGGTGCGCCATATCACCCTTCGCGCCATTTCACCCGGGTTTACCCTATATAGATTAACAACCAAAATAACTAAAGATTGTATGGGAGGTACCACGCCCCCTTTTTCGATAACCCCAAGCTTTATGGGTGAGAATGGTGTTGTTATCCTATAGCTCTATACCAATTTTCATGTTCCTACCTTAAACACTTTTGAAGATATTCACCTTGAAAAATTCAGTTTGTATGGGAGGTGCCACGCCCCCTTTTCCGATTACCCCTTCTTTTATGTGTAAGAAGGCTTTTGATTGAAGAAGGCTTTCTATACCAATTTTCAGGTCCCTACCTTGAACCCTTTCACAGATATTCTGCTTAAAAATTTAGTTTGTATGGGAGGTACCACGCCCCCTTATTGGATAACCCCAAGTTTTATGGGTGAGAATGGTGTTGTTATCCTATAGCTCTATACCAATTTTCATGTTCCTACCTTAAACACTTTTGAAGATATTCAACTTGAAAAATTCAGTTTGTATGGGAGGTGCCACGCCTCTTAATATTTTGTTCTGATTTTAAGACATGACCTGCGCGTGGTAATAACAAACAAATCCCCCAAAGGAAGTATTTCATTTGGTTCAGCCGTTTTCGAGTTTTAGCGTTACAATTATACACCATTTCATTTTTATATATATAGATTAGTTCAAAATCAAAACGCCGAACGAATGACTTTAATGTTTCAAACATTAACCAATCAAATATGAATAGTTATGGACGAATGTGAAGAAATTCAAACTTCAATAATTAACTTATTAATTGACATAAATCATAGTCGAATAAATCCAAAACTATTAAAACCATCACAGCTTATTAATGAAATATCCTTGATTAAAAGTCAACTACCACACAAATTAGTACTACCTGGAAAACAGCATGGTAATGAATTAAAGGAAATCTATAAGTCCATGACTAAAAAAAAAAAAAAAAAAACTAATGGCGGCGATATACCAACAGGTTATCATAACCTCTAACGAGATTTTTAGCCGAGCTTCTCTTTCCAACTTGTGGTGTGTTGCTTTTTGAGTTTTTCCTGCAAGTTGGCGGGACCTACAGTTTTTTGCCGACTCCGAACGGCACTTGCAAAGCAAATGAATTTTTTGCTGAGAAGCTTCTCATGGCAGAAATACACCCGGAGAGTTTGCCAAACTACTGCCGAGGGGCGACCCCGTTTAGAAAAATTCTTTTTCTAAATAATTTTTGATGTTACTTTTGTCGGGCATCGAACCGCCACGACTTGGTGTAGAAGGCCGAACACTTAACCGCTACACCACGGCGGCCGCCATGACTGCTAAAGGATTAATTATGGATTCTCGACTCGTCATAAACATTGAGATTCCCTTAATATCATTTGAGTCATCAAATGCGTACAAATTAAATCCGCTGCCAATAAAATACAAAGGTAACATGATCATCCCTGATATAAAAGCAGAATATTTAATATACAAGTTTGATTTAAATCAATACGTGTTAATAAACCAAGTGGATCTAAATACGTGTTCAATTAACTCAGAAGATCATTACCAATGTCCAGGGAATTGGGCTTGGAAGTCAGCAACGGACAATTCATGCGAAGTAGCAGCATTAAAACAGTATGAAAATGAAGTATGTGGATTCAAGCCCGCTACAGATGAAAACATATGGATTAAACTATCCTCTCCAAATCGCTGGCTTTACAAGATATTTAGTAAAGCAATGATACATCTAGAATGTGATACCAATCAACACATGAGAATGGAAATCCCTAAACAAGGCGTTATCACGATAAGAGAAGGATGTACACTGTACATTGTACAGTTGAACATGAAGGAGTAACTCTAACCGCATCTCATCAGATACAATCTACGATCAATGGATAAAGGACATTGAGAACATATCAGAACTGCAAATTAAACCTTTTGACTCCACCTTAATAAACAACACTAAAGATATCCTTAAACTTAAACAGCAAATAGAAGATCTCAAAATAAAAGGTAACAATTTTCACCAGATAAGTGGTCATACTTCACTATCTTTAATCGTAATAATAGGACTTATTATCATTGTATTATATTTAAGATCAAAATGTAAAACAAAAAAAGCTGTAGCTGTTTCATTCGAACTTCCAGCTAGAAATAATGTTAATTAAATAAATTATTAGAAAACATATTTAGTTTTGCCCTTTGGCAGAATGTTCATACAAAAATATGAACACACAACTCTGCCACTCTAAAATAAGTATATTTATACACTCCACTAGAATTTTAAGATAGTATTGTCATACATACATACTTACAAAACAAACAGGATAAGGTACCTAAACCTATCATACACACACACACACACACACACATTGGACCCAAATTTTATATGGGATTACTTCGATTTTATTGCTATCAATTTAAAGTATGAAATAAAAGAAATTTGAATTTTTTTAGACCTAGTCTGAACTTTGACCCCCGTGCGACATGCCTTAGCGGTGTCCAATCGGATCCAAATTTTATATGAGATTATTTCTATTTTATTGCTATCAATTTAAACTATGAAATAAATGAAATTTGAATTTTTTTAGACCTAGTCAGAGCTTTGAGCCCCGTGCGACACGCCTAAGCGGTGTCCAATCGGACCCAAATTTTATATTTGATTACTTTGACTTTAGTGCTATCAATTTACGGTATGAAATAAACGAAAAAATAATTTGTATTTTTTTTATACATTATAGGCTAATCTGAACTTTGACTCTTCTGCGACATGCCTTAACGGTGTCCAATAGGGACCAAAATTTAAATATAATATTTTCGAATATTGTGCTATCGATTTTGGGTGTTAGATTAAAAAATTATCCTTTTTATTTTTGGAGTCTCCATAGGGTAATCTAAACTTTAACCGCGTGCGGCACCCCTTAACTGTCTCCAATCGTGCTAAAAATTTATATGTGATATCCTTGGCTATATTACTATTGATTTAGGGGGTGGGACTAAGGATATCTCATGTTTGGTTTGTCCCCATACAAATAAGGACAAGCCTAATGCACACCAATCAATAGAGTATAAAATAAGTTATAATAATACATTTAATAAAAATATCTGGTGTATTATTTTGAAAATCAAAAACATCTTTCCGAGATACCAAATAGGTCTGATGCTGACTTTATAACATACTTAAACGAAATTCTGAACAACAATTGCATAACACAAGATAAAATTGTTTTCGTGGGGGATTTTAACATAAATCTCCACAGGGAAACGACATATAGTAAGCACCTGGTTGAATTATTTCGATCTTTTGCTATGGAACAAAAAATAGATTTTTATACTCGAAAGGGGGATACCACGGAAACTCTGATTGATCTGATATTTGCTAACGGTGATTCTATTTCATGTAGAAGATTGGAAGAACGTCAGATTTCCGATCATGAAACCATACAATTTAAAATCAAACTAGACAGAACGCATCGAATGAGAGTTAAAAGGACTATCACATCTTGGGAATTTATAGTTGTGATAACCTTCTCAACCAGTTACGACAGTTTAACTTTACTGAATTTGAGAACCTCAGTATCGAAGATAAGGCAACATTGTTGTTTAATAACTTAGTCGACGCGATGACCACGTTGACCTACTCTAAGGATGTAAATGTAAAGCTTATGAATAAATGGTACGACTCCGAACTAGCAAATGTGAACAGACACAAATATGATTTGTACAAGCTTGCTCTAAATACAGGTGATTGGAATGAGGACAACACTTACAAGCGTTATTATAAAAACTTATTAAGATAAAAAATGTAGTTGGCCTTTTTCGAACAAAATATTACTCATAATGCAGGGGAAGCAAGGCCATGGGGAAACACTTGAAAAAAATGCATATGTATGTCCAAGGAAAGCAATGTATTTGATAAAATGCTAATAAACGGCCGACTTTATACAAATGAGAGTGAAATAGCACAGTCATTAAATGACTATTTTATTGACAGTATAATCGAAATTAGCTCAAATATTCCTTTCAGAGATAGAGCTTTACTGACTGAGGAAAATTAAAGTCTTAGCTTCAATTTTCAGCAAGTATCCACTAATGAAATACTCGAAATAGTTAGTAGATTTAAAAACAAAACTGGAGGGAAAAAACTTTTATCTGAAGGAGTCATAAAAGACTCCATAACCTATACCGGATATTTCTATAAAGAAGAAGTAAATGAAAGTCTAGAAAAAGGTATAGTTCCGCAGTTATGGAAAACTTCCACAGTAGTGCTAATAGAGAAAATTAAAAATACCATAAGGGCTGCTGAGATCAGACCATTTAATACGTTGCCGTGTGACGAAAATATTTTGGAAACAGTGGTAAAAAGCCAGCTAGTAAAATACCTTGAAGAAAATAGCATCATCATACCACAACAATCTGGTTTTCGGAGAAAGCATTCCTGTGAAAGTGCTCTGAACCTGGTTATGGCTAACTGGAAAGAAGACTTCAGCAGGAATAAACATGTAGCAGCTGTATTCCTAGATTTAAAACGTGCCTTTGAGACTATAGATCAAAACTTGTTAAAAAAGAAGTTGTTAAGTATAGGTGTTACTGGTACGGAACTAAAATGGTTTCAAGATTTTATTACAAATAGAAGTCAAAGAACTCTAAATGGATCATCTCTATCCGAAAAAAGAGAAGTGACTGTTGGACTTCCACAAGGTTCTGTATTGGCACCTATATTGTTTAATATATACATCAACGATATTTTCGGTTCCCTGAAGTATTGTGATATTAAACTCTTTGTGGATGATACATTGCTGATGCTTAGTGGCGATAACATTAATGAAATATACATATGTATATAAAATTACAGGAGGATCTAAACGGAGTCTATGATTGGCTATGCCTGAATAGACTTAAACTGAATATTACTAAAACAAAATTTATGGTAATATCAAGACTGAAATATCAGAGCAACGAATTGCAAAATTTAAATATAAACAATGAAGCAATTGAAAAAGTAAATAGCTTTAAGTACTTAGGAATCAAAATAGATGATAAACTTAACTTTAATGAACACGTTGATTATACTGTTGGCAAAATAGCCAAAAAGTTATACTTTACTCAAGTAACGTGCAAGTTTTTAAGTAGAAGATATAAAGCAATGGTTTACAGGTCCATAATCGAACCTCATTTTATTTACTGTCCAACTATATTTTTCATAATTCGAGATAGGCAGATTTACAAGTTACAGAAGCAACAAAACCGAGCTATGAGATTCATCCTCAAAAAGCGTTATGACACACCTATCAGAGCTATGCTCGCCGATTTAAATTGGCTAAGCATCAAACAACAGCTTTTTTGCCATACCATGAAATTTATTAAAAATATAATAAAAGGCAACTTGCCTGACTATTTGAAAACTAACATAAAATATGTAAGAAATGTATATTCTGTGAATACTAGAAGAAAAAATGATTTCAACTTACCTGCATATAAAACCGAAGCAGATAAATGTAATTTATATTATAAAGGCCTAAAATTCTATAACGAATTACCAAATGATATTAAAACAGGTAGGTAAGTAGGTAGAATGGCTGCGACAAAAATCGCCCAAGTAGCTTTAAAAGCCGATTTGATGCCATAAAACTCGTAGAAACCTACTGCTGTGAGTATATGCTACAACCACCCAGAGCTGTTTAAAAACTCCAGGATGCTTGGAATCCCTAATTCGGATACTCTCCCTATATTATCCAAAAAAGGGGTCCCAAACACTTTCAGTCGTGTTCTGGCTAGAGCGGGGCACTTACACAGGAAGTGCTCAACGGTCTCTTTTGCATTAATATCTTTACAGGTTCTGCAGTGGCCATTATGCGGAATACCCAGTTTTTCCGCATGCGTACCTATCGTCCAATGACCCGTGCAGACTGCTACAAGCTTGCAGGTGTCTACTCTGGACCTGCTTAGGAGTCCCCTTGTCCTCCTCTCGCTGTAGTTCGGCCAGGTGGCTCTCGATATTGCACAGGTAGTAGTCCCTTTCCACTTCCGTTGTGCTTCATTGAAGAAATATTTTTGGAGGTTCCCCTTGGCTACTGCCAGGGGTACCCCAATTTCGAGTCTAGACATCTCTTCGTTCTCCGCTGATGAGCCTGCCCGTGCTAGCTCATCAGCCCTCTCATTACCCTCGATCCCTTTATGACCCGGGACCCAGATAATGGATATTTCTAAAACTTCAGCTAACGTAGCCAAAATTTGTTTACATGCATGCACTGCATTAGAGCTTGTGTATGGTGATGCGATTGCCTTTATCGCCGCCTGGCTGTCGGTGAAGATAGCCACTTTCCCAGTAATGTTCCTTTGCTCAAGCGATTTGCACGCCTGAACAATCGCAAGAACCTCTTCTTGAAACACACTGCTATACGACGGGAGTCTGAATGCTTCTGAAATATGCAGACCTGCCGAGAATACGCCGGCTCCCACCCCCGAATCCATCTTGGAGCCGTCTGTATACACTTCAATGTGGCTATTTTTGTGACCCTGCCCCTTTTCCACTCATTCCTACTTGGAAGGACAGTAGTGGCATTCCTCTCAAACTTCAGTTTGTGAGGATAGTAGTCTATTGCGCTATTAACTATTCCCTCTGGTAGGGTGTTAAGGATACTACTGTGCCCATGCTGAGTATCCTTCCAGCACCCAGACTCCCTGAGTCTTAGTGCGGTTTATGCCGATGTACAAAGTATATATAAGTCAATTGGAAGTAGGTTCAAAATAGGATCCAAGGCCGCAGTGGGGCAGGTGCGCAAGGCCCCGGTGGCGCCAACACACGCGGTGCGCTGTACCCTCTGCAAGTTGGCGAGATTGTAGTTCTTACGAAGAGCTTCCCACCACACCACCGAGCCGTAGGTCAGCACAGGCCGGACCACCGCCTCGTACAGCCACAGCACCATCTTCGGCTTTAGACCCCATTTCTTACCAAACATCGATTTGCAAGCGTAGAAGGCGATACATGCCTTCCGCACCCGCTCCTCGCTGCACTCCTTCCAATTTAGTTTGCAATCAATTATCATCCCCTTCCACATCAAAAAAAGCTGCTAGAGTGAATTCTTTGTATAGAAGGGACTTCTCCACTGTTCGCACTACTTCATGCAGCGCAGTACCTGTGGATTCCCCCCTTAAGTAAGCGTGCTGCGCACCGGACAGAGGGTACCCCTCCAGGAGTTCCCGTATGTGTATGTCCAGCAGCCTCTTTTAGCACGAAGGAAGTGAGACTTATTGGTCGAAAATCTTTGGCCACTTCGTGCCCTCTTCTTCCTGACTTTGGAATGAAAACCACCCTTGTTTTCCTCCATGTGTCCGGAATGTGATCAAAGGAAATGCAGGCCGTAAAGATCTCCTTTAACTCCCTAACCAGAGGTATCTGAGTCTTCTGCAGCATGATGGGGAGTATACCATCTACTCCCGGTGACTTAAATGGTGAGAAGCTATTTATTGCCCAGGCAATTTTGTCTTCTGTTAAGAGTTTGCTTATCAGCTCTCTAGGTGCCTCCCGTTGCGCCTTTTCTCCCCTTTGCTCCGTCCCTCCAGGGTCGTCCGGGAAGTGAGCCTCAATCAGGATATCTTGGGTTTCCGCTGATGATCCTGCCCATGTACCATCAGCGCGCTTTACAAAGGTTTTGTTGGAGTGTCCCCTGGCGAGTATTTTCCCGAGCCTTGCTGAGTCCTTCGTGGACTCGATAGATTCACAATGCTCCTGCCATGACTTGGCCGTTGCAACACGTGCGGCTTTTATAAAATCCCTCCGGGCGTTCCTGTACTCCTGGAAGTCTTTCTTGGCATAGCAATTATTGAAGACCTTCCTCATCTTCGACCTTAGTTCGCTAAGATTTTTGTCCCACCACGGGGGGATGGTCTTCTTGCTTCTAGTTATTGGGCAGGAAGCCTTATAGGCAACCTGGAAACTTTTTTCCAGAGACCGAACTCGATCGTCTAGAGCTTCTGTCGATTGTATCGGTGTCTTCTTCCTACTGAGCCTATCACTGACTATCTTTTCAAATAGACCCCACGAGGTTCGTTTAGGACTTCTGTGCGGTTGTTTTATCTCTCCCTCCCAGTCAATATCAAAAAGGATCATTCGATGATCCGACATGGAGGTCTTTTGCGATACCTCCCAGTTCCTTATCGAAGGTTCCTGGGAGTCAGATGCTATTGTAATATCAAGGACTTCTTCCCACCCGGCGAAGAGAGCTACCCCTGTTACATATACATAATTTATTTGCTAATAGAAATTCAAAAAGAGACTCACCCCGTTCGTTTATTTCGCTGCTCCCCCATAACGCATGCCTTGCTTTGGCGTCGCAGCCCATCGGGATCCTCTCGTTTTTTTTTTGCTTGGTGAGCAGCTGTACCTCCTCGGGAGGTGCCGGCCGATCGTGAGTCATGTACGCAGAGGCGACCGTTAACTTGCGTCCGCCCCCTGACTCAATCCTGACCACCGCCAAATCAAATGTGCTGAAATTAGGTAAAAAGAAAGCATTAATAGTATCCCTAACGAGGATGCATGCCCTCGGCTTACCTTCTCCTAGTGTATAAAATAAGTTGTAGCCTCTGATACTTAGGCCCCTGACCTTGGAGCGCCATACCCAAGGCTCCTGCACCAAGCAGATGTCAATACTTACCTCCCGTAGGATAACCAGCAGGTTATCCGAGGCACATCTGGCATGCTGCAGGTTAATCTGAGCCACCGTAATCATCGGACCGGGGGGACGCACCTGCTTGACTGTCGGGGTTCGACGATGAATCAGCCCCGGCTGATGCAGGCAGCCTAAGCTCCACTAGGAGCTTATTGGCATCGTCGACCTCCTCCAGATTGTTATCCGGTGCTACCGCTGCTGGAAAAACTTTAACTCTGGCGTGCCTGACGCCATAGACTAACTTGTTTCCCCTCGCAGCCTCTCCCCACATCTCATACATCAGCCGGCGTTGTTCCCTAGGCACTCGTTGTTTATGAGCACCGGGCGGCTACTTTTTTGCTTCTCCTCTATCCTTAGCAGCTCCCAGTCGTCCATCGGGACGCCCGAGTTCTGCATTTTAAGACACTGGATGATGTTCTTCTCATCCAGTTTCATATTCGGCATGTTTGGCAACCAAACGCGCGCACGGGGCCTCCGGGGAATCTCCGAAGCATTGATGATCTTCAGAGTGAGTTGCTAATCTTAGCAATGCCTCTCTCAAGAAAGTCCCTGGAGAGCCCGTCCGCGCACTTTATTACCCTGCAGCCCCGGCATACCTCCTCACAGTTGAAGGCGGGGACTGGGGTTCGGTTCTCCATAAGGTGTTGGACGACCATCTCATATAGTCGTCCCTCTATGGAGTTCAAAACCGCCAGTACTCGCCTCCCGTTAGCCCCGTCAGCGTCAACCAGTGCAACCTGGAGGTGATCCCGGACCACCTCACTATAGGTGTTCCTGGCCAACGCTGCAGCATTAGTGGAAGGGCCATTATATTGCTGGTACCTTCCCCTCTTGCCATTTCTATCGTTCACCTCCAGTGAACGATTGCGCTTTGCGCGCGACTTTGTTTGTTCCTGCTGTGGCTGTGCAACGGGTTTGTTTTCTGGGCGGTCTCGTACTCCTTGACCACTGCCTCGCACCGAACCTTGTCCACGGCGTCCCTCTCATGCGCCTTGCCACTCTCTTCGTTCTTTTTTATTTTTGCTAGAATACTTATACTGAGCCCTAAGGTATCTAACCTTCTGTAGGCACCCTGAGGACTTCTTTGATTTCTTTTTGGGGCCCACTTTGGCTGGTGCGCCCCTATTTGATTTATTCGGAGCAACAGGGGTACTATGGCTGGTACCCTCGTCGTCCTTTGCTTGGGCGCTCCCCTGGCTGCTGGCCAGAAGCTCGTCCTCAGAGAGCGATCCCAGATCGCTCTCTTCCCCACTCTTCCTTTTTTTATTTGTATCTTTTAATTTCTCCATACGATTCCCACGAGTAAACTGGAATGGGTTGGTCCACCCCGGCATAGCCAGTGTACCGGGGTAAGGCACTTATACAACCGACCTGGCCCGGGCATCGGAGGGGACCGTAAGCGATCAGCTATTCGATATACACCCGCTGACCATTCAGCCATCGGCACGGTGCCTGCACACCTTGGCTTAGGGTGGCGTTGACACGGATCTCCCCACATCTCATACATCAGCCGGCGTTGTGCACTTATGTGTACTCTGCCCGAGGTTGCATGAAATGTAAGGTCTTCCTCTTTGTTCAATCCGCATTGGGGCCCGTCCCTCCTGGAGTGATCCCAATACAAGAATTTAAGCCCCTTCGCCACGGCAAGGCGGCCAACAATGAAGGGGGATATTAAAACAAGTAATGGGAAAAATTTAAAAAAATTGTGTGATTATTGCAAAACCCTACCCAAATAGTGCTGAATACACGGGCTTCCATAGCATCGTCGCAGTGCATACGTGCCAAGTAATCTGCAATGCAGCGCCTGCATCCTCGCACGCATTCAAAAAGCTGCCGAAACTCATATTGAAACGCATCACTCGATCAAATCAGTGCACCGCCGGTCAGATGTTGTCTTCGCGCTTTCCCTGCGTATACGGCCTCTAACCGCAGTGAAACAGCACAACCCATTGTGATATGGAAGTCTGCCACTGATTCACACGGTATGGTAGCTTTAAATGTATATAACTAGGCTATAATATGTAGTTTAGTTTAAATAAAAGTGTAATTTAAGTAGTTATAAGCTAGGCTTAAGAAAGCCGTAAAAAATAAATAAATCTAAATCTAAATCTGAAATCTAAAAAATCTATTTTTCATCTTGTTCGTACGACCCCTCGCCGGGCAAGGCCAGTTTAGGGTTAAGGGAAGAGTAAGCGGAATGTGTCGTCCGCCGCGGCATAGCCCCATACCGCGGTAAGGCCATAGTTACTCTCCGAGGCGGCCCGGTATCAGAGAGGTTCCCTTCGATTACAGCCACGATTTGCCTCACGGCAGCAAACGTCCAATGGGCACGTGGTCGTATAACACCCTGGATTGGGAGGGGGAAGATCTTAGTCGTCGCGCCAGAGAGGCTTCTCTCGTGATGTAGTACTGGGCGGCGTAAATTTATTTTCAGTGAGTACTGCATTTTCGCGTTTTATGACAGACTGCAAGTTGACACAATTTATACGGACTTTTCGAAAGCTTTTGACAAGGATGCTCTTGTTTTTGATTGAATCTTACCTAACTAATAGACACCGTGATGTTGAAGTGGATAATGCCACATCTCGGTCTGTCATTGCATCGTCAGGTGTTCCGCAAGGAAGTAATTTGGGGCCTCTCTTTTTCATTTTTATTTATAAATGATATTGGTGCGCGCTTTCCCTTTGCGGAATATTTGTTGTATGCCGATGATTTGAAAATATTCACAGTTATCAAGAGCTCCCGTGACTCTGAGCTGCTGCAAGCTGACCTTATTAATGTTGAAAACTGGTCCCGCCCAAATCGTCTCACGCTTAACATTAAAAAGTGTTTTCATGTTACCTTTTCAAAATCAGGTAATACTCTATGTTCATCGTATGCTATTTATGGTTGTGTCCTCCAATCTGTTAAGGAGATTAAATACCAGGGTGTATTTTTTGACTCCAAATTCAGTTTCTCTAACCAATTCAATTACGTCATTTCTCGCTCTAACGCAATGTTCGCCTTCATACGTATAAACTAACCCTCACGAACACAAGTCGCTATACTGTGCTCTTCTCACGTCGAAATTGGAATATGCGGCTGTTATTTGGAGGCCCAATCGAATTGGTCCTTCTAAACGCATTGAGAGAGTTCAGAAGGTTTTCCTACGAGTTGCTCTCCGCTCATTAAAGGTTTTTTGCTAGGATCAACTAT
Organism: Campiglossa producta; assembly: GCA_964058755.1. NCBI lineage: Eukaryota > Metazoa > Arthropoda > Insecta > Diptera > Tephritidae > Campiglossa > Campiglossa producta. Next base: position 26,624 of record CAXKVI010000027.1, on the reverse strand, counting down.
TGCAGCATGCCCCTATCTCTAGAGCATGTGTTGATCTGAATTTGTTTTTCAATTCCACAGGCGTTGTCTTCACCATCCCCTATACTACTATAATTAGTCTTCTAAAATCCTTTTTTTCTTAATATTAACTTAGTCTGTAAGAATTTGTAAATTCAAAGACTTAATTATTAAATAAATATATGGAATGCAGTCTTTATTTGGGTACCCGAGGGCACCTATAAGAATTTAAAAAAATACCCCGGGCAACAACATTTTTTTTTGTAGAGCTGTGTTATTGTAGCAATATTAAACGGAGTTTTTAGATTGTAACCGGCTTGAGATATCATTTGAAAGGTATTTTCCAGACGTGACCATTTCTGCAAAATTTAACCCAATTTGGGCAAATTTTTTCACATTACGAATATTAGCTGTATGTGCTTAATTATACAGCCGGATATTACCTTCGATTTTTGCGTATCCTTCTTTCCTTCTATTCTTTTTTTTATCTTGGTCGACTTCTTGTAAATCTTAGAATACTTTGAACTTTATAATTCCGATGTAAACAAGGTATCCATTTTTTTGTGTGGAGCGTAGATATGTATGTGAACAATATTTTACAATGTAAATTAATGATTGGGGTGGCAATCAGCACATGTATCGAATCCCAAATGGTCTACCCACCCTACTAGATGAGAAAATGGTTCTTTAGGGTTGGCGGAATTCTCTTTTAAGGCACATGATTGGGTGCATGGATTTATGTTCTTTGTGGTTGCTTTTAACACTGTTTGATAGTTCAATGAAAACAACAGATGCTTCATAGCTATTCGCTCTTTGGTACTGTTTTTGAAAAATATATGGGCGGATAGTTGAAAAAATATAAGCGGAGTTAACAGGTTGCTTGTGACTTTAATTCAGTCTTTATTCACTGCCCATTGGATGAAACAATATTAGAGTTAGCATTCGCATCTTTGATGTAGCAAAGCAGTGGACTACTTGTGTGAATGGAAATCGTGGAAGAAAATATACTGCTGAAACAATATATATACATACAGGTGTATATAACTAAGATCTAATAATTAGAACTAAAATATTTCTCATATGAACAATCCTGTAAATTGTAACCTTTCAAAAAAACAAATTTTTCGGGTGTAAATAGTGAAATGCCTCATGTACAGTTTACTAAACGATTACATTATCTGTTAAAAAGTACGTATGCACATTAGGCTGCATTTTCCTCCGTTTAATATTTATTGTATGAAGGAGATTTTTAAAGATTTAATTTGTGCTCGGCAAATTCGATATATATACATTGGGGCGTATCACACAAAAAAAATCGTCTTAAGTTTAGTGACATCAAGGTAGCATCAGCTAAAGTCTGGATCAGGAGTTTAATGAAGTTTCGGCAGGAAAAACCGCCTCCTCTAAAGAAATTCCGAAGATATGATAAAATGTAATAGGCAGGCGCGACATTTACATAAATAGGTTCATGGTTTCAATTTGAAAAGGAATTTGGTTTATGTCAGACTCTACTGAATTAATAGGAGTACCTCTATCGTATTACATGTCGCTACTTCATAATATGGATGTCGTATGTAGCAAAACTCGATTTTGCAGGAGACCCTTTTTAAGATATGAAATTACGGATTCCGTAAAATTTTGGCCCCAATATATTTTGAGTATTAAACTTCTATCAGCCTAAGTCAAATTTACTGTAATTATAATTAAGATATTATAAGCCTTTCTTCTCAAAATGAATTTGACGTATTTTAAATTTTTTTTTTACAATAGCATCGTTTTGTTCATTATCAAAAAAAATATTTCGTTTCAATAACACTAGTTTACAAATAATTAATTTGAAAAAATACCAAGATATCCATGTATATGGGTGAATTGGCACTGATATGCCGAGCACAAAACATATTTTTTAAATTTTTTGTATGGGAAGGTTTTCGAGATATCGGTAATTTTGTGTTTTTTCAGGTATCACTTTATTCAAAAATTCTTTTCGCCAATGTTGTAAAAGCGATGGAGTTAAGCGATACCTCTTTCGAAAGGAAATTAATATGCGCTTCTAACGAGGTATAAAATGTAGGGGTGGTCAAACCATTGCTGAGCAATAGCTGGTCAAATTTTTACGAGTTTTGAAAAAAATTTTGATTTTAAAAATGTGTTTTTCATGCGAAGTTGTAAAAATCAGGAGCTTTTTATTTTTCTAAAATTAGTGTCATATTACCAAGATCTTGGAAAAACTGTATTTCTTTAAGTATAAATGCACTTAAACATTTTGATACTTACTCACAAATATGATAAGTTGCATCAACCTATTCACACACACACCATTATACTTTCTAACATAAATAACTATAAATAAACAATATGCTAGACATGTATTAATACCTACTCCTAGCATTGATATCCATTCAAAATAATCTCTAAAATAGAAACACTTGAGAAGTAGTAAAATGGCAATAAAGACCAACTGATCGTAAAAGTATGATTAGTATCAGTCCCTTTTGTTACTTCACACAAACTAATACATTTAAAATAGGAACATAGATTTAAGATTTTTTATATAAACCTTCGTACATATTTTAATAAATCAGAAGTCTTTTGACTCTCATGAGTCTTACAAACTCATCCTAATTTGTTGCATTAATTCAACAAAAACTGAATAACTTCCCCCCACCAGCGGTAAGGGGTTTTCAGTTTAATAAAATAACATTTGGTCCTTATTTTTTTTTTTAAAGTAAAAAAAGTGGATGTACGCGTACTAGCGGCTACACAGCTAGTAGTGCAATGAAGTTTTAAAAAAAAAAAAATACTTAGACTTGTAATCCAAAGGAATACAACCCGCTGTGAGTAGAGGCACAGCAAGGTCAACCGGGCGACCAAAACAATTTCCTCCAACGATTCCTTTGGAGAATAACAAGTCTAGGAATTTAAAAAAAAAAAAAGCCCTACAAGTTAGGCAGTGAAAAAGTCCTGCTATTGACAGGCAAAACAAGTGTAGTTAAAAAACAAGTGCAAGTGTAAGAAGTAAAAAATAAAAGTTTGTTATTTTTCATAAGAAAAATAGCCGAAAGCATTGTTTTACTTCTTTGGTAATTTTTTTCAACCATTTTGATCGTTAAAAATGGGACTTAATAGTGAGAAAAGTCCTGTAAAAGAAACAGGACAAGATTTAAAATGAGGCATTTTATTTCCCCGGCAAGCCCATATTCTGTGGTATAATAAGCCTCCTCACACTATTTCGAGCAAAGTATAAGAAATAAACTATTCAGTATGGCCAAGTTCACGATTTGTCAGCTTGATTTCAGTCAAAGGCACTTAATAAAGAAAGTGTTTAAAAGAAAACTAGATGTCTTGCACATACTGCTGGACAAACCTGAGATTGAAATTATCGAAGAATTTAATTCAATATTCGATACACTCTATGATGACTTTCAATTATGCTTCAACTTGTATTATAACGAATTGTGTCACCCAGAGATAAAGGTTGAGTACCAAAAGGTCTTAATTGAATATAATACAAAATATGTTACAATTCTTCCATCTCACCGTAATTTCAGCCAAGAGCAACTAATAAAAATACTATTTAAAAAGAAAATATTTGTATGTCAAAGTCTGGGGGAAACAATCATATCTGGGAGGTTACAAAAGTTTAAATAAAGCTATCGATTCTGAACCATCCAAGGAAAGCTGGGACAGAATATCGAAAGCTTGGGTCGCTGCATTAAAAAAGCCCTTAAAATTTAACTATGCTCCTGATGAGCAAAGTACCAGGAAAAACCCATAACTATAAAAGAAGAAAAAGTCACTGAAGACGCACCTAGAAGCAAAATGAAAGTTGAAACAGCTAAAAAAGCACACAACACAAAAAATGGCCACACAATTACTGAATGCCGAACATTCAGAGGTATGTATATCTACAGAACAGAGGCGAAGTTACGTTAAAGAAGCACAAACTTGCTTTAAATGCTTAAATCACAGCTATCGTGATCCGTGCAAAAGTAATATACAATGCAGAATATGCAAAAAGCCTCATAATGAAATTATTCATATAGAAGTAAAGGAAAATGTAGTTTGCCTTGCAACAATAAAAGCACAAGAAACTAAATTGGAGAGTACAATTATAACACCAAAACTAAAAGGAAGAAGCCAAAGAAATCCGACACAAAATGGAAGAGGCAAGAATACCTCGCCATGTTATCCACACTGCTGGACTAGATCCTATTAATAGAAGGTACCGCAGAATTATATCAACTAGGCCACATCTTCAATAGTTAGAAAACAAGTAATCCAACAATATCGCATAAGGGTGGAATATTTAAGCAACAGGGTGGAATAAAAATAGGTGGTATTAAAAGTGGTGGAGCGGCAAGACTCCCACGAGATCAATATAGTTGGCAGCAAAGCGTCCCAGCACCATTAACATTACCTGCAGTTGCAGCGCGAGAACACTCTACCAAGTATGGCAAGGCAAACAAGCATACAAAATATGGTGATATATTGAGGACAGGAGAGGTTTCACTTTTCAAATCCTATGTTCTGGATAAAGGTGGAGGCAGCAGAATTAAACCATCTATAAATAAGAATTTTAAATTAATAAATATTTTATAAAATTGTTCCATCATTTAGCACACATATGAATACACGTAAACAACTGTAGGTATGCTAAAATGAGATATTAAAAATTAATACACATAATTAAGGACTTTCATATTTTTGGCCTTGGCAGTATGTTTAAGAATTCTTAAGCATATCTTTTCAAAATTCTACCAAGGTGTAAAACCAAAATTAATAAATAACACAGTCCACTAAAAGTAAAACAAATATTCTAAAGAAATAATTGTAAGCAAGTAAAATTAATACAGTCCACTAAAAATGAAGGAAATATTAAAATAAATATTTATTTTCCCCTTGGGAATATGTTTAAGTATAAATGCACTTAAACATTTTGATACTTACTCACAAATATGATAAGTTGCATCAACCTATTCACACACACACCATTATACTTTCTAACATAAATAACTATAAATAATCAATATGCTAGACATGTATTAATACCTACTCCTAGCATTGATATCCATTCAAAATAATCTCTCAAATAGAAACACTTGAGAAGTAGTAAAAAGGCAATAAAGACCAACTGATCGTAAAAGTATGATTAGTATCAGTCCCTTTTGTTACTTCACACAAACTAATACATTTAAAATAGGAACATAGATTTAAGATTTTGTATATAAACCTTTGTACATATTTTAATAAATCAGAAGTCTTTTGACTCTCATGAGTCTTACAAACTCATCCTAATTTGTTACTTCAATTCAACAAAAACTGAATAACTTCCCCCCACCAGCGGTAAGGGGGTTTCAGTTTAATAAAATAACTTTTGGCGATTTTTTTTGAAACTTTCAACATTCTTTAGCAGTTTTTGAATTTTTTTAAACTTTCAACATTCTATAGCAGTTTTTGAGTGATACGACCACAAAGATACAGACAGCAAGACAAACAGACGGACAGAAAGATAGACAAAAGTTCTAAAAATTGTTGATTTGGACCTTATTGGCTTAGTAATGATTAATACTATGAATAAGTTTTTGAATATCTGTAATACACATACATCGACCGGTTACAATTCTATTAAAAGTTTAAAGTTGAAAGCTACAAAAAAAATCGCCAAAAATACAGTGTTTCCTAGATCTTGGCAATGTTTGTAATTATAAACACAAATTTCAGAATAAATAAAAAGTTCCTGATTTTTACAACTTCGCATGAAAAAACATTTTCAAAATCAAAATTTTTTAAAAAATCGTAAAAATTCGAAAAAATTTCGAATTTGGCCAGCTATTGCTCAGCGATGGTTTGGCCCACCCCTACAGATTTTACTTCGTTGAAATCGTATTTTAATTTCCTTTCCAACGAGCTATCGCTTGTGTCCATCGCTTTTGTAACATTGGCGAAAAGATTTTTTGAATGAAATGATACCTGAAAAAAACACAAAATTGCCGATATCTCGAAAACCTGCCCATACAAAATTTTTTAAAAATATGTTCTCAGCTCTTCATGTCAGTGCCAATTTAGCCATATGCATAAATTTCTTGATATTTTTGGCTGTAAACTAGTGTAATTATCAAAAATAAATGTTTTTCGTTGATGATCAAATCAAAAATTAACGTCAATTCATTATAAGATATACTATTCCCCATACTAGTCCAAAAGGTAGTGAACCTGGACTAGTATGATTTCAACCATTTTTTTTATGACTCACCCCTTTTTTATTCTTTGCCTTCATTTTCATGTTTATTCTTAAGAAAGCAGCGACTATTTGTATTTACTCTAACAAGAAAAAGCATCTGTGAACTATAAAAAGAAAAAAGCCAACGAAACAAATGAATTTTAGATTTTTGCAACTGGTATACTTTCAGCCAAAAAATTCTAGATGTATATTGTTGAAAATTATAGTTGTATACTGGGATTTTGCTCACTAGTTTGACGTTTCGCTACAGGTTAAGTACTAAATCAGCCGTAGGCACCCTTCAGGCAAAAGAACTGGTACGTGATATATCACCAACCGGTCACAAAAAAAAGGTACCTGTCACAGTTCCTATCCTTCACTATGAAAAAGACCTGCAACTTTAACACGGAGTTGTCATTGGAGGTGACCAATTGCCACCGTATAGAGACGTTTGGGGCAAAATTGTGACCAATTGCCACCGCATAGAGACTTTTGGGTCAAAACTGTGATGGGTTGAAAGATCAGGTTCTTTGCCGACACTATAGTGGTGGACCGGTGAAGGGTTGAAAGAACCAGTTCTTTGACGGGTTTGTGATGACATTCCTTTGACAAGACTGTGGTGGCACATCTATGATGGGCCAGGAAGGTTCAAGAAACCGTTTCTTTGATAATACCCTCTACATGACTAACCTACAAAAGATAAATTCTCTTTTACAAACATCTAAGCTTTGTTTTATCACATGTATACAAATTTATTTTCTTCAAAATTCATATGTACTTATTAGGAACTTTCTCTAAAAATAAATTAGCACATTGATATTAAATAACCGCTAGGGTGATTAAAATAAATTAACATGTTTTCATTTATCCAATATTTTTATGAACTTCATTAGACGAAATACTTAGTATTTCTAATAATTTTTAATTAAAATATAAAGAATTCTAAACCTTTTTTAGTTTATATTCAAGAAGTTGCAATTTAAATTCAGAAATTTAAAAATAACATTCAGAAAGTTTGATATTCAGAATTTCCATTTGATATTTGAGTGGCTCAGTGCCATCCTTGCCTAACCCTCGAAATTTTTTGTATGGAGTTATTATTCTATACTACTTAGAAATACTCCAAAGAGAGAGAATAGAGGGAACAGATTCTTTAAATATTGTTTTTTTCGCATAATAAAGATTGTGAGGGTTAAGTATTTCTGGCCTTAGGCTGTTTAATTTTTAATTATCTATTAACTTTGTCACTAATTATTAGGAAATTACTAAATTGAGGGTTAGGCAAGGATGGCACCGAGCCACTCATTTAGAAAAATACAATTAATATTCCAAAAATTCCATTTGATATTCTGAAAGTTCCGTTTGATATTCAAAAAAATACAATTGATATTCAGAAAGTTAAAATTCATATTAAGAAAATTTCTTTGTACTCCGCACTTGAAATTTTTTCATATAAATTTGGCTTTCTAAATATCAATTATAATTTTCTGAATATCAATTGTAGTTTTCTAAATATTAATTGTTGTTTTCTGAATATTAATTTTAACTTTCTGAATATCAAATGGAAGTTTTTGAATATTAATTGTATTTTTTTTAAATATAAATTGCAACTTTGTGAATATAAACTGAAAAAGGTGTAGTTCTTACTTTCAAATTTTCTTACTAAAATTAATTGTTATGAAAAGTATAAGTGAACGAAATAAATTATGTATGTTTTAACTTATGTTACATAACAGCCTTCATCTAAGTTAATGTTGAAATTCTTATTAGCTGATTGGTATTGAAAACCCATTAAATTTAAAATAAAAATTTAAATATTTGCATAAGGACGATTTTAAACATATATATATACGGCTTTCAACTGTGTGAATATATTTAGTTATATTCATACGAATTAGTGTGATGAGAAGCCTTGCGAAAAATTAGCACTGTAACTTAGCCCCATGACGTCGTTATTTTTTCGTCCTTTCCAATTTTGTATGGGTAAAAATTGATGTTTTTTTCAAGTGAATTTTGTAACAAATTTTGAAACTTAAAAAAAAAACTTTACATATTCTTAAAATAGAGGCTATGAAGTTTTAAAAACTTTTTACATTATGCGATTATCATATCGAGCCCTAACAGCCATTTTGGTGTAACCAACAAAAATAAAATTTTACAGGAAAAAGTTTTTTAGTTTCAAAATTCTTAAAATTTCAAGGCAAAATGTTGGTTACATCAAAATTGCTTTGGTTTTATTTTTGAAGTGGTACTTAATACAGTTATAATATTTTGTGAGATGGTTTAAAATAAGAAAAACTACCGATATTCGCCAAAAAAACGGATTTTTCAAATTTTTTTTGGGCTCGATATGTATAAAAGTTATTACAGCCATTTAAAAATGATTAGAAATCTAGTAATTTTTAAATGCTGTAATTAGTTCGATACATATGATAATTGCATAATGTAAAAAGTTTTGGAAAATTTATAGCCTCTACTTTGAGAATATGTAAGGTTTTTTTTAAGCTTCAAAATTTGTTAGAAAATTCACTTGAAAAAAAAAACAATTATTTCCCATACAAAATGTTTGAGAAAGGCCGAAAAAATTGTGAAACTCTGAGGGTTAAAAATATTGGCCTTATTTTTGACCCGGTTGGGTATATGAATAAAATGTAGATGACAATCAAGGCAAAAAGGGTCTAATCTTAAAAAAATAGTGAACACTAGTTTTTTGTAAGGCTTATTTTTTCAGCAATTACTAACTTTTGAGAGGATAAGACATAGCCGAAATTTTTTTACTCTGATGTGTTTATATTGGGGTGATACAACTGATTAGATCTTACCCACTGAAAAGTTAGGTAATGATAGAAAATAAGCCTACCAAAACATTAGCGCAGTTACTTAACGCTTAGGGGTGGCTATTTCTTTTCGCCTTTTCCCATACATTTTGTATGTGGAAAATGGTATTTTTTTAAAGTGATTTCATAATTAAATTAAAGTTTTAAAAATTATGGGAAAACCCACTTTGAAAAAAAAATCCCATTTTTCTCATACAAAATGATGGGAAAGGGCGAAAAGAAACTGCCACCCCTAAGGGTTAAGTTACAGCGCAAATTTTTTGCAAGGCTTATTTTCTCATCAATACCTAAATTTTTAGGGAGTAAGATCTATATATGTATATATATATAAACAAATATCGACTAGGTCTTATCCACTAAAAAGTTAATAGTTGATAGGGAAATAAATAAAATAAAATATAATATTTTCGTTAAGATTTTTTCGTAGCTGAATAATACTTAAAGTATTGACTTATTTAATCCTTGGACTCTTTTCAATTGGCGTTTTTTCGACAGATGGATTGCCCTGCGAAGCTTGTCGTCTCCTTCTACTACGCCATAAATCAAAGAAGCTGCATCTAAAAGTAAAAAAGTATTTAGGATATTGTTCACTACTTTTAAAAGATTTTTTATCTTACATACCTTTGACAACTGTGTATGAGATTTTTCATATCTTTTAGACCCTTTTTGCCATGGCTGCCATCTACGTTGTATTCATAGATTAATTCCGGGTCAAAGATGAGGTCAATGTTTTTATCAATTTTGTTTCTCAAAATTTTTTTACTATATTAATTAAAAACAGATATTCATTATAGAGAGACTTGCATATAATATAGACAGACTTAAGGCTGATTTACACGGGTCGATTTTTCTGTCAACCTCCAAATACAAGGTGTGAATCGATCCAATTGCTTCATTTACACGGTGTTACGACAAGGAATCGACCTGTGTAAATCCTCTTTTACACCCCGACTATTTGTTCTTGATAAGTTATAAATAAGGAAAGAGTATTTGAATCAAGAATTTTTTAATTTTGAGTCAAAAATCATTTTTTTTATTCAATCCAATTTCAAATAATTGTTTTTTACGCAGAATTCAAAACACTTGATACAAATATTTTTCTTGATTATATATTAATGGCGGTTTTCTCATCGTGCCTATAATCTTAAAGTTCACTGTAAATTTATTTGACACTTCGTTCTCCATTTAAATTACATAGCAAATGAAGTTGCCGGTAAACTTATCGTGAACTTCAACGCTAAAGGGAAGTTGAGAAAACGGCCATAAGGTTGATATTTTAACAAGAACACAGTGTCGGGAGGTTAATATATATTAGCGAGATTTTTTCGGTCTTACCCCCAAAAAGAGTTTGTAAAAAATGTGTTCAAAGTTAATTTTCTCATAAACTAATTATGTACATTTAAAAATTACTGAATTTTGTACTATTGCAAGTACTACATACATAATCTGTCATTTATAAATAGCTGTAATTAGTTTAAGAGTTAAGATAACGTTTTGAAAGCTTCGATGCCCCAGCTTTATGAATATGTAAAGATTTTTTAGAAAAAAATTCAAAGATTGTGAAAAAATCCATAAAAAAAAAACCATTTTCCCCATAAAAACGTAGGGGAAAGGGAGAAAAAAGCCACCCCTAAAAGTTAGGTTACAGCGCTAATTTTTCATACGTACATAAATTTGCTTATTTTCGCTATTGATGTTTTCATTCAATTGATTAAGCTGGCAATCGTTTTTAATGGGGAACACTTCGCCCATTGCCGAATCTTCCCGCGCTTGAAAAGGGTTGTGGTTAGCATGACAAAATAATAACTACTTACTTTTAAGATCTCCTTTCAGGTAGGCCGTTTGATTGGCAACTATATCCTTCAAATCTTGAATTTCCTTTCTTAAACTTTTTTCTACCTCTTTGCCACATGCGCATTTCGCTTCACCTATGTAAATAGTTAATAAAATTATAAGTTTATGAAAGTATGTACATATGTTTATATTAGAAGGGTGTTCGAATTATTCATACATACCTTGTTGAGAAAAAGGCTCTTCCTCAGAGTTCACTTCACTTGCATTTTCCTTAAGATGGTGCTCCTCCATAGGGAATTTCCTTTTAGAAAAATCAAATTACAGCTATGTCTTTTTATATTAGGCACAGTCAGGGATGGTGTACACTTGTAAGTGGAATTGCTGAGGAACATCAAAATGATACAAACTTCGTTTTGTACTCAAAAATTCCATTAACTAGCGCATAAAAGATTGGCGTCCAAATAGAGAGTGCTGCAATTATTTGCTGGGTATTCTTGTAGATGAAAAACTTGTCGTGCCAAAGAACATTAGGAACTTGGCCAAATATTAGAAATTGCATAAATTGATAGTGTTTCTCCTGGATTCCTTTCCCATTTCGGTAAAGACAACCAAATTTTGAGTTTACAATATAATACTGAACATAACGAAGTGGTTAAATGTCGATAATAGTTCAGTTCTAATAAAAATTTATAATTTTGAATTTATAGCTATAATAATTTTGATTTGTTGGAAAGCATTTCACAATGGGTGTTAAATAATAGAAAATATATATGATTGTTGGGTATTTTATTTAAAAGCAGCCATGTAAAATTGGTACAAAAAGAATTTTATTTTGACTTGGAAAAGCGATACATTTACATTTTATTTCAGATGTGGGGAAACTTTCTTCAAGGTCACAGGGGTTTAAGTCGACTAGACATATACCTAAATATTTTAATGAGTCTATGGGCTCTGTATAGAAAGGGTATGGAGGTATTTGTCACTTTGCAAAAACTTGTGATTTTAAGTGGTACATCAGGTTGAATGAAGCAGTAGTTGTCAGGAAAATCGACACTATAAGTATAATCTGACGTGACAAAACTTTTTACGCGTTTCTTGTCTTGTAAAAACTCTTCTTTTTTTATCGTTACGATATGCTTTTCATGCTGAACTCTGTTGAAAATTTGCTGCAGAATATGGGTTGGCTTTTTAACGTAAATTTTTAGTCGCTGCAAATAGTTTTCAAATTGGTAAGCCGAAAAATTTTGCAGAACACCGAACTGTTTAACGCATTCGGTAAGGTGCAAGAGGCTATGCACATTGTAGCTCACGCTATTTTCCAAAAAAACAACAGCAAAATTTTCAACAAATGCTTGCAACATGTCCTGACAAAGACTTATATTTTGCTCATAGTTTGTTGGACATGATAAAAGCCGACATGAGCTGTGTAGTAGGAGGAACTCATAGTACAATTCCTCATGCACTAAATCCTTGAATACCACAATCCCGGTGTACAGTAAAAATTGCCGATACTCCGTAGCTTTCCAATGAGCAATGTCTTCGAAACCTCGTGGACGGCGAGAAAGCTCCATGGGAATATATTTACGAAGAGAAACCAAATGCTGTGAAATTTTAGTAGTATCTTCCCTTTGAAGTTTATACATAATGTCAATTTTGTTGCTTAACAAGCGCACTAAAAACTTTCTCATCACCCCTAAGTCCACCAAATGCATTGGGTCAATGGCAACCTGGGTTACCATTTTTATGTTTATTTGTTCTAAAGGGGAAGACCTTGACATAAAAATTTGTTTGTGATGAGACTCTACCCGCCTTTCAATAAAATCTTCATCGGCAACTAATTGACCAGCGCATGTGCTATACGTCAAAACGCCATCAATTTTTTGCGCTAACTGGTAGCACCTCGAACAACCATGGGATGACGTATGACCAGGTGTCCCACATATGAATGAAGTAGCTGGGCATCACATACTATGGCTCGTAAAGTAATACCTACATTTCTCTCATTTACAGTAATACCCGTTTGTGAAATGCGTTTAAATTCCTCAATAAAGTCTTTTAAATACTCCTCGACATCATTTGGTTTTTGTTTTCCCACATACAAACCAACAGGTAGTACCAACATACTTTTAAAATTGACAATTCTTATTAGAACTGGCCATAGTTGGACCCTTTAACTACTAAAAAGGGTAGTACCATCGACATTTATATCAAAAACCACTTCGTTGTATCACATTGCACACTCAATATTTGGTTTTCTATACCGAAATGGGAATAGAAGCCCGGAGAAACACTTTTAATTAGGCACTTTCCCATATTTGGCACTAAGCTCCGTATGTCCCTTGGCACTGCAAGATTTTCATATGCAAGGATTGCGAGCAAATCATTGCAGCACTCCCTAGTTGGCAGGTGCTTTAGAGCCCAATCTTTTATTCGCTGTGTAAATGGAATTTTTGAGTACAAACCGAAGTTCATATCACTTGGGGTTTCCTTAGAAATTCCACTTACACAACATTCCTGACCCTCAGCTACCGGCTCAAAAATCGGTGCTTCAAGTGGAAGCGCCAAACTAGATGTTTCCACCGTAGCTGCGGCACGTTAAGTTTGGCTAAATACTCTAGCTTCTTTTTGTTTACCAACCTTTTAATGTTGCGGCGGCTCTGCATGATTTTCTTCATTGTTTTTATCTATATTTTGCTTGCAACACTTCACAAATTATTAATTTTATAAAAAAACGACACAAGGAAATCAACCTGAAACTTTTAGCGCAATAAAAACCATAAACAAGAACGGCGTCACCCTGTGTAACTCTGCTTGTACAGATGTTATTGCGCGGTAGATGGTGGTAGCGCAGACTGGGTAAATCTGCGCTGCGTTGTATAACTGAACGAATTTAACTAGTGTATATGAACCGACCACCAGGATAACTCTTAGTGATGCACGAAGTGGCAACTGACACCTTCTGCATCACAAAGGGACGTTCTAGTAGTGGGTCCGTTTTCACCTGTTGAACAGTCCTCTTGGGGGCAATTGCCGCCGTTTGCCTGAAGGGTATATAAATGTGTAAATATTCTTAAAAAACCTCGAAACGGGTTGTGCGCTGGGTTTGGGACCCGCCACGTAAAAAACCTAATTTCAATGAAAAGAAAAACACCAAAGCCTCGGATGAGAACCCCCTTTAATGTTGACGACCCGGCAAAACGAATTATGGACTACGAGAAGGATACTAGGGAGCGTACCCGATTGGTCCTCGTAAACGCAAAGGCTAACGTCACCGCCCTGCAGGAAATGCGATGGACGGGGCAAGGAAAGACGACCATCGGTCCTTGTGACGTATACTACAGTGGCCAGACACGCGGCAAAGAGCGTGGTGTAGGATTTGTGGTGGGAAAGAGACTTCGCCGCCAAGTACCAGTGTTCACTCCTGTGGACGAACGTCTAGCTGCGATCCGCATCAAGGCGAGGTTTTTCAACATAACATTTATCTGCGCCTATGCGCCGACTGAGGAGACGGACGACTCAGAGAAGGACTCCTTCTACGATAAACTTGAACAGACCTATGATCGCTGCCCGCAGCGTGATATCAAAATCGTGCTCGGCGACTTTAATGCCAAGTTGGGCAAGGAAGGAGTCTTTGGTCCTACAGTTGGAAAATTCAGTCTCCCCGATATAACATCCCCCAACGGCACTAGGTTGCTTGACTTCGCCGCTGCTCGCAATATGGTATCAGTAGTACGGCTGTTCCCTGATCAAAGAACAAGAAACGAGATTGATCATGCCATGATCGACGGCAGACACAGCTCCAACGTTCTAGACGTGCGTACCCTTCGCGGTCCCAAATCGACTCGGACCATTATCATATTGCAGCCAAGATACGCACACGCCTCTGTGCAGCGAAGAAAGTACGCAGAGTAATGGAAGGAAAGTTTGACGTCGAGAAGCTGCGCGTGATACAGACTTCTGATAATTTCTCCACTCGACTCTCACACCTGCTATCGGAGAGCAATCCTCGACCTAACGATGTAACCGAGCAATGGAAGCATATATCTCACTCATTACGTACCGCCGCTGAGGCCACTATAGGGTTTCAGCGAGCCCGCAAGAACAACTGGTACGATGAGGAATGCACCACAGCTTCGGACAAAAAGGACGCTGCATACAGGGAGACGTTGCGAACGGGCGCAACCCGCAGTGTTTGGCAACGCTATCGTGAGGCGAAGAAGGAAGAGAGACGCCTTTTCAGAAAGAAGAAACGTGAGGCCGGAAGGCGTGAATGTGAGGAGCTTGAGATGCTGGCTGACAGGAATGATGCCCGAAAATTCTATGAAAAGATCCGGCGGATGACGGAAGGTTTAAAGACCGGGGCAAGTTCCTGTAAGGACAATAATGGCGCCTGGTAACCGACGTACAGAATGTACTTAAATTATGGAGGGAGCACTTCTCCTCACTGCTAAATTACGAGGGAGACGTTGAACCCGATACCCCAATTCCTGACGATGGAAAAGTCGTCCCACCACCTGACTATGATGAAGTGAGGATAGCTATATCCCGGTTCAAAAACAACAAATCGCCTGGGAAAGACGGACTACCCGCCGAGCTGTGCAAACTCGGAGGCGAAGAGCTGGTAAAAAGCATGCATCCGCTCTTATGCAGAATATGGTCAGATGAGTGCATGCCTCCAGATTGCAATTTAAGTGTCCTCTGCCCAATCCACAAGAAAGGCGATCCCGATAACCCCACCAACTACCGCGGAATCAGTCTTCTTATTATCGCATATAAGGTTCTTTCCAGCGTATTTGTGAAAGACTGAAGCCCATCGTAGACAAACTGGTTGGACCTTATCAGTGTGGCTTTAGACCTGGTAAGTCTACCATTGACCAGATTTTCACGATACGCCAAATCCTGGAGAAGACCCATGATAAAAGAATCGACACTCACCATCGCATTGTCGATTTTAATGCCGCTTTTGACAGCGCAGAAAGAAGTTGCCTGTATGCCGCCATGTCTGAATTTGACTTCCCTGCAAAGCTTATACGGCTTTGCCAAATGACGTTGAGCAAAACCAACAGCTCCGTCAGAATCGGGAAGGACTTCTCTAAGCCATTTGAAACCAAACGAGGCTTCAGACAGGGCGACTCCCTTTCGTGCGATTAATTTAACCTGATGCTGGAGAAGATAATTCGAGCAGCAGAGCTAAACCGCAATGGCACAATATTTTACAAGAGCGTGCAATTGCTGGCGTATGCCGATGATATTGATATCATTGGCCTTAACAGCAGCCCGTAAACGCTGCTTTCTCTGGGTTGGATAAGGAAGCGAAAAAAGTGGGTCTTGCGGTGAACGAGGACAAGACGAAGTATCTGATGTCATCAAAGAAAAAATCGGCGCACCTGCGCCTTGGCAGCCAAGTCACCGTTGGTAGCTACAAGTTTGAAACGGTGGGAAACTTCATATATTTGGAAACCAGCATTAACACCGAAAATAATATCAGTCTAGAAATCCAACGGATAATCACCCTTGCCAACAAGTGTTACTTTGGACTAAGTAGGCAATTGAGAAGTAAAGTCCTCTCTCGAAGAACAAAGATCACGCTCTATAAGTCTCTCATCATACCTGTCCTGGTGTATGGCTCAGATTCATGGACAATGTCAAGAGAAGATGAGATGGCCCTTGGAGTATTTGAGAGAAAAGTTCTCCGGAAGATTTATGGTCCTTCCCGTGATACCAACGGCGAGTATCGAAGGAAATTTAATGATGAGCTGTACGAGCTCTACGCAGATCTGACCATAGTCCAGCGAATTAAAGCCCAAAGACTCCGTTGGCTGGGCCATGTTATGCGAATAGACAAAGAAGCTCCAGCACAGAAGGTTTTCCTATCGTCGCCTGAATTCGGCAGCAGCGGAAGGGGGAGGCCTCGACTGAGATGGAAACAACAGGTGGAGGATGACTTGAACTCCCTTGGGGTTTCCAATTGGCGTCAGTTATCGCTAAAAAGGAATGACTGGCCTGCTTTGATATGCAACGGCCAAAATCGCTTAGGCGGTTAAGCGCCAATAAATGATGATGATGATCCGCGAAAATATGACAATTCATAATGTTTCTCATATAGGTACGTCAAAAGTTTGTATTTTTCATTTTTTCCATTTAAACCGTTATACTAATTCCCATAAACAGTGTTTGCCCTCATCTCTAAAAGTATCTTCCGTAGTTTGGCCACTATGCCAAAAAACGTTCAAAAACTTTGAAAAAAACGATTTTTTTTAATTTCAGATTTAGTCACGTTAAAATGAGAAAAAGTCTATGGCCGAAAAAAGTTAGCCCTTCTATGTTGTAGTAAATTTAATTACGAAAATTTTATTTTTCTGGGGAAGGCCTCTTGGTTGACTTAAGTAGTTCTTTAGTTCGCAATATCCTTTTTATTCTTAAAGTCAGGAGATCTGCTATTCCCGAAAAAGTGGGTTCTTTTGCTGTTTTTAATTGCAATTTCAGTTGATGTCTCGCCCATTCATATAACCTTATCACATCTTCGTATGTAGATAAAACATTATCTTTTATTTCACAAGTATCCCCAAAAATAGGATTGAAACCAATAAAAACCGCACTGAAAACAACGCGTGCGTGACAATTTAAGGTAATTATATTTTCGAATACTTCCGAACTTAGCTTATAAAATCAAGACTGATTTCTCCGTTTACAATAGATCGAAAAAATTAAGGCGCAGGACGGCAATTAATTATAAGTATACGAGAATTCGACGCGCACCAACATTAAACAAACTTTTTTTTTTAAATTACTCTATTTGCACTGCTTCAAAGAATTTCACTATTGTTTATCTCGCCTACTCTTTTTTAGTATTAATACTATGCAACAAGTGTTTTAGGAAACATCATACCCTTTTAGCGAATGCAAAAATAATTTAAATCGAGCCAACTGGCGCCAATTGGACACACCAAGGTGGCAACCCTGTGAACCGCCCCAAGTGGCAACACCCACGCATATAATCTTAGAATGAATCATACTATCCACATCGGTCAACCGGTTGCCGAGATATCAATAAAAATAAATAAAATTCGGCTAGGTGGCAACCCTGCTTGAGATTTACATATTTGGAATACGGTCGAAAATACCTTTCATTTGATACGAATATGGGCAATCTTGCTCAATATTTAAACAAAATTGAATTAGGTGGCAACCCTGCGAACAGCCTCAAATGGAAAACCCCACGCATATAATCTTACAATGAATCATCGGTCGCGCGGTTCCCGAGATATATAGAAAAATAAATAAAATGCGGTTATGTGGCAACCCTTGTTGAGATTTACATGTTTGGAATACGGTCGAAAATAACTTTCATTTGACACCCATATTGGCATATCTTGCTCAATATTAAACAAAAATTGAGATAGGTGGCAACACTGTGAACCGCCCCAAGTGGCCACACTCACGCGTATAATCTTAGAATGAATCATGCTATCTATAACGTCAAACTTTATCTAAATTGGCCGAGCGGTTCCCGAGATATAGAGAAAAATAAATAAAATGCGGTTAGGTGTGCAACCCTAGTTGGCAACCCTGCTCGAGATTTGCACATTTGGAATACGGTCGAAAATACCCTTCATTTGATACCCATAGTGGCATATCTTGCTCAATATTTAAAAAAAAAATTGAGATAGGTGGCAACCCTGTGAACCGCCCTAAGTGGCAACAACCACTCATATAATCTTACAATGAATCATACTATCTATAATGCCAAACTTTATCCACATCGATCAAGTGGTTCCCGAGATATCAATAAAAATAAACAAAATGCGGTTAGGTGGCAACCCTGCTTGAGATTTACATATTTGGAATGCGGTCGAAAATACCTTTCAATACCCATATGTGGCAACCCTAGGTGCCAACCCTGCTTGAGATTTACATATTTGGAATACGGTCGAAAATACCTTTCATTTGATACCAATATTTGTTATATCTTGTTCAATAGCCATAATTTTTTATTTTCCTTTTAAGACAACGTTTATTGGGCCCTAATCAAGAAAAAAAAATAAATTTAAAAAAATTCCGTCCGTCCGTTTCCTTAATATGGAGTGGTCGAAAAATTGACCGCTGGCCGTTAATCTGTAGCGAAAACAAATTTGCTTCAACGAATTTTAAACTCTTTTATTTCTAAGAACATTTTAGTTACCCACTTTACAAGCCACCAGGTTCGTTGTTAGTGGGTAGTCAAACAGAGACTCGGCCCTAGCGTTATAATCGGAGCTTCCCCACTGGACGTGATGAGCATTAGCGTCAATAATAAGATGACCCGTGCAGAAATTTTCCACCAGTTCTTTCACCTCCTTTTGTGGAGGAGATTCTTCGGCGACGTAGGGCATGTAGACCGACGCCATCGTTACGCTGGTGCTGCCGACCGTTAAGTTGGCAGCTGTAACGTCACCATTTGAATAGTTGGGTAAGAGAAAGTTGTTCAGCTCAGACTTGACCAAAATACAGTTTTTGACCTTGCCCTCCTCATTAGCTTGGATAAGCTTGTACTCCTTTGTTCCCAATCCACAGATCCTTGAGCTATTAACCCAGGGCTCTTGGATAAGGACCACGTCTGTGTCGCCTTTAGAAAGACGACTGCTTAAAACAGCCGAGGTTGCCTTAGATTTATGCAAGTTTATCTGAATCACCACCAACATGAGAGAGCTCAGACTTCCCTGCCACCGGGGTATCGTCGCGGTCTGCCTCGTCTAGGAGACTGTTTTCCAACGACGAGTTGTTCAGACCACCTGCACGAATGGCGTAGCGGAAACCCTACTATCTATGGTAGCATCAACATTGGTGCGCTCAGGATTGGCTGCCACCACCGTGACGTCGAGGTCTTCCCCGTCCGACAGGCTTTCTTCGATCGCCAAGTTGTTCGCACCATCGGACTCCTCCGCTTCCACTTCCGGTGCCCGATTTCCGTGTCCTCCGGAGTGGCTGGAATGGCAGCGCGCTGTGCATCGCCACGGTATAATGGATTGCGATTTCACCCGCACCGTACTGCACTCGTCCATTGTGCCTTCTTATTCAAGGTGAAGATTACCTGCCTATCAGGCCCTACCGCATCCGCGACCAGATTGACACCAGTCCTGCGTAGGCAGGGACGGATTCATGACCCGCAGCATTGTGAGAAATCTCTCAGGTTCCGCAAGGATGGCAGGAAGCCATGCCCTTGCCCTTGGCCGATCCGGGATGTCCTTCCGGTCGACGACCTCGATTCTTGCCCCTGAGTAGACTTCACCCAATCTTCCAACCGCTGCCTTGCACAGTTCAACAGTTGTAGCATCTTCGCACGCGAATACTTTAATCCGAACCTGGTGCCAACCCGCATCAGTAGCTCGCGTCGAACAACCCGGAGACCACAAAATAACGTCAAGAAAAGCAGACAGATTCAGCTTGCATTTCTGTTAACAATAAAACATGTACTGCCTGAAACTAATACATATATCCAACTTACCAGCTTGTGGCCACCAAAGTTTACGTGCTTTAAAATGTTAGAGTTATTGCAAAATTGATATTGGAATTATTTTACTCTCAAAATAATATATTTGTTCTTTTAAAAAAATTTGAAAAAAAGTTTTTTTTATTTTTGGTTTCTAAAGAGAAAAAAGTTTTCATCTGAACAAAAAACAACTAAAATTAGTAGTATTTTCATCCATATACTAAAATTGTAGTTAAATTATTCTTGGTAAAATTTTTGCCCCTTTAGTACTAAATAAGTTCTGAATTAACTAGCAATACAAACAGATCAAGAAAGTATTACATTATTTCAAAGATTCCAAAGTTGGTGGTCGAAAAATCGACCAGCGGCCGAAAATGGGTTAAAAAAATTGAGATAAGTGGCAACCCAGTGAACTGCCCCAAGTGGCAACACCCACGCATATAATCTTAAAATGAATCATGCTATCTATAATGCCAAATTTTATCCAAATCGTTTGAGCGGTTTCCGAGATTTAAGAAAAACGCCTACGCCTGAATGTCTGCAACATACGCCTGAAAGTCGGCTAGAATTTCTATTTCCGTGCCAAAACTTCCGTTTCATCGTCATCCATTTTCTCAAATTTTACTCTCATTCAAAACTTCATATCGCCGTCTAAAAAGTTAACTTCAAAAATCTCTCCAAGAATGAAAGTACATTTTTTAATGTAAAATCGTCTCCTTATTCCGAATATCACATCCATTTTTCTGTGGCTGATCTATTTTCCGAGATATGACAACGACAGAGAAATATGACAACTCATAATGTTTCTCATATAGGTACGTCAAAAGTTTATATTTTTCATTTTTTCCATTTAAACTGTTGATTTATACATTATACTAATTCCAATAAACAGTATTTGCCCTCATCTCTAAAAGTATCTTCAGTAGTTTGGACGTTCAAAAAACTTAAAAAAAACAATTTTTTTAATTTCACATTTAGTCATGTTAAAATCAAAAAAAGTCTATGGCCGAAAAAAGTTAGCCCTTGTTGTGGTTGATGTCTCGTCCATTCATATAACTTTATCACATCTTCGTATGTAGATAAAACATTATCTTTTATTTCACAAGTATCCCCAAAAATAGAACATTTCACACATCGAGTTCTTTGCATACCGGCCGATTGAAACCAATAAAAACCGCTCTGAAACCAACGCGTGAAACTTGTCGTGGAAAGCGAGGGGCGAATTTTTAAAAAAAGACTTTAAGCTGAATGATGAAATAGATTTACTTTATCTAGACTCAAAACCAAACTAAAGTGTTTTCTTTATTTAATATTAACAGAAAGTTTAAATGTACAATGGTAAAAATGCTTTACTTAAATTTACAATTTAATTTTAATTGGGCCGGATGTTGTTTGCTATTGCATTATAGTTAACAAAATTGGAAATATTAAATGTTGTTGACTCTACGTTAATTATTGGACCGGAAGTTACTTTTATTTTTTGTTATACTTAGTATTTATCTATATCGTCTAGTGCTGAGTCTGCACTTACATAAGTTGACGATTTATTTGTTTTTGGGGGTTATTGGCATTATACATAAATACTCCCCCTTTTAGATTAGAATTCTCCTGGATTTTACTGTTTAATTGAATTTTTATATATCTGTGTTTAAGTACAACAATCAATACTAGAGTTATAATGAGAAAAAAATGGCTACGTTGCATATATAAGATATTTACTATGATATTTTAGATTAAAAATTCTTTTGACATTTATTTTGCTTTCTTCTACTACTTCATCAAATGTAATTTTTTTTTGAAAAATTTGTATATACTTCATATTTTATGCTTACAATATTTTTTTGTGAATCTTCAATAGAATTTAAAAAGTAGTAATCTTTGATTTTGATTGAACAATTCGTGTATATTATCAAATTATTACCATTTATTAATATTTCATCTTCCGTACATGTTTGATTTATTAATAGATTATCTGCGTTTTTAACAATTATTTTATCTATCTCTAATTCTATAATTTCCAGCTCCTTAGTTTTGATTGTTTGACATGAATTCTTTATTACGCAATTTGTTGTTTGTTTTATAGTTTTTAATTGCTTATTTTCTTAAAATTTATACATTTTGTTATTCTATTCAAATATTTTTTCAATATTTGAATCTAGTTCATTATGCTCTTTATTGGGTATTGGAATGATGTATCTAACTTTAACATTTACAAAATTTGTTGGTACTTTGATTCCAAATTCCTTTGATTCCAAATATTACATATGTGTTATTAAAGAGAGCTGTTCCTAATTGCATGTACTTTAACTTTGTTTAGTCAATATCGTATTTTATTATTTCCTAACTTGACAAAATATTAGGGTGCAAGATATTGTACTTTGATGCTACTATGTTGTCTTGAATGTGTTCTATTTTACTTTTTAATAATTGAATTTTAATTAATTGTTCCAAATATAAATTTCTCTCTTGTTCTTCATTAGCCCACTTACTTATGACATTGAATTCCTGTTCTAACTTATTCCTATCGCTACTTATCGTTTTATGTAACTGTTCAAATGAATTTTCAAAATAATCATTAATTTGTATTTGCTTACTAATTTTGTCGTTCGCTTGAGTAAGATGGTTTTATATGCTTTGTCTGTCCTCTTCGTCCATCGTACCAACTATAAATTTGGATAAAGTACCTACACCGTTAATTAGTCCGAGTCTCGGTACGTTTCTTCTGGGTATTAAAGTTAATAATTTGTTTCTAACGTCTAATAATTCTATTTGCAATAAGTCTTTAAAGTTTGATTTCATTAATACAACATTGTTTGTCATTTCATTAAATATATCTTCTATTTTATGTACGTTTATTCTATGTATTATTATTTCCGTGTCCTTAACAATTTGTTCTTCTTTTATTTGAATGTCTATAAATCCGTTTTCGTCCTGTACTTTGGTCACATTTAAATTCGCGTTAGTTTGAGGTATCCACATTGCCATCAACAGCGTGAGGATCATTAAAATCTGTAAATTTCCGAGGTCGTTTAATGTTGCATGGGTGAACATTATGTAAATGTTTTTTCTTATACCTGGGTTGCTCCTTATGTCTAACTGCTTGGTAGTTCTTAATAAATCCCTCTCTACCTATCACTATAATTCCTAATAGCTTTGTGCATAAGTTGTTTTACTGTTAATTCTTTATTTAATTTATATAAAATTCTAAATTTCTCTGCTATTGTATTATGGAACCTTTCTATATCGGAGTTTCCTGTTTGACTGTTGGGTTTTGTTAAATGAATTTCGACATTTTCATTGTCCAAAAATTATTTTATTCTCAAAGTTTTAAATTCATTATCCGCTACTATTTTCCTTGGTTTCCCTAATTTAGAAAAGTGGTCTTCCAGCTGTTCAAAAATCGTTACATGATTTCTATCATTTAGTGGGTACGCTGCACCAAATTTTAAAAATTTATCTATGACTGTTAAAAAATGATGCCCTTTTATAAAGTAAGTGTCTACATGAACGCAAACATCATTACTGCTGTGCAGTCGTGTTTACATTTACTGTGTTTTTAATTGTGAAATTAAAATTAATATATACAACTTCCATACTTTAATTGGTGATAAAATTAAGTGCAAAGTCATAGTGTTCAATTTTAAACATTTGAATTGTGGAGATAATTCATATTTTATGAATTTTAGCTTAATTCTAAATTCAATTTTGCTTTCCTTTTATTTGCCGAGTCATTTGCATAGTGTATTTGTTGCTGTTTGATTGGCTTCATTTTCTTCTTGTAAATGTTATTGCTATTGTGTGCACTTGTTACTTTGCTATTTTCTTTTATTACAGCTGTTTGCGTTGTTTGTTGAGTGTCAGAATACAGTGACTCTCAAGCTACTCGCTGCTATATAAACACTTGCCTATAAAACTTTCAGGGTTGCTTTTAATTAAAACCAACTTTTATAAATTATTAGTTGAACTTTTCCTATTTTAATTAATAACAGAACTTTTTTTTGTCGTTTTAAAAATGTACTGTATTTACGAAAAGTGTCAAATAAAAAGCGAATCCGAACGCTACGTGTCTTGCTGGCTCTGCGATGCGCTTGGTCATATGAAGTGCGCAGGGTTGACAGGTAGGATTGTAGATGCCATAAATGATAACAAGGGTGTTCGTTGGTCATGTTTAAAATGTAGATCAGCTGAAATTGATCTTTTCAAGCTTTTTAGGGAAACTCGAAATGCGTTTTCTGAAATCGGTAAGGAGTTTTCTAAAATTTCCGTGAAATTTGACCATTACGAACAACTTTTTAGGTCATTCAAGTGTTTAGATGGTTCTCCTGTTGTAGAAAAAAACATTTCGAATGATTTAAATAATCGAGTACCTAGTTTGCCTGAGCCCCTGAATTTAAACCCTCCCCAGCTAGGTCTCCAAACGCAAATGTTTGAATTAATCGACTTGGCCTCACCCAGTCCCCAAGCAGTAGTTCCGTCAACTTCCAAAGAAGTAGTTCCGTCCACTTCCAAAGAAGTGGTTCCGTCCACTTCCAAGGAGGTGATTCCGTCCGCTTCCAAAGAAGTGGTTCCATCCGCTTCCAAGGGGGTGGTTCCGTCCACTTTCAAAGAAGTGATTGCGTCGACTTCCAAAGAAGTAGTGCCGCCTACTTCCAAAGGAGTGGGTTCATCCACTTCCTTGGAAGTGGTTCAGTCCACTTCCGAGGCCCCAAATCGAACCCCTGAACAACAAAATACTGCCAATTCAGTTCAACCAACGGCTACTAAGCTGGTTGTGGTTCCACCGCGAAAATCGATATTCGTGTCTAGATTTCAGAAAGACACTTCCGTCAACGACCTTAAGTCTTACATCAAATCGAAAATTAAGGCTGAGGGTTTAGTAATAAATAAGTTTAAATTTAATTATGAGCGAAAAATTTCTTTATTTAGGATTGATGTTTTTGATGAAGATTACGATGTGATTTTGGATCAGTCGTTCTGGCCCCCTGGTGCTTTTATTCGCGAGTTTTCACCTAAGTCAACTGCGAACGACACAGATGCTGTACAAATTCCTCGTCAGAATACTGGTCCAAAAAACTAATTCTAAATTCTTTCTTGAATATCTGTTATCAGAATGTTAGAGGTTTAAATACCAAATTAACTGATTTTTACTTAAAAACGATCAATTGTAACTATAGAATTATTGCTTTCACTGAAACTTGGTTAAAACCACATGTCTTTGATTCCGAAATATTTTGTGATGGTTATCAGATTTATAGAAACGATCGCTTAGACAGAACCGGGGGCGGGGTCCTATTGGCTGTACATTCTTCAATACCATCTGAAGATGTTAATTTACCTTATATAGAAAACATAGAATTTAAATGCATACGTATAGGAATTGGCACAGGCCATATTTATTTAGCTGTTAGTTACATTCTACCGTCATCTGATTTATCAGTGTATATGCACCACACAAAAACTGTAAGTTCTTTGATTAAGCCCGTGGACTCAGTAGTTATTTTGGGTGACTTTAACCTGCCACACATCTCGTGGACAATAATTGATGGCAATATTGTCCCAGTGTCATCTAAGTTGTGTAATGAGTTTTTGGACGAAATGATCAACCTATGTCTTAGTCAGATTAATGTTATTCCGAACAAGTTAGGAAAAGTCTTAGACTTGGCCTTTGTTGATGACTTGTCTATATTCACTGTAAATCGATGTGATCCTTTAGTTCTTCCCGAAGACGCTTACCATCCATCTTTTGAAATAGCCTACGAAATCATAAACTATAATCGCGATTGTATTACGAAACCTTATTACTCTATTAAAACTTTTGATTTCTCTAGAGCCAACTTCAAAAAGATAAATAAAGAACTTTCCAAACTTGTTTGGCCTCATTACAATGAGGATGTCGAGCGAAACTTATCTCACTTCAATAGTACCATATACAGCCTCTTTGAAAAGTTCGTACCAAAGCGCATCTGTTTACGTAATGATGAGCCAATGCAAGTCTGGTGCACTAAAGAACTTAAATCTTTAAAAAATCGAAAGTCACGCTTCTTTAAACTATACAAAAAAACTGGTTTACACTCTGATTATGTACAATACTCTGTTTTGCGCCATAAATATTTAGAATTGAATAAAAAGTGTTACAATGCTTACTTATGTAAAATTAAAAAGAACATTATTTGCAATCCGAAGACATTTTATTATTATTATTATGCCCAACGGATTTTACCCACCATCCCGCCCGACCGACACCAGGGGCGCATCCGCATAACGCGCGGATTAAATTTGCCGAGTGTTTGAAAGGCGGAGGTTT